>JANAVB010021596.1:1039928-1390384 GCA_029216955.1 Iris pallida
TTTCCATTTCTCTCCCTTTTTTTTTAATATTGGCACCCTTCTATTCATACAATTCTTCATCCTCAATTATTTACATTTTAAGTCCAATATTTCTTGTTTCGATTATCCTTTATAGTTATTTCACCATGCACCTTCCTAGAGTGCATCTCTATGCTTAACATTGACAACCTTTAATTTTCAATGTCAAATTATTCACAAACTTTCCTCGATACTAATCACCATTTGTACATTTTAACTCATATATATCCTATGCACTCTAAAAATCCAAGCTATAAAATGTTCTAGATTTACTTCATAAGACAAAATCAGATTCGAGGCATGATTGCTAAATATAAAGATAAAATATAAACATGTTTAGAATCTTCTAGATAGAGTTTAGAATATTTTGTTGTGATCAAAATCATGAGTAAACATCGAGGTATAATTTAAATAATCATAACGAGTTTAAAGTTTTAAAATGAGATCAAATAAAATAGAAAGGTCATAAAAATACGACATCAAAAGATAATGTAATTTTTCGAAATGAGGGGCAATTTTCAATTCAAACTGGTATGAGGTATAGGAGTTTGTGACTCAGAAAGAATCAACAAGTTGTACGATTTTAAGATAGTGAGGGTGATTTAAAATAGCCATGACAAGAATATAATCCGATAGAATATTTCTGGAAGTGGGAGCAAATGCTAGAATACAAATCCTCAGAATGATTAGAGATAACCATGATATGAATATAGTCTTATTAATATTCGAAAACCACTATTTTCAAGTCACTTTGTTTCAAATTCATGTATCGCCAGTGTGCACCTGACTGCAATAAATTTTTGACTCCATAACTTGAATAATTTAGTTTACCGAGTAATCTTCCAACTTTATCCATTTCATGGCTAAGCAAACATAGAACAAAGTCTCAATAATATTTGAAAACCTAACGATTACCTGTCATTATTTTAATTTAGAGTTTATGCCCCGTCAGTACACAACTACCTGCAGTAAACTTGCAGTTTTCCATAATTCAGATAAACGACTATCATGTAAATGTGCGGAGTCATGTTAGGTTGCTAAATATTTCCTCAGCTTTGTCCATGTGAATTTCAGAAAAATTTCAAAAATTCAAACGAGTTTAAAGTTCTAAACATGATAGAAAATGTAGATGACTGTTCTTCTGAGATCAAAGGATTTATCAAAATATGTGTTTGAGATTCAAGAGACTAGGGCTAAAATCAAGAGGAGTATCTGTTCTCCGATTTTCTTTTCCAAAGATGAAACGATCAACCTTGATTTGAATAATTGAGTCAAACACTAGATAAGATAGAAGCATCACATATTCGGATTAAGTAAGAAAAACCAATGAAAATATTCCTGACAAATCACTCAGGGAATACATAAAATTATTTTGAGAAGAATAATTCCATAAATAAGGAAAGTTGGAAATTTGAGAGAAGGTAAATTTTATTGATTCAAGGAAATCAAATTAAAATTGTCTAGTAACGCCAAGAAATTAAATAGCTTTGGGACAGCTAAAAATTTCCTTGACTAAAGGAAATTTAACAATAGAATGGATTAAAAAATGTGATCAATTTTTTGACCGTTCCTGCTTCATGATATTCAATCATAGAAGCTTTCTAGGCCTTGATTTGATCAAGAAATTGCATAGAGAGAGTAGGGTTTTAAGATGAATGGAGGAAGTCAACAGATGAGAATATTTTCGGTCTTTGGAATAACTCAGGAGATAACAATCAATATTGAAATTGAAATAAGCCCTTTAAGAGAATCATGAACTAAACTAATTCTTCTGGTAATAATTGACCTTGAGGTTTAAATGATCCCAGAAGAATTTTGATTCAGGATTCATTCCTAGAAAGTTAGTCAATTGGAAAGGAGATCAAGGCAAAAGGTTGGATAATGGTTGTAGATATATATATATTGGGTAGATAAGAATTTATCAGGGTTGCTAAGAAAATTCAAAATTCTACATAGCGAACGAATCAAGATTTCAATTAAAGGTAGAGAAGTAATGAAGAATTCAAAATTTAGGTTTGATAAAGAAGAAGAAGACCAAAGAATTTAATCTTATTCCAAAAAGAATATGAATCCTAAGGTATACTAGAACCTGAAAATTATGGTAGGAAAATAATCTCGAAAGTCATGGGACACTCAAAGGTACAATCAGCCTAATCTAGATAAGGTTTAGGTACAAACACAAACAAGGTAACCTACGAATCTATAAGCAGGCAAAAATAGATATTTAAGTAAATAATTTTCGGCCCTATAATGTAACATGGTGTATATCATCTAAGTGTTCTAGTTGTTTCTAAAGTCTGTTTTCCTAAAGTCTCAACTATCCCTAGGTCAAGTTACATAACTGCGCGATGGTCTAGACTAAGTTGACTAGACCAATTTACAGATCTGACCTGCATGGGCCACCACTAAAAATATGTCACGAACCGGTCCCAATTTTTTGGGTCGAATCGGATCATGTCCAGCCTGTACCGTTGTTGAGACGGCGGTAGTAAGCTGTATCAAGCAGTGAAACATATGCAGATAAAATTCTAACAAAATATAAAAACATTTTATTCAATTTGAAAAAAATCTGAAATACAATAAACATTAATACATCATTCAATTATTACACTTATTCCAAAAGAAAAATAAATACTAATCCAACTCTTAAGATTCTGGGGTTCCAAGTTCTGCAGGACCAGAGTTAGACATCAGATCCTCGACGACGCAATCACCTAAAAATGTTGGTCTCCAGTCAGGAGGGAGCAAAGTACAATTCATGATAATCCAACAATTGAAATAATAATAGAGTTATGCACTTTTAAATAATTTGAAATAAATAGTTCTCCAGCAGTTAAAACATTGTGATGTGAATAGGCAATGAATATGATCGAATTGGGTTGTACAGTTGTATCCTATTGATACGATGTGGCTTATCCCCGTGTGTATGAGGGGTAAGCTAACACAGTCAGTATACTACTTTGGATGTGGTCATACTTATTACACTACTCCTCCAGTACCCAATAGTCAATCAGTCTTGCTCTCAGAGAGAGTTTCGTGTTGCATCGTGGTTTAAACTTGTAATAAAATGATTACTAAATAATTGGTAAACTAACACAAATTGTACTTGCCTTGATTACGACTGGATTCGATGTTGGTTCCGGGATGATGTTAGTACATTAATCCTCGAAATCCTACAATTGAGAATTCCTGACTTAGCACCAATATTCAAACCATATCTAGGTGTGCTAGTTACAATCTCTAGTATTTGTCCTAATCAAATTTTAGGTTATTTACAACTCTACTTTAGAACGCTTATCGAGGTAAGTTTCTAACTTACGAAGAAAAGTCAATTTAACTTTGTATTTGGAAAAAAAAACTCGTAGTTATTGATTTACTTGGTAAAACTTTGTATTTTGTATTATATATAAAATTAATATTTTTCTTTAAATAAGAAAATGTAAAATTTGTTTAAATAATAAACTTGTAATTTTTCCTAATTTATTTAATGTGAGAAAATAATATTGATTTTCTATAAAATAATTATTTTACTATTTTTACGTGTTTACGCCAACCACAAACCAGAAAAGAATAAAACTACACTAACTTATTACAAAACCACAGAAAGTAATAAAAGCTGGGCTTATGCCCTTACAGTCCATTTTACATAAATTTAAATAAGAAGAAAAATATTTGTTAGTCTCTAAAATGTAATACATGTGGTTCGTATTACGTATTTCTGGAATACGTGTACGTATTTATTCTTGTATTGTATGATTCCTTGCTTAGTTTTCTTTATGGCTTGGCTTGGTTTATTCTTGGCCCGGGTTGGCTTGGTTCGGTTGGGATTATTTTGGTTCATCATGAACCATGGATAAACCCCCTACCTACCACCACCTTTGATATTTATTGCCATTTCTTCCTTCTCTCTCTTCATTACTCATCTTCTTCTTCCCCATTACTTCCTTACCTACCCGAGAGAGAAGAGAGAGGTCTAGGCAAGTGCAACTTGCTTCCACAAGAGAACCCATTTTTATCGTTCCATTAGCTTCTCCTCACGTTTCTAAGACACATTAGAACTTGTCATTTTCATTTTGAGGCTTTAATTTTTGTAGATCTAGAAATTAGTTATTTTCGGATTTTGGTGGTTTTGATCTATCAAACTTCTTTGTTTTCAAGTTTTGATGGTTCCATGTTGTAAAGAAATTTATTCTACCCAATTTTGACCTTTGAAAAGTTGGATTTGGACTTATTTTGACCAAGTTATGGACTTTTGAAGCTTTGGGTTCAACCCATGGAGTTCTTGCTGTTTAGAGAAGACAGTAAGCAGTGCACGAGCTTTTTAGCTTGTGCCACTGAGCTGCGCACGCTCTTTAGTGCAGCGTAGTCCCCATACGCTGCCTTTTGGGAGCGTATGACTCGCATACGCTCGCTTGCTTGACAAGGAGTCGTATGGACCCCATATGCTGCCTTTTGGGAGCGTATGACTCGCATACGCTCGCTTGCTTGACAAGGAGTCGTATGGACCCCATACGCTGCCTTTTGGGAGCGTATGACTCGCATACGCTTGCTTGCTTGACAAGGAGTCGTATGGATCCCATACGCTGCCTTTTGGAAGCGTATGACTTGCATATCCTGACCTGAGCGTATGACCTGAGCGTATGACTTTTGCACTGAGCGTATGGCCTTGGCTGACTTGGTCTTATGTCAGCGTGTCAGTTTGGTTTTACTTTCCTTAAGTTTGGCTCTTCTATAGTCCTGTATATTGATATTTTATTAGATATTTAACGTCCATTTTATATCCTTACGCCTTTTATCCTGAACTTGACAATCACGAATTTATGTAATATGGTTGGAAAGGATAACTGAGCCTGACACGATAGTGACCCGTAGTGGTGCACTCCTGACATGAGTAACCTGACATGACCTGATAGTGGCCCATCGTGGCGCACTCCTGACAAGTATACTTGGCATGATAACCTGACATGATTATCTCGAATAGCTGTTGCGACGGCTACTTGGCATGACATGACCTGTATAATAACCTGGACACCGTGGGCGATTGTGCTTGTATAAATAAACCAGTCCTGTCTTACATCATGTCTAGGACAGGGACTCTTGAGTACCACGGTCAGGAGTACCTACTGATATGGACTAAGGCTAACAATTAGAATAAATCCAGTAGTCATGAAGAGATTTCCCAGCTACAGGCAATCCCGTTATCTGGGCGCCCCACTTGGGATCTGTAGCCTGCCGTCGAGTAGGGCACATTTCCAGCACACTGTTATGTTTGTACCCTCTAAGTCACATAAGGGTACATGCATTTCCTGGACGATGTACCCACTTGAATTCAATCCCTAATTGCGTCCGGGTAGCCTGGATGGTCTGCAGGGCTTGTGGCTGTGGAATAATCTCACTACATTGCTAGTAATTAGGCCTGTGATAATCCTAGTTAGTTAACTATCAAGCCGTACTCTTTGCTTGGCCGTGATTGATTGGATGGAGTCTAGTCCAGCTTTGTCTCGTCCCGATCCTGTATAAGGTTATGACATGACATGATTACTCATGCTTACTTAATTCAATATCCAGATTATTACATGTCCTGATTTCTTAATTTATTCTGCCGATAAATGGTGAGAATTCCAAGTTCTGTTCAGACGAAGGGTTACAACCTCGGTCCTTGTTTGGTTTACGGGTTGTAACCTGGTTATCTGAATAGTTCCATGGTTATTTCGTCGTATATCATCCTGGTGTATTTTTTTTATTTCCAGTTCTTACTTTTATTTATATCTTGTGCTGATTGCTGGTTTTAGTTCTTAAGTGAAGCTTCCTTTGTGGCACTTGCTCTTTCTGGGGTCTGACCCAGCTGGTTTGTATGGCCAGATACCAGAGCAGCTCTAGAGGATCTACCGCTTTTCCAGCCCGATGGTGAACACCAGACGTAACCAGGGCAACGAGTGGGTCTATTTTTGCTCTCCCACTCTATTGTAAAATTATTATTTTGAGGCGTTTAGCCGCCGAGCAAGTGTTAGCTCGTGTACATTTTTACTTACTGTCTGCCTACGGGCTGTAACATGATTGGCAACCTAGGGTTGATCATGTATGACCAAAACTCTTGCTAGTCCTCACATTTTGTACGACTAGCTTCATAATCAGCTGAATATGTAATGTTTGGGATGCCTTACTATTGTATATTTGGTGATCTTACATCTTGTAACATTTACTTCCTTGCTTATGATTGAGACACTAGGCTTGTTATTGACCTTAAGAGGCTGATGGCTTGTAGATAAACCCTCATATATCTAGACAGCCGTGACCGTATAGTGGAGTGGATTCCATTTCATTATACGTAGCTGGCTATGTCTGCCCCCGCTCTCCAGTATTCTGGTTCTGGGGCGTGACATGGTTTAAGTGGTGGCCCATGCAGGTCTTGTAAATCAGATATGTGAGGGTTTACCGAATAGATGTCTCAATCAGTATTCGTCCTTGATCTCTGCTCGTATTTCCTTGATCCCTGAAATTCTTGTCCTGATCACATGCTTGTAATCGTTGATCTGTCCTGGTCCTTCCTTATTGTTCCCATATCGTCTTCTTCAGCGGCATTGTTCCTGGTCCTATCGATCAGCAAGGCGGAGCGTCTCCCGTGGACCAGCAGCAACCAGAAGATCAGGCCCAGCACTCAGGAGCAGCCTCCGAGTCGTACCTACTGGAGAAGAGCCGCCAGTCCAGCCTGTAGATCCTGATGATGGCACTTTGGTGGGTCTCATCAGATCATTGTTAGCTTCCCAAGATCGTAGAGGCGATGCCTTGCACCAGGCAGTGGAAGATGCTCTAAACAGAGGGGGTCATCCAAGGAACAGTGCAACAAACAGTTTTAAGCGCCTGAATCCTCCATTCTTCGATGGCAGTAAAGATGCTATCGCTGCTCCAGGACACAGAAGTCATTCTAGAGGCAGCCAGAACCCCAGAAGACGAGAAGGTGGCCATTGTGCGCCTGCAGTTATTGGATCTTGTCCGCAGCTGGTGGGCAGCACAGGCCGTAGGATTAGTGGCCCCTATCCCATGGGCACTTTTCAGAGAGAGATTCCAGACTAAGTACTTCGATGCGGTGGCTCGGTATGATCTGCAGACCAAGTTCACCAACCTGAAGCAAGGAGGAAGAACGGTCGACGAATATGCGACCGAGTTTTTCAGGCTTAGTCGGTTTGCACCCACTTTGGTGGCGACCGAGTTTGACAGAGCCTAGCGGTTCCAGCAAGGGCTCCACCTCGAGATTTTGTTGACAGTGGAGCAGTTTGAGCATCAGACTTTTGATGCAGTGTTGAGGGCAGCTAGGAGGCACGAGTATACCTCCCACAGAATCGTTGACAGGACCGGAGGTCGGAAGCGATCTCACGGCCAGATGACCCAGTCGACAGCACCAGCCCCGACAGTTAGGGCTTTGACAATTGGAACTCCGAGGTAGGCGGCCTCAGTGACGTCGGTCACGTCCCCTCCGCAACAGAAGCAGAAGCAGTCTTCCACAATGTGCTGCACTCATTGTGGGAAGCCAGGACACGTTGTTTCGGAGTATCGCAGAGCGCAGGGATTGTGTTTGGCTTGTGGAGCGCCGGACCACAAGATAGGGTCCTGTCCGAATAGGGCCAGTTCATCATCGACCTTCTCTAGTCCCTCGGTAAGGGGACCAGCACCAGCACCAGCACCAGCACCAGCACCAGTATCAGTACAGCAGCAGTACCAGCCTCCGAGGCCATTTTTCCTCAGGCTCTCGCCTTCCAGCTACAAAGACCCCAGCAATGCCCAGGTCCAAGCACAGATCCAGAACCGGCAGAGAGGTTCCTAGCAGGATATCTTCCCTCTTTCTCGTGCCTTCGATTTTCTTGCTTACATACATGATTGCATGATTGATTGCTTAGTATAGCTTGCCTGTGATTAGTCTAGCTTGTCCTTGCCACTCTAGCCTCTTAATTAAATTTCGAGGACGGAATTCTTTTAAGGTGGGTAGAGTTGTAATGCCTGTGGTTCGTATTACGTATTTCTGGAATACGTGTACGTATTTATTCTTGTATTGTATGATTCCTTGCTTAGTTTTCTTCATGGCTTGGCTTGGTTTATTCTTGGCCCGGGTTGGCTTGGTTCGGTTGGGATTATTTTGGTTCATCATGAACCATGGATAAACCCTCTACCTACCACCACCTTTGATATTTATTGCCATTTCTTCCTTCTCTCTTCATTACTCATCTTCTTCTTCCCCATTACTTCCTTACCTACCCGAGAGAAGAGAGAGGTCTAGGCAAGTGCAACTTGCTTCCACAAGAGAACCCATTTTTATCGTTCCATTAGCTTCTCCTCACGTTTCTAAGACACATTAGAACTTGTCATTTTCATTTTGAGGCTTTAATTTTTGTAGATCTAGAAATTAGTTATTTTCGGATTTTGGTGGTTTTGATCTATCAAACTTCTTTGTTTTCAAGTTTTGATGGTTCCATGTTGTAAAGAAATTTATTCTACCCAATTTTGACCTTTGAAAAGTTAGATTTGGACTTATTTTGACCAAGTTATGGACTTTTGAAGCTTTGGGTTCAACCCATGGAGTTCTTGCTGTTTAGAGAAGACAGTAAGCAGTGCACGAGCTTTTTAGCTTGTGCCACTGAGCTGCGCGCGCTCTTTAGCGCAGCGCAGTCCCCATACGCTGTCTTTTGGGAGCGTATGACTCGCATACGCTCGCTTGCTTGACAAGGAGTCGTATGGACCCCATACGCTGCCTTTTGGGAGCGTATGACTCGCATACGCTCGCTTGCTTGACAAGGAGTCGTATGGACCCCATACGCTGCCTTTTGGGAGCGTATGACTCGCATACGCTCGCTTGCTTGACAAGGAGTCGTATGGACCCCATACGCTGCCTTTTGGAAGCGTATGACTTGCATACCCTGACCTGAGCGTATGACCTGAGCGTATAACTTTTGCACTGAGCGTATGGCCTTGGCTGACTTGGTCTTATGTCAGCGTGTCAGTTTGGTTTTACTTTCCTTAAGTTTGGCTCTTCTATAGCCCTGTATATTGATATTTTATTAGATATTTAACGTCCATTTTATATCCTTACGCCTTTTGTCCTGAACTTGACAATCACGAATTTATGTAATATGGTTGGAAAGGATAACTGAGCCTGACACGATAGTGACCCGTAGTGGTGCACTCCTGACATGAGTAACCTGACATGACCTGATAGTGGCCCGTCGTGGCGCACCTCCTGACAAGTACACTTGGCATGATAACCTGACATGATTATCTCGAATAGCTGTTACGACGGCTACTTGGCATGACATGACCTGTATAATAACCTGGACACCGTGGGCGATTGTGCTTGTATAAATAAACCAGTCCTGTCTTGCATCATGTCTAGGACAGGGACTCCTGAGTACCACGGTCAGGAGTACCTACTGAAATGGACTAAGGCTAACAATTAGAATAAATCCAGTAGTCATGAAGAGATTTCCCAGCTACAGGCAATCCCTTATCTGGGCGCCCCACTTGGGATCTGTAGCCTGCCGTCGAGTAGGGCACATTTCCAGCACACTGTTATGTGTTGCACCCTCTAAGTCACCTAAGGGTACATGCATTTCCTGGACGATGTACCCACTTGAATTCAATCCCTAATTGCGTCCGGGTAGCCTGGATGGTCTGCAGGGCTTGTGGCTGTAGAATAATCTCACTGTATCTTGCTAGTAATTAGGCCTGTGATAATCCTAGTTAGTTAACTATCAAGCCGTACTCTTTGCTTGGCCGTGATTGATTGGATGGAGTCTAGTCCAGCTTTGTCTCGTCCCGATCCTGTATAAGGTTATGACATGACATGATTACTCGTGCTTACTTAATTCAATATCCAGATTATTACATATCCTGATTTCTTAATTTATTCTGCCGATAAATGGTGAGAATTCCAAGTTCTATTCAGACGAAGGGTTACAACCTCGGTCCTTGTTTGGTTTACGGGTTGTAACCTGGTTATCTGAATAGTTCCATGGTTATTTCGTCGTATATCATCCTGGTGTATTTTTTTATTTCCAGTTCTTACTTTTATTTATATCTTGTGCTGATTGCTGGTTTTAGTTCTTAAGTGAAGCTTCCTTTGTGGCACTTGCTCTTTCTGGGGTCTGACCCAGCTGGTTTTGTATGGCCAGATACCAGAGCAGCTCCAGAGGATCTACCGTTTTTTCCAGTTCGATGGTGAATACCAGACGTAACCAGGGCAACGAGTGGGTCTATTTTTGCTCTCCCACTCTATTGTAAAATTATCATTTTGAGGCGTTTAGCCGCCGAGCAAGTGTTAGCTCGTGTACATTTTTACTTACTGTCTGCCTACGGGCTGTAACATGATTGGCAACCTAGGGTTGATCATGTATGACCAAAACTCTTGCTAGTCCTCACATTTTATACCACTAGCTTCATGATCAGCTGAATATGTAATGTTTGGGACGCCTTACTATTGTATATTTGGTGATCTTACATCTTGTAACATTTACTTCCTTGCTTATGATTGAGACACTAGACTTGTTATTGACCTTAAGAGACTGATGGCTTGTAGATAAACCCTTATATATCTAGACAGCCGTGACCGTATAGTGGAGTGGATTCTATTTCATTATACGTAGCTGGCTATGTCTGCCCCCGCTCTCCAGTATTCTGGTTCTGGGGCGTGACAAAAAATTATCCTACAAATTAATCACAAAATAAAACTAGTAACCAAATTAATTTCGAGTCTCAGATTTTGGTCCAATAGTCAAAATAGCTAATGCCTCAACGTCCGGGTAATACCGGTTTCGTTTGCATTTTGCTAAGGGCCCATTAACCGATATGGTCGTCGCCCAAAATCCATTTTATAAAATATTTTCGAAAACCGATTTAAAAATATTGTTTTATAGATTTTATAAAAAATTTTGGCAACATTCCCTCTATTTTTGGGATAACCCAAAACTGGGAAAATGCCAGAAACACAACCAGTAAACTCGTCCCAAACCAGGGAAAACCCATCAATAATTCCAGAAACTATTTATATATAAATTGTAATCCACATAAACATTTCCGAAAAATATTCGAAAAACTCGAAATAGGATCGGAACACCACTGCAATAATGCACCAACAAACTATCATTCGAAAAAATCCGAATTAAATACTAATCCAAAATCCCAGGAACTTTTCCGAGACAATCTCGAAAATTTCGAAATCAAACCATCAGAAACAAATTCCGAAAATCTGAATTTAAACGAAAATTTTGAATACAGAAACTTTCTCGAATCAAATCTCGAAATTCCGAGAATTCGATGAAACCACAGACCCAATATGGTTTCGGAAATTTCGAAAACCAAGACGTAAACCAAAAACCGAGTTCCCGGGGAGGAATCGGGGACCAAATCTCATCATAGACTATGAACAGAAAAGATGACAATGGAAATATACCTTGGGTTGCTCGGTTAGAGCTCTCAGATGTATATTAGAGAAAAAGAACACACGGACAGCATCTCGGGCTCGGGTCAGCGCCTCGCCAGGGTACGGCTGTGCGTACAACACACGAGCACGGGAACGACAGCGACGGGGTGCCGCGGAGTAGCACCGGCGGATGGGGAGGCCGCACGGGAAGGAACCGGCTGCTGGTGAGCGGGGCGGGTCGGGCGGCCTGGCGGTGGCGCCGGGGAAAGGTCAGTCGGCGTCGGGGTCGCCGGGCTGGGGCGCGGACAGCGGGATCGACCGAAGGGGCGTTGGGTGCGGCGGCCGTAGGGCGCGGATCGGGGCGCGGGAAGGGTGGCGGCTAGGGCACGAGTGGAGGAAGAGGATGGAGTGAGGAGAAAAGAGCAGAGGGGGTATTTATATTGGTGGAGAGAGGGGTTACCGGAGTTGAGGGGTCGCCGGGGTTTCGGAACGAGAAGGGTCGGCGGTTTCGGGAGTCGAGGGGGCTCTGCCGTTCGGAAAGGGGAAGGGTAAGGAAGGAATGGGTTTATTCCCTTGCTGTGGATTAGAGCATTAAGAGAGAGAGAAAGAGAGAGTGTTAATTAGGATTGAAAGGTTCTGAAAGGAATTCATTCCTTTATAAAAATTTATGATATATATATATATATATATATATATATATATATATATATATATATATATATATATATATATATATATATATATTTTTTTTTTTCCTTAGTGGATTTTCCTTAGTAGATTTTTTTTTTATCCAGAGTACCTTAGTAGATTTTCCTATATCATTCTTCCACTAGTTATGTACATTATTCTTTTATTGTGTTTAGCTTCCAAGCACGTGTTTAGCTCGTGTTTTGGATCTTGACATTTATCCTACGGGCCTAAACATGATTTGCATTATTCTAGATTACAGCTAGAGCTTATCATGTATGACTATTGCTCTTGCTAGTTTTTCACTTTGTATTACTAGCTTCATGATCATCCATGTATATATATAGTTTGGGATGCTTTACTATTTTATGTCTGATGATCATACTTCTTGTACTTTATATATTTGCCTGTGATTGAGATACCTAGGATTGCTTGACCTAGGATTTGACTGTTGGATTGTAGTAGTAACCCCCATGTCTCAACAGCTTATACGTTTTTTGGGATACTGGAGAACTTTGGAATACATACTGTCACTTTCCGTTTCCGGAATACGTATTCTAAATGCATGTACTCCTGGAATGTACTTATTTAATATTTATCATGTATTGTTCTGTATTTAAATTCTTTTAATTTTACGTTAATTATTTTTCTGTATTTTACTTTCTGTATTTTACCTTCTGCTTTGCTTATTGGATTCGGCCCGAGTTGGTTTAATTTTCGGCCTTGATGGTTCAACATGAACCCAACTCCCCACCTACCACCACTCCTTCATTTAAAGCCTCATCCCCTTTCTCTCTCTTCATTACTTCTTCTCATTTCTCTTCTTCTTCCTCATAACTCTCCCACCAACCTAGGAGGGCTAGGCAAGTGCCAACTTGCTTCTTGATGGATTTCTATTTTTGTTGTTCCATCGTCTTCCTCTCAAGATTCTTAGATACTTTAGTACTTAGCATTTTCGATTTCTATGGCTCATTTCATGTAGATCTAAGTTTAATATATTTTCAGAATTTTTAGGTTTTGATCTAGTAACTTTGTTATTTTTCAAGTTTTGATGGTTCCATGTTGTAGGAAATTTGATTCTACCCAATTTTGACTATTAGAAGTCCTGATTTCGACTTATTTTGAGTAATTTATGGTCTTTTTGGTTCATGAGTTTTCATGGCCATTAGAGGCTGATTGGAGAAGATGAGCAGTACATGTTGTCCTGGCGCATGCTGTTTGCTGGCAAAAAGCTGTTGCCATGCTGTTTGCTGGCGCATGCTGTTTGCTGGCACATGCTGTTTCTGGCGCATGCTGTCATGGCGCATGCTGTTTGCTGACGTATGCTGTTTGCTGGCAAAATACTGTTGCCATGCTGTTTGCTGACGCATGCTATTTTCTGGCGTATGTTGTTTCCTGGCGCATGCTGTTTCTGGCACATGCTGTTTCTGGCGCATACTGTTTCTGGCGTATGCTGTTTCTGGCGCATGCTGTTTCCTGGCGCATGCTGTTTCCTGGCACATGCTGCATGAACTTCTATTATTTCTCGGGCCTTTTGACTAATTCTTATTCCGAATTAACATTGATTGATAATGATTGTGACCATGACTAATAATTGATCATGCGTTCCTAGTTGGAACTAAGAGACTGGCTAGTCGTCTTATTGAATTGAAAGAATGAGACACGTTCATATTAATTATGAACTATTGTAATCGATTGACCGATCCCAAATATTGGCATACAGGCATATGCAGGCTTCAATTTATTTATTTTTCTATAAAAGCAGCATGTGTACTTTATGGTCAAGGTATGATTTATTCTGTGGTTAGTTTTGATTGTTACATTACGCTATGTAAGACCTACAACCTAACCGCACGGGTATCGTTGTAGAGATGTGCATATCGTACCCCGTACGAAAGTACTCATTCTGAATGACCATGATCCACGGCATGGGATTTCACTCAACATAGAGGCTATTAAGTTAAATAAAATGATGATTGCATGGAGAGAACGGATTCCCGAGTTCTTACATGGCAGCCCTCTTTGGGACTATTAGGTGCCCGACAGGCCGGCTGGTTCCCACAGATACTACAAATCTGCCATACGGGCAGGGAGTGGTATCTGCTTATATTATTTATTGTACATTGAATATTAACGACGGGCATCCCGCTGGGATTCGTCTAAATACATGATTGGCGCAATTGATTGATTGGGTAAACTAGCCTTGTTTGCGCATAGTAAGAACTGAGGAATCCTTTATCGCATAATTCTAAGATAACTTGGAACCCATAATAGCAAGCCGTAGTAGTTGCATGGCCGTTTAAATTAATTTGGTTGTGTACTGTACCTACTCTGTTGACTAACTGAGATGATCAGAGTGTCGAGACATGACGGGCCAACTTCTGTCCTTGTTTGGTTGGGAGGTTGGTTCGAAGTGTCGTGACGTTATGTGAATCCTAGTAGCAAGCAGAGATCTATTATTATATTCTCTTATTTACTGGTTTAATTCCTCATATCGTACTTCCTTGCGGTACTTGCTATTAGAGGTTTAACCTCTCTGGTTTTGCATGGCCAGATTTAGAGCCGGTTCCCGAGGACTCAGCTTACTTCCACCTCCAAGATGGTCAATACTAGAGGGATGATCGCAGGAGGATTCGAGTGGGTTCCTTACTTCTCCGCCCGTTTTGTTACTTACTTTATATTTTGCCGTTTGGCACCGACATGTTAGTCGGATTGTCTTTTACTTACTTTTACATAATTATAATTAAATCAGACTGCAGCTGATAACAATTGTGTATACCTTACTTCGTCATCTGGCTATATTTTGTAAAGCCAGATATCAAGAACATTTTGACTGAGCGTTTGGGACGCCTTACTGCTTTATCTTACATGTTTTCTATTTCTGTTTCGTGTTTGAATGATCGAGACAATAGATATGAAGTGACCATAGTATGACTTTCATGTAGTATGCACCCCCTCGTCTTATTAGATAGCATTGATCGTATTATACGGTATTCCTTTACCCGTAATACGTAGCTGGCTGAGTCATTCCCCCGCTCTCCAGTATTCTGGTTCTGGGGCGTGACAAGGTTTTAGTGGTGGCCCATGCAGGTCTGATTTCAGACTTGTGGGGTGTTTTCGATTTATAGGGTGTCTCAATCACACACGTTCTCCCTTGATCTCATGATTCGTTGTTCTCAATCCTGGCTTAACATTTCCGTATCCTTCAGCTTCATTGATCCTTCATGTCCGATCGTTTGATTGCTCTCTTGTCCCTTTTCTTAGGGGCACCTCGTCCGTACCTGTCAGAACTGGACAACAACAACAAGGGCAACATAGGCAACATGACCAGGTTGGTCAGCTACAAGGGCCGGTACTACCTCAAGAGACTATCCATGAAGAAGTGATAGTGGAAGCAGCAGCTGGGTCGCAGTATCCGGAGGTTCCACCACCACCAACAGTTCCACCTACCCCTGTGGAAGTAGACACACCAGCCCTTCTGGAGATCATGAGAGGGATGATGGCTACTCAGCTGTAACACCCAGTTTTCCAGTAGAGGGTAATTTTAAAATTTTGTAACTATAATTATTATTTAATGGTATTTATTTCATGTTATAATTTTTAGTGATTTTTTTTAATTATTTTTAAACTATTTAAATACATGACTTATGATTTTGGAGTTTGACTAGTGTAACCTTAGAGCCTAGCCATGTGATTAGGATGTTTGACTAGTATATTTTAGCCTAGAGGGTATTTTGGCCATTTTAGGATTTATTGAATTTATTATGATTTATGAGAATTTTTAGGAATTATTTTGGTATTATTTGATAGAAGGTTGACTATGTTGACTTTGACTAGTGTTGACCCTTGTAGACCAACCTAGAAGCTAACCCTAGTTAGTATGGACTTGGTTAGGTTATATGACTCTAGTCTAACCTAGCCTAATCCTTGGTTTGGTCTTTAGACTCTAATTAGCAATAGGAATTAGAAAGTCATAAGTAATGGCTTATGATTTAGAGCCTTTGATAAATCATTTAACTCATAGCCTTGTAAGTTGGCCCAAAGCCCAAGACAAATTCCAAAACCCTAAGCCCTAGACTAAGTGGCCAGCCACCATATCATCATTGGGATCATCACCCTATATAATCCCTCCTAAAATTTAGGGTTACCTCTTTCTTAGGAAAGCTCAAGTTTGAGGAAAGGTTTGTTTCTATTTCTTTTAATCCCTACAAATCCATTCCTCTTCCTTTTTCATTCAAATCTTCTCCATTAGGTTCTAATATACCCACTCTTGCTGCTATTGAAGTTTTATTTCAGTTTGGCATTGTTTTGTGGGATTGGGACATCAAGGAGAAGAGCTATTGAAAGGGTTTTTTTTTGAAAGTTCAACAATAGGTAACTCCTCAATTCCTCCATGAAATTTCGATTTCCTTACATATTCAGGAAGCCCTAGGAGTCCCCTAAGTGGTTGCATTGGTTTAGTGTCGAGTCCCATAGGTTTCGTGTCCGTTCTGGATACGTATCAGGACCTGTCCAGTACTGTTTGTCGAAATGCCTCAAAGAACTTTTCGACCTAATTTTTAGGATGTTTTTGAATAGGAAATTTGTTTTTGATATCGCTTATGCATTTCTGTTCCTCTGAGGTGGTGTTTGTGTTAGGTCGTGTCGGAATTGATGCGTGGACACGCGGATGCACGTGCGCGTGCGGGGCTGTGCGCGTGTCCTGCTGTGCGGGGGCTCCACAGGACACGATACTCGATCACTTGACACGAGATTTATCACACCCCTTGGGGCACTCACTGACACGCCACATGTCAAATTTCAGGGACCCACGTGGCGTGTCGAGCGAGTTATCCACGTCGCACTGGTCGGGGCTGACAGTACAGTCGGGAATTTATTGACACTGATACGCGTGTGTAAGTTGGACACGCGGATACTAGGACACAGTGCAGGCCGACCTAGTCCTAGCCCTAGTGTAGGTGTACACGTGTGCACGAGCACGTGGCCTAGTTCGTGCTGTGTCGTGTGCACGACACGCGTGCACACGTGCACGATGATTGTGCACTGCTGTGTCCAAATTTTTTGTTTTTGGTTTAAAGTGATTGGACACGTTTGTGTCCACTTTTGTGGACACAAACACATCACATAACACGTGCACATTGTGTTCAAACTTTACCAACTCTTGTATTTGAGTTTTAATTCGATTTCATTATTAAATTCCCAATTTCCCTATTTTTTTCCCTGATACACATTTCTGTCCATATTTTACAGTTCATTCCAGATTTCGAATTTGGTTTTTGTCAATCATTCTAACCTATTATAACTGTTAAATTCATGGTTTTTAACCTCTAACTTGTTCACCTAGTTGATATCTAAATGTATGAGGAATTTGGGTTGTATTGATGTGGTTTGGAATTCGAAATCTGGGATTTCTTTTAGGGACTGAAAACTGGTATTAGTTGAACTGTTGTTTAATGTTTTAATTCTTCTTGTGATTCTGAGAATGAAGTTAGGGGACTGGTTTTGCACTGTGTTACTGAGATTGGGGTTAATTGATGTTGTTTTGGTTCAAAACTGAGAATGGGATGTTGAATTTGAACTGATTTCCTTTTCAGTTATTTCAATGTTTTGTTCTTCTAAAACCTGAGTTATTTTCCATTTTTTTTCCATTCCTGAGAATATGTGATGGACTGATTTCCTTTCCTTTTTGACTTGTATGTTGATACACACATTGACACATTACTTACTAAAATTCCTGAAACCTATCTACATTGCCCTGTCATTCACTCACTTATCTACTGTTTTCTCAGTTTCTATATATACACACACACTTTGGCCTCACACACACATGCTAGCCTAGGTTTTATGTTACACACATGTGTCCACCCTCACTCTCTTTCACACACACACACACACACATTGTTTACTCATGTGTTTTTCCCCCTTCACTCCCTTCCTATGTATATATATGCATTGTGATATATATGTATATAAGTTTTCCCTATATATGAGTATATAAGTTTGTATATATATATTAGTTATATATGGTGTATGGTGATATATATGATATAATGTATCATGATATAGAGTATGGGTAGAATTGTATAGTGACTATAAGATAGATGTATTCTTAATAGACTATTAGACATAGTCATGCCATGTGTAGTGTAAACTCATAACTAGTGTTGATTTCTCTTTTCATGTACACCTCCATGTTCACACACACACATAGCTCTACATGTTAGCTTCCTTTCTCTTATGTATAATATTGAATGTGATGGCTTGTGTTTGGCTTGTATAGCCTTGTGATTGGTGTGTGATTGCTAGACTAGGCTTGGTTAGGCCTAGTGAGACTTATTAGACTTGTTGGGCTAGGATTTGACCTAGTTGACCTAGTTTGACTAGTCTAGTTGACTGGAGTTGACCAAGTGTTGACTTTAGTCTAGTTTGACCTAGACAGCATGCAGATGTATTGTAGATTATATTTATCATTTCCTGTGTACATCTTGACTTGTGTTGCTCTAACTAGGAGTCAGGTACCTCATCTCGGACAGTACATTTACTTCAGACATTCAGATACGAGGCGAGTACATTCTCTGACCGTTTCATACTTGTCTGAATTTATATTTTTGCTCTAGATTACTGTACTTGATGCTGACACGATCATTATCACGGATTGGTACTATACGGATCTTCTTCTCAGATGTTATCTTCTTGTATTCAATAAATACATATTGTGATGTGCGTTTCACTTACATATTATATTTATTGAATACCCATATCCTTGTATACTCATTGTGCATATTGTACTCTCAGTATCACATGAGTCCCATGGATAGACCATTGTACAACTATTGTATAACATTGTACATCTATTGTATGATATTGTACACCCATTGTATAACATTGTACATCTATTGTATGATATTGTACATCCATTGTATAACATTGTACATCTATTGTATGATATTTTATATCCATTGTATAACATTGTACATCTATTGTATAATATTGTACACTATTGTGCAAGATAACGTAACCGGAGTAGATCCTTGAGTATTGATTTGGAGAGGGAGAGTAGAATTGGTTATGTACTCAAATCCTATTGTACAACATTGTATAACTATTGTATATGTCTATTGTATACCCACGTACAATGGAGTTACCATTGCATTTTCCTAGACCGTTTACATAACCATATTGTACTCTAAATCACAGTAGACTTACAGTTCTTATTTATCATATTTAGATATTTTCTGTTATCAAATCTTTACTGTTTTTCATATACTTCTTTCTTTCAGCGTTTTATGTACCTTACTCTATTGCATGCTTTATATTTCCTAACATGATATGAACTACGTGAGATATTTTGTGCTCGCTCCCGTCCTGACTGGACCTGTTGAAAATTTTACAGAGGATGATGAGGCACCCTGCACCCTTACTTGGAGTTTGCCTAGTTGACACTCGCGACCTGGACCCCAGGGGAGGTTCAGGCAGCTGCTGAGGACGATACCTTGCTTAGTATAGATAGTTTAGACTGTTTTCCTTTTCATGTTTAGTTGTTGTTCTTGATTCAGAGTTTGTATATTGTAGAGATGTTGAGACTTGTATTTTATTTCTGTTGTACCTCGGTTGAGGATTCTCTTATCTATTTTATCGTGCCATATTCTATCTCTAGATTGTGATTGAGTTGTACCTCTGTGTTGGCCTCCTTATGGAGAGCATTCATATTATGTTAGTTATAGTTCATAACCTAGAACAACGTTCTACCGCCGACACTGCGGCGTAGGCTGGGCGTTGTTACGCTCTCGTACCCTCACAGTGGGTGCGAGTCGTGACACAGCAACACCAGATGTTAGCCCAGCAGCGCATGCACACTCAGTTGCAAGAGCAGAACGTACTACTCAACCAAGGATTGCAGACGGCATTGGATAGAGGGGCAAAGACAGATTCAGGAGCATCAACCAGGTTTTGTAAGTACAACCCCCGTCGTTTCGAGGGCACGGAAGATGCCATCTCAGCAGATGCATGGCTTAAGGATGTTGAGGCTATTTTGACAGCAGCTAAGGTGCCGGCAGAAGAACGTGTGGATCAAGTGAAGTTGTTACTTCAAGATCTCGCACGTGATTGGTGGGAATCAGAAGTAGTAGGCATCAGACGTCCTGTTGCTTGGGACGATTTTACTGCAAGATTCAAGACGAAGTACTATGGAGTTGTGGCGCAGTTTGAGCTGCAACAGAAGTTTATCAACCTCAAGCAGGCCGGTAAGACGGTAGATGCTTATGCAGCGGAGTTTTGCAGATTGAGTAGGTTCGCCCCAGAGATGGTAGCAACGGAGAGCCAGGGGGCTATGGGGTTCCAGCAAGGGTTTCATCTTGAGCTCTTACAATTGATAGAGGGGCACAATTATCAGACTTTTGATGAGGTATTGACGACAACCCGAAGGCATGAGATCACCATTCAGAGGATCACGACAAGGACTGGAGGTCAGAAGAGATCCCACAGTCAGATTGAAGGAGGAGGGGGAGTAGCGCCCCGAGTAACAACACCATCCCTTGGTATTCGCATTCACGATGTGGCAATACGAGGGCCAGCACCACCACCCAGGCAGCAGCAACAGCAACAGAAGAAGAACCAGCAACCCCGGCGGGCTGCACTTATTGTGGAAAGATAGGGCACACTAGAGATGTGTGTCGGGCATTGAACGGACTGTGTTTGATATGTGGAAATCCAGATCATCGGGTTACCACATGTCCCATGAATTCGAGGTCAGGAGGACCAGTGTAGCAGTTTCCTGCTCTGCCAGCACCAGGGACAGAACAGTATCGAGGACCAGCGGTAGCAGTAAGACCATTGGCCCAGCGTCCGTTGATGTCACAGGCTCAGATGTTTCGGCAGCAGGGACCGTCGATGCAGCAACACCAGCATAGACCACCCCAGCATCATCAAGGCAGGGGCCAGCAGCAGCACCAGGCTAGGCCGCAACATGGGAACCAACAAGGAGGTCGAGGGCAGGCATTCACTCTGTCCTTGGAGGAGGCATTAGCTTCAGGAGATGTTGTGGCAGGTAACATTCTCGTCGCCTCATATCCCGTAGTAGCATTGTTTGATTCGGGAGCATCACACTCATTTATATCTGCACAATTTGCAACACGGCTAGGAATGGAATTCGAGGCATTGCCAGGGAGGTTAAATATACTCACTGGTAATGGGCTCGTAGGAGTTAGTAGAGTTATTTTAGCATGTAGCATTGTAGTTTGCGGGCATTCCTTACCCGCCCGGTTGATAGAATTTCCTGTTGGAAATTTCGACGTTATCTTAGGCATAGACTGGCTGAAAGACAGTCACGCGACAATAGATTGTCGTAGAGGGAGTGTATCTTTTGATATTCCAGGTATGAAGCGGTTCACCTTAGTCAGATCAGTGGCAACTCAGCAAGAACATGGAGTAGTGACGGCAATGGAAGAAGTTCAAGTTCCGAAGGTAGTTGAAGAGTTTCTGGACGTATTTCCCGAAGAACTTCCAGGTCTACCACCGGTTAGGGATATTGAGTTCAGCATAGAATTGGTACCTGGAACTAAACCGATATCAGATCGAGTTTACAGAATGGCGGATTTAGAACAGGCCAAGGTATATCAGCACATAGAGGAACTGAAGGAGAATAAGTTCATCCGAGCTAGCATATCACCATGGGCAGCACCAGTGGTACTTGTGGGGAAGAAGGATGGGTCATCCAGATTGTGCATCGATTACAGGAAGCTTAACGCGACAACAGTAAAGAACAAGTATCCACTACCCAGGATCGACGACTTGTTTGATCAGTTGAGCAAAGCTAGAGTTTTCTCCAAGATAGATCTTCGTTCAGGGTATCACCAAGTAAGGGTTCAGAAGGAGGATATTCCCAAGACAGCATTCAGGTCGAAGTATGGGCATTATGAATTCTTGGTAATGCCGTTTGGTTTGACCAATGCTCCAGCAATATTTATGGATTTGATGAAGCACATTCTCGTATACTCTGCTAGTAAAAAAGAGCATGAAGACCACCTCGGAAAAGTGTTACAGGTTCTAAGAGAGAACCAGTTGTATGCCAAGCTCAGTAAGTGTGAGTTCTGGATGGATCACATTTCATTTTTGGGTCACATCGTATCAGGAGCTGGAGTAGCAGTGGATCCCAAGAAGGTAGAAGCAGTAGAGAGTTGGCCAGAACCCAAGACCGTAGTAGATGTACGGAGTTTCTTGGGATTGGCAGGATATTACAGAAGGTTTGTATCAGATTTTGCAAGACTTTCAGCACCCATGACCCGCTCGACACGAAAGGATGTACCATTCGTCTGGTCGGTAGAATGTCAGACATCATTTGAGAACTTGAAGCAGAAGTTAATATCAGCACCTATTCTTACATTGCCAGTTGGGCCCGGAGGTTTTACTGTATATTGTGATGCGTTAGGTAAAGGACTTGGATGTGTCCTTATGCAACATGGGAAGGTGACAGCATATGCATCTCGGCAACTTCGAGACCACGAGAAGAATTACCAACTCATGACTTGGAGTTGGCAGCAGTAGTATTTACTTTGAAGCTATGGAGGCATTACTTATATGGTGATCGAGTGGACAAGTACACAGACCATAAAAGTCTGAAGTACATCTTTACTCAGAAGAAGCTGAATATGAGGCAGAGAAGATGGTTAGAGCTGATCAAGGATTATGACGTGGAGCTTCAGTATCATTCAGGCAAGGCTAATGTGGTAGCAGACGCTCTCAGCAGAAGAGGCGGTGCATTTATGTTGACAACACAGAAGCACATCTTAGAAGACCTTCAGGAGATGGGTATCGAAGTTATACTTTCTAGTGATGTAGGAGTTCTAACAAGTCTACAAGTTCAATCCGACTTGGTAGACAGGATCAAGGCAGCTCAGGCACAGGACCCAAGGATTCAGAAGCTTAGGGCAGAATGTGAGTCAGGGCTCCGGAAGGAGATAAGAATTCATGAAGATGGTACACTTAGGTTTGGGTCACATCTATGTGTGCCTAGTGGAGATATCAGACAGGAGGTTATGGCAGAAGCTCACAGTTCCCAGTATTCTGTACACCCTAGAGGGACCAAGATGTACCAAGATATCAAGCAACACTTCTGGTGGAACGAAATGAAGAGGGAGATAGCTAGATTTGTTTCCCGTTGCTTGGTATGTCAGCAAGTGAAGGCAGAGCAGCAGAGGCCAGCTGGGTTATTGCAACCGCTTCCTATTCCGGAATGGAAATGGGAACATATTATAATGGACTTTGTGACCGGTTTACCGAGATCACCAAGTGGTAAAGATGCCATTTAGGTGATAGTAGATCGGCTTACGAAGGTGGCACACTTTCTTCCTTTCAGAGTAGGGCAATCTACAGAAAAGTTGGCGGAATTGTATATGCAGCAGATAGTCAGGCAGCATGGAGTCCCAGTAAGTATTGTGTCAGACAGAGATACCCGTTTCATATCACATTTCTGGAAGAGCTTACATCATAGTCTGGATACCAAGTTAAGATTTAGCACGGCTTACCATCCACAGACAGACGGGCAATCAGAAAGAATAATTCAGACTTTAGAGGATATGTTGTGAGCTTGCACTCTAGATTTTGGAGGATCTTGGGAGAGCCACCTGCACTTAGTCGAATTCTCATACAACAACAGTTATCAAGCCAGTATCCAGATGGCACCATTTGAAGTACTATATGGTAAGAAGTGTAGGTCGCCACTGGCATGGGATGATATCGGGGAGAGGAAGATGTTAGGCCCGGAAATGATTGTCCAGACAGTTGAAGTGGTCAAAGGAATTAGAGAGCGACTTCGAGTTGCACAGGATCGACATCGTCATTGGGCGGACCAGCATCGTAGGCCGCTAGAGTTTTCTGTTCGGGACCGCGTGTTCTTGCGGATCTCACCTACCCGTAGGGTCATTAGATTTGGTGTTCGTAGAAAGTTGAGTCTGCGGTACGTGGGCCCATTTGTTATCCTTGATCGGATAGGCGATGTTGCTTATCGTTTATCCCTTCCACCTTCGTTACGAGAGGTGCATGATGTGTTCCATGTATCTTAGTTACGTAGGTATGTATCGGACCCAAGCCATATCCTTGATCATTCTGAGCTGGTTGTTGGTACCAACCTGTCTTACGAGGAGCAGCCTGTGTCTATTTTGGACTGAAGAGAGAAGATACATAAGAACCGAACAATTAGCCTTGTCCGGGTTGCTTGGGGTCATCACTCTTTAGGAGAGTCAACATGGGAACGTGAGGATGATATCCGATCACGGTATCCGCACCTGTTTGACTCACAAGGTATATCTCTTTCTGTATACCTTGATTGTCTTAACTCCTCATGCTTGTCACCTTATGAGTAGAATTGCTTGGTGTCGTCGATAGTTAAACATAGATATGTTACTTGCTATTGGCATTGTAGAATGATTGCTTACTCAAATTGCTTATACTTAGATTAGTTTAGCCCGATGTTCCTATCATGCTTGGATTTGAAATTCCGAGGACGGAATTTTTCTAAGGAGGATAGAGATGTCACTTCCCGTTCCCGGAATACGTATTCTAAATACATGTACTGCTGGAATATATTTATTTAATATTTATCATGTATTGTTCTGTATTTAAATTCTTTTAATTTCACGTTAATTATTTTTCTGTATTTTACTTTCTGTATTTTACCTTCTGCTTTGCTTATTGGGTTTGGCCCGAGTTGGTTTAATTTTCGGCCTTGATGGTTCAACATGAACCCAACTCCCCACCTACCACCACTCCTTCATTTAAAGCCTCATCCCCTTTCCCTCTCTTCATTACTTCTTCTCATTTCTTTTCTTCTTCCTCATAACTCCCCCACCAACCTAGGAGGGCTAGGCAAGTGCCAACTTGCTTCTTGATGGATTTCCATTTTTGTTGTTCCATCGTCTTCCTCTCAAGATTCTTAGATACTTTAGTACTTAGCATTTTCGATTTCTATGGCTCATTTCATGTAGATCTAAGTTTAATATATTTTCAGAATTTTTAGGTTTTGATCTAGTAACTTTGTTATTTTTCAAGTTTTGATGGTTCCATATTGTAGGAAATTTGATTCTACCCAATTTTGACTATTGGAAGTCCTGATTTTGACTTATTTTGAGTGATTTATGGTCTTTTTGGTTCATGAGTTTTCATGGCCATTAGAGGCTGATTGGAGAAGATGAGCAGTACATGTTGTCCTGGCACATGCTATTTGCTGGCAAAAAGTTGTTGCCATGCTGTTTGCTGGCGCATGCTGTTTGCTGGCGCATGCTGTTTCTGTCGCATGCTGTCATGGCGCATGCTGTTTGTTGGCGCATGCTGTTTGCTGGCAAAATACTGTTGCCATGATGTTTGCTGGCGCATGCTGTTTTCTGGCGCATGCTGTTTCTGGCGCATGTTGTTTCCCGACGCATGCTGTTTCTGGCGCATGCTGTTTCTGGCGCATGCTGTTTCCTGGCACATACTGTTTCCTGGCACATGCTGTTTCCTGGCACATGCTGTTTTCTGGCACATGCTGCATGAACTTCTATAATTTCTCGGGCCTTTTGACTAATTCTTGTCCCGAATTAACATTGATTGATATTGATTGTGACCTTGACTAATAATTGATCATGCGTTCCTAGTTGGAACTAAGAGACTGGCTAGTCGTCTTATTGAATTGAATGAATGAGACACGTTCATATTAATTATGAACTATTGTAATCGATTGGCCGATCCCAAATATTGGCATACATGCATATGCAGGCTTCAATTTATTTATTTTTTACAAAAGCAGCATGTGTACTTTATGGTCAAGGCATGATTTATTCCGTGGTTAGTTTTAATTGTTGCATTACGCTATGTAAGACCTACAACCTAACCGTACGGGTATCGTTGTAGAGATGTGCATATCGTACCCCGTACGAAAGTACTCATTCTGAATGACCATGATCCACGGCATGAGATTTCACTCAATATAGAGGCTATTAAGTTAAATAAAATGATGATTGCATGGAGAGAACGGATTCCCGAGTTCTTATATGGCAGCCCTCTTTGGGACTATTAAGTGCCCGACAGGCCGGCTGGTTCCCACAGATACTACAAATCTGCCACACGGATAGGGAGTGGTATCTGCTTATATTATTTATTGTACATTGAATATTAACGACGGGCGTCCTGCTGGGACTCGTCTAAATACATGATTGGCACAATTGATTGATTGGGTAAACTATCCTTGTTTGTGCATAGTAAGAACTGAGGAATCCTTTATCGCATAATTCTAAGATAACTTGGAACCCATAATAGCAAGCCGTAGTAGTTGCATGGCCGTTTAAATTGATTTGGTTGTGTACTGTACCTACTCTTTTGACTAACTGAGATGATCAGAGTGTCGAGACATGACGGCCCAACTTCTGTTCTTGTTTGGTTGGGAGGTTGGTTCGAAGTGTCATGACGTTATGTGAATCCCAGTAGCAAGCAGAGATCTATTATTATATTCTCTTATTTACTGGTTTAATTTCTCATATCGTGCTTCCTTGCGGTACTTGCTATTAGAGGTCTAACCTCTCTGGTTTTGCATGGCCAGATTTAGAGCCGGTTCCCGAGGACTCAGCTTACTTCCACCTCCAAGATGGTCAATACTAGAGGGATGATCGCAGGAGGATTCGAGTGGGTTCCTTACTTCCCCGCCCGTTTTGTTACTTACTTTATATTTTGCCGTTTGGCACCGACATGTTAGTCGGATTGTCTTGTACTTACTTTTATATAATTGTAATTAAATCAGACTGCAGCTGATAACAATTGTGTATACCTTACTTCGTCATCTGGCTATGTTTTGTAAAGCCAGATATCAAGAACATTTTGACTGAGCGTTTGGGACGCCTTACTGCTTTATCTTACATGTTCTCTATTTCTGTTTCGTATTTGAATGATTGAGACAATAGATGTGAAGTGACCATAGTATGACTTTCATGTAGTATGCACCCCTCGTCTTATTAGACAACATTGATCGTATTATACGGTATTCCTCTACCCGTAATACGTAGCTGGCTGAGTCATTCCCCCGCTCTCCAGTATTCTGGTTCTGGGGCGTGACACATACCTGGCCTGGTCCATTCCTACGTGCCAGTATTCTGGTTCTGGGGCGTGACATAAGTTTTAGTGGTGGCCCATACAGGTCTGATTTATCAGATATGTGGGTTACTGATGTATAGATATCTCAGTCACAATTTTCCTTTATTAATATCCTTCGTATTATTCTATCTCTCTGATCCTTTGACCTAATATCTGCCTTGATCATTGATCTTTTCTGTTCCCTCGATTTGATCCTTGTGTCCCTTAACTTTCAGGGACACTGTTTTTAATCCTTCTGATCATCTTGTTTGGGTTCTGCCGATGGCAGGTCAGCAATCTTCTGTTAGGCCAGTTATAGGGGATCAGTCTCAGCATTCAGGAGCAGAGTCGAGAGTCGACCCGAGGGCAGTGATGTTCGTCTATCTCGATCAGCCAGTCGTGCCCGTGCAGTCAGTATTACAAGTTCAGCTAGAGTCTTATCAATCAATACCAGTGATAGATCATCATCCAGAGGAGGTATCACCAGAGTCAGGGCATCATGTATCACCAGTGCAGTCAACAGTCCGACCAGAGGTAGTATCATATCATTCCGATATGTATGCATTCCTAGGGATCATGAAGTATATGATGGAGTCACAACAACAACGAGATCTCATTCTCCAGCAGAGTATTCAGATGTTGATAGATCGTAGTGGACAAGGAATACCAGAGGTATTTCAAGCCGAGGACCTGCAACCAGAAGGAGTACAGATTGGAGCTAGGCAGTACCAGTCATCTAGTCAGTCAGAATATCGAGCCCGACCTACTGTAGAGGTAGTGCAAGAGCATGAGCATATAGCCAGGAGGACTACATCCAGAACTGAGGCTTGTAAGAGGTACCATGCACCCGTATCAGGCTTTCCACCTCGACATCCCTCACCAGTACTGTAGAAGCATAAAAAATCTTAGCATAATACAAGGCACAAAGGTGCAGACGGTCAAGCACGCTAACAGCGAAGACAAAAGTCACAAACAAATGAAAAGCTCAGAAGTCCTTTTTTAAATTAATATAGCTACGAGAGTCTGCTACAGACTCGTCACGATTACATAAAAGACTGCATAAAGACATAATTACAAGGATCAGCTACAAAAGACTTTGTGATTACATGTGCCGAATTGAAAACTCCTACGGATCTACGCTGGGGTTACTCTTCACAGTGTGATATTCATGGAAAGGGGCACTGTGGATAGAAGATTTGAATACAGTCTCCACCACAGCTTCCCCCCTCCAGACGTGCAGCACTTCCGGAAACAGGTATTTGCCCGTCGAAAGCTCAGGCCACAGTGCAGCAGGTCGCGAAGCCCAGAGTGGGGAGGGCAGAGCACAACCTGTGGCTCTCCGGGTTGGCCATCCACCCACAAGCTAGGTCTCAGGACCTCCAAGGCGTCGCCCAGGTTCGAACTCCTCATGAGAAGCATTCCAGCACGTTCCAAGGCTCATCAAAAGTTCTTCTACGAAGGCATAGCTCCTTTGAACGAAGGAATCCTCAACCAAAATTCGACTTAGGCAAGGCCAACCGCTGCTCGAAGCTAAGTCTGGAGCCAGCATGATGTTGAAGGACAAGAAGAAGAAGACGTGACTCTTAGAAAGAAACTCCCCCTTTGTATAGGGCATGAGTGGTCTAAAATGCATGCCACATGGCCGACGGTCAAGGTTCCCATATTATGGGATGAACCTAGGACTCAGCACGATGAACCTCATTAAATAAAGTTCATTCGACTAAGTCCTAGACTATCCTAGGACCCCTTAAAATTCTTCAAGTAATGGTGGCAATTAAGAGGGAGTCGTTCATTAAGGAGCGGTCATTCAATGCTCTTTAAAAGAAGACTTCAAAGCCAATGCCTTCAATCCAGAGGCGCAACTACATTCCTACGCCAATCTTAGGCGCAGACTGGTGATGTTTTTATACCACCTCAACTCCAACGACGCAGCACTCTGCTCCGACCCAGAAGCTCAACTACCTTTCGTCAGAGACTTGGGAGATACCATTGCTTCCAACACAAGTCCGCCTGCCGCTCCAAAAGCACACAGTAACCTCGTCAAACTGAGCACAAGCCTACTCGTCGCTCTAAATCACAATGGCTTTGTCGCTCGAAACACAGCCTTCTCGTCGCTCATACGCACAGAGGCTCCATCAGCTTCGAAGCATAGTCCACTCATCGTCTGAAAGCACAGAGGCTCCGTTGTCTCCAGAAGAACGGTCTACTCGTAGCCCCAGAAGTGCAACAGTTCTCAGATCTCGCCAGAGGTGCAGGAAGCATGGTTCCACCCAGTCGGTTTGCTTAAACCGACTCTCTTAAAGATATGATTGGAGTTAATCATGATTGATATCTTATCAAATTGATTTAAATCTTAGACGATGATCAATCGGAATCCAAATCTGAGATGAAATCCCAAGATTTACTCAGCTGTATCCGAATAAGCAAATTGGCACACGCTATGTGTCTCATCCTTCGGTTATTTTGATAACCACAAGAGATCTCGATTGAGGGAAATCTCAAGTCCGCCACGTGTCAGCGTCGCAGAAGCCCGTACCGGGCAATGACAGTAGATTCCTTTATATCTCAAAACCCTAATGCACATCGCATATGTGCTCTCTTTTCCTATAAATTAAAGGAGTTTTTCTTCAACAAAAGAGGAGAGACCACCAAACATCGAATCTCCAGCTCCAGGTATCCTCTTGATCGGTAACCCTAGAGTTCCATCAAAGGCATCAGAAAGTCAGAGCAAGTTCAACCCATCGTCAGATCGTCAACGGAGTAAAGGAGCCGCTGCAGTGCTTGATCTCCACCGTCACACTTTTCCAGAAACTCTTTTCCTTGTACTTAGAATATTCTGTTTAGGACTTCCTTCTCTGTACACAGGTCTTTTTACATTCAATAAACAAAAAGTTCGTTCAACCTTTTGTGATAGCGAACAAAAATAACAACTCTGCTGGGGACTAGCTTCTCCTCCAACGAGAAGGTGGTGAAGCAATCTGACGATGACTTGCTAGGATCTTCCCAGAAGATGCTGGTTGTACGCTTCAACCAGCAAGCTTTTGAAGATCTCCTTTCTAATGAGAGGTCGAATCCTTCGAAGCGGTTCGTAAAATCGAAGAACACTCGACGTGTCTGGAGGCCCAAGGCGGCTGCGACGAGCAGCACGATGGAGGGAACTGCGATCTAGAACCCCCTTAACGCCGAAGCTCCAGAGAAGATTTCGGCTGCTACAGCCATATCTTCTCGCTCGATTCCCATCTTGGGAAAGTATGGCGAGGAAGACTGTCTCTATAGTGGGCCTGACGAAGGCACAATGCCGAAGGAAGCGTGCGCTGGTTCAACCCTTCACGACGGGAGCATTGCCGGAGTGAAGATCCGTCTTTGACAGAATCGTCTTCCCATCAGGCGAGCCTTTATTGGATTCTGAATACTATGCTTCCGCTGGGGGTAGTAGAAAGAAATTTAAGGCAGTACGTGCCTCGTGCAACAAACGTACCATGCCTATGACCGACCAAAGGCCCGCGTTGACAGTCACACGTACTGCCGATGGAAAGTTATACAAGACTGGTCCCTATGCTCTATTGCCTCGACCAGTTGAACCCCTCTGTCGCCTGAGCACTCCTGTGCGTGATGCAAGCCAAGGGTACAGCCCGTAGAGAGAGACTCGTGCGAGCAGCGTTCCTGCAAGCATGATAGGAGTCGGCCTCACCAGACCCTCTCGGATAGTACCCACGTGCAGCTTTCCTGCACGTATAATGGGGGTACCACGACGGAAGATCTGGTGCTATCCCAAGCAAGAGAAGAATCGGCGGCGCAGGGCATGCCTAAATCAAGGCATCCTTGTACCCAGATTACCATCAATTGTTGTTGTCAACAGGCGATTGTACTACCATCGAGGAGGAGCTCCGTCTTTCAAAGACTTCAACCTACATCGACAGCACGTTAGAGGCTCAACAAGGGGTTGACAAGAAAGAGAGAAAATGATCTCCATGTCGCCATATGCAACGCAGTGCAGGGTTCTAAAACTCTCAACAAGTCATCCAAGAATCCTCCCGTATCGACCACCAAATCCGAAAAGCGGCCCGAGAGTAGTAAAGCAAAGGTACCCAGCACCGGTGTATTCCAAGGCACATGTTCTAAATCTTCGTGGGGTGCCACGTCAGATGCTGGGGGTAGCCAACCTCCCACTATTCATGACAACGTTGCGTTCCAATCTGAGGAGGAGCCATACGAAACGGATGCCTCCACAGGCGCAACTAGCCACCAGACTGGGGGTAGCAACTACAATGAGTCTGAGGAAGACCGCGACCTCCCAGTCTATTCACAGTATGACGAGGCTCGAATGTCTGAGCCGGAGAGGGAAGGTTCTACTGTCCTTTCCACCCATCTACACACAGGGTCCGTATTTATGGCCGAGGGTGATGAGGCGAACAACGACGATGGCTGGGCGTGTCCGACTCGTGTCCGATTATTCGGGAGTGGGTCATGACATGATTTTAGTGGTAGCCCATGCAGGTCTGTCCTAATGGCACTTAGGCTATAAAGTGCTATTGGGGGACCAGCGAAACTAAGGAAAACTCATCACAACATAGGATTCGTGGAAAATAGTTATGGGTATGGTTTTACTAAATTTGCTTATTATCCTATAGTTAGGCCTATCTAATCAATTTCTGTTTTGCTGGGTGGTTTAGACACGCAACACTAAGGGTATCAATTTTCTTGCACTTGAAACTTCTGAGGTTATTTCATATATACATTTTGCTAGTATAACTGTTTGATTGATAATATTTGATCTGTCTTTAGATTTTCTCGTAGCACGTGGAATTTTTCTAAAATTTCCTTATTATTTTTCAAGACTTTGTTTCCAATTCGAGATTTCATTTCCTATTGAGATTTGTTTTGTAGTCACTTTGTCTTACTGTTATTTCATATAAAACTCATTATTTTCTAAAAGCAGATACTTACATTATTTTTCATCATGATTATGACTTTTAGAACTTATTTGAATTTTCATAAACTCCTTTAAAATTTCTATGGACAAAGTTGAAAAATTATTCGACGACCTACTATGACGTGGCAGATGAGCACTGCAGTCATTTATTTAGATTATGGAGACCGCGGGTTCACTGCAGCCAGCTGCGCAGGCAGGAGCTCTAAGTCAAAGTAATTTCAAGTATTCATAGGTTCTCGGATATTATTGAGACTATGTCCTAAAAATTATAAAATTTTGATCTCTTGAGTTTTCTCCGATAAACATGGATAAAGTTGAAAGAAATATTCGGTAATTTATTACTATTTGAGACATTGAGCCAAAAGTTCACTGTAGTCAGATGTACACTACACTGGCGGGGCAGAAACTCTAGGCAAAGTGATTTCGGATATGTATAGTTTCCGGATACTATTGAGATTATATCCGTGTTATACACCATGTTTGATCTCTTATTGCCATTGACAATTTTATCGGAAAATTATCTCGATCTTATGTGAAATCTCAGCCATTGATTCCATTTTCTCTTGATTTATCTTAGAAATTTATTAGGGCATTTCTTAAATATCTGTTAGTCCAATCTCTTTATGGTTTGATTTTAAGTGTACTGTATATATTTTGTTAATGGTCCCATATTTTAATTTTTCAAAAAAAAAATGTTCATAGTTGTACCATTTCTGTATTTAGCATATTTTTGTACTTATCAAGCCTAAATGATTTTGACAATAATTTTTACTAAATCGTGTTTAAATTATTCAAATTTTAGGCATAGTTGTGTTAGTTATACCTAAATGATTTTATTGGATTTAGGTCATAATTTTATGACTAAGTCAATTTGGTACTATTTGTAATATGCTTAAATTTTAAATTTTCTCATGTTTAGGATTTATCTGATTTTTTTTTAACTTTGATCATTTCTAGATAATCGTGATTTTTTCTAGTTGTACGGATCCTATGATTAAACCAATTTTAATTATTTTCAAGTTTTCATATTTGGTCAATCTTAATAGTGTTTATTGTGTTGTTTGAAATTTTGAGGACGAAATTTTTATAGGGGGGGTAGATTTGTAACCCCTTTTTTTCGAAATTATTAAATTTATTATTTTTTTGGAATTTTTAAATTTTAGAAATTGTTATTTTTCAATGTATCACTGATTAATTATAGACTCTTCATAAATTCTTATAAGTGAGATATTTTGTTTAGTAATTATTTTAGAAGGATTTTTGAAAAGGAAGGTTCTAGCAAATTAGTTGGAGTGCTCTCCAAGATTCTAACCACCTTGTAACTAATTTCCTAACAAACTCTCTAACAACTTCCCAACTATCTAAACCACCCAACAACTTTTCTAACAAATTGTTATAGCATTTTGTAAATAAATAATTGTTAAGGCCCTTAAGTACAAAACTCCCTATCCTTTCATTTCTCTATTTAAACCTGCAGAGAGAAAGTGGATGGGTTCAGCTCATTTTCTTCTCAGTACAACTCAATTTTCCATTATCTCTCATAAATTCAGTGGAAGAGCGGAGTTTGACTCTATTTGAAATTCCCTCATCTCTTCCTGCTTCTTCCCCAAACCTCCACCTTAACCCTAGCTTTAGATTCGCCATCGTGCGCATCCTCTCCTCACGAACGATGATTGTCTTCTCGGTGACGACGACAAGATCATCCTCGACGACAGGCACACGATTGATTTCGACGATCTCTCATCAGAAGAATCAAGAACAAGAACCAAATCCTTTCCGACGTCGGCGTGCGAAAATTCCTCTGACGACTATAACGCTCGGTCGTCTTTCCAGTGGTGGCGACTTCTTTATACGACGATCCGATCTCTTCCAACGGTAGGATCCCAGGCGAGCGGTGGTCATCTCCAATCCGCTCTTCTTCGGCAACCACGTGGCAGTTGACGGCAACGTAACGACAAAGGACGAGTCGCTCTCCGAGGTTTTGGTTTGAATTGCTATGGATTTTCGAAGAATGTTTGATATCGGATTTTAGTGGTGAGTATCGAGCTTAGTTTCTTTGGATTCCTGGACTCCTCTTTATGACATATTATAAGCTGCTCTGGGTCTAGTTTCTTTTGTTCTTGATCTGGATATGTTCGATGCAATGTCGTAGAGAGGGACTCTAGCTCACAGCTGGCCACGAGGAGGCTGTGCCGACTTCTTGGATCGAACTCTCACTCGTCTTCCATATTCAGGCAGCCGTAAGGCTACCGCCGGGTATGTCCGAGCCCATGCTTAAGGACTCATGTCGCAAGAATATGCTGCATGCGATAAAATTGTGGCATAATGCTCCTTGCACAGAGTGGACGCCTTTCATTATAGAGGCGGATGTGGCACAAAGGAAAGCCCAGGATACACAGCTCCTGGGACTGAACTTTCCTTCTCTCGAAGACAAGGGAGACGTTCGTCTAGCAACAACCTCAAACACGGAAAAGGCTAGCAGGCCATGACCGTCAACGTCTCCAAAGTTTCGGTAACCATGAACCCCAAGTCCGCAGAAGCGCAGAAGCGCAGAAGCCAAAGGAGACTTACTCCTTCAACGACGAGGATACACTGGAACTCTTCAATATGCTGACAAAGCGTGGCAAGCTGTATCTCCCAACACCAAAGTGCCCCGACGAAGTGGAGAAGGTGGACAACCCTAAATACTACCATTATCATTAGTATGTCCACCATCCGGCACGAGATTGCTACGTGTTGAAAGGACAGATTCAGCACCTCATCGACGCTAAAGTCATATCACTTGACTATGAAGAAAAGACTGTCACGGCCAACATAGTTACTCTCCAGTTTGGAAGTTTCCCAACAACGGAGGCACAGGATAGGGTCGTCCCCATCTCGAGGATGAAAATGGAAGTAGTCAATCTTCCACCAGCACGGGACAACGCTCAAGGTCTCATCCCATTCTCCACGCAGCAAGACGAGGTCATGTGGGTCCACCCTAACCTGACTCCAGACATGATGGCAGCCACAACCCCTTCTGTCAAAGGGAAAAAGGTCAGGACATGCCGCATGGTCTCGACTTCGACCGATGACACCTTGGTGACCATTTGCTCGGCACAGCGACAAGAGAAGAACCAGGCTCCAGAGGAGGTAGCGCCTCCACCAACTACAGCCCATTTTCCTAATGTATCAGAGGAAGGCTCGTCTCAGACTCCTATCGCAGATAGGCAAAAGCAAAAGGAGGTTCGCTTTGACAAGTCTCTTAGAAAAGACTCGGTAGTAGGGCCAATCAAACCCTACAACTTCGACATACTGGCGCAGCTAGCCAACACCCCGGCTAGGTTGTCACTTTTTGATATCCTCTGTCTCTCCAAAGAGTCCCGGGATGCGCTCAGCGAAGCCTTGCAGAACGTCGAGTCCTTCCTCACTCAGGTGCGACCACCAAAGGAAGACCCTGCGGCTTGCCCATATTGTCACAGCATGGTCGAAGTGATCCCCAGTATCACCTTCACCCAACAAGACATGCTGCTGAAGAACAACCGGCATAATAGGCCTCTGTACTATATGGGTATGTCGGTGCCATTAAAGTCGATCGCATCCACATCGACCCGGGCTCCTCTCTCAGCATCATCCTAAGGAGTCTGCTCCAAACTCTAGGGATTTTGATACATCGGTTGACTGCATCAAACACAACAATCAGCTGCTTCAACACGGGAAAGAGCGAGCCTTTGGGAAAAATTTGCTTGAAGTGCTAAATCGGCGATCTCCACATCGAAGTGACTTGCTATGTCATCGATGTTGACATAAATTACAACATGCTATTGGGACGACCATGGATCCATGAGTACATGATCGTTCCTTCCACCCTCCATCAGTGCATGAAGTACGTAGCCAGCGACGGGACTATCAAGACCGAGTTTGCTGACATTGACCCGTTCCGGGGACTTGAAGCCTACTGTACGGATTCTGATCTATACAAGTCAGTCCCTTAGGACGATGAGGGCAATTATGCTGATAACGAGGCGGAGACGGCCTCAGAAAGTACAGTGGTTGTCGAAGAACCTCTAAAGGTTCGACTGAAGGAAAGACCCCCCAAGGTGTCTGCGCCTTTCGTTGTCAAGCTCTGAGGCAGAGCACCACCTTTGCCCTAAGTAACATCAGATGATGGCCAGGAGCTTATGCGAATAAGGCTACCTCGGAGGTCCCTAAGGCCGACCATGAAGGCGCAGGAGCCTTCGACCGCGACCCCTTTGGTGATCAAACTAAAAGAGAAGCGCCCTCCTCCTCATCCCTCGACTGTCCCAGTCCTCACTGATGAGGAGCTTGGAGACTACACCTGCGCCAACAAGGAAGCGCTCTCTTTTGTTGATGTAATCCCCCGGGACAAAATCTCTTATTTTATTAATAGAAAGTTATCTTCGAATTACTCTTGTGCATATTAGAGCACTAGATATTTTCTAGACAACTCTCTATGTAAGATGCAAATGCAAGTGACAATTGCCAACCATACGAGCCAAGTTGTCCCCTCCCGGGGTGCCTACTTCTTCGTTCCAACGAGGAGGAAAGAAAAGGATCCCATCAAATTTGGTCGAGTGGAGCATCCTCAGCGACTAGCTCCTGAAGATCCGGAATCCGACAACGGCAAGATGCAGCTCTACCGCTACGTTACTCAGGCCAAACACCTCATACAGAAGATGGGTTACGACCTGAACAAAAACTATGGTAAAGGCCAGCGCCTTCCCTTACGGATTCGAGTTCCAAAGGGAAAGGTCCAAAACTATTACCAGCGCATCCGTCGGGGGTTGGGTTATATTATACCCACTTCTACTTCAGAAGGCTCGGAGACAGAAGTCATGATGCACTCACACTCTTCTGACTCCTCAATCTGGGACTCCGATACCAGTACCGGCCAGGTCTTCAAAAGGATGTTGTTAGCTAACATGGCTTCTGCAAGCTCTCCAATCAAAGACGAAGATCAGGCACTCGAAATACTTCAGAGATGAACCTTGGGTTGAACGCCTGGGATTTCAATGGGAATGGCGCCGCGCGCAGTCCGAATCTCCCATATCTCAGTAAGTGTTCATGAATTATTTTAAAATAATTCATCCCTTCTATACCTTTCCCTAGCGGAAAACCTTCCACGTTCGTATTATCTCTGGATTGATTCCCTACACCTTAGTCAAGTCGCGTCTACCATGTCCACATTACCTCTGAGTAGTCACCTATCCCATGATGACCCCATGTTGTCATGACCACCTAGAAAATATTTCACGTATATATCACCTCTGAAGTGTTATTCTATACCGTGTCTACCATTTCCATATTACCTCTGAGTAGTCACACGTTTCCTATGATAGCCTTGAGTTGTCATAGTTCTCTAGAAAAAATATTTCATGTCCATATTGCCTCTGAACTGTTATTTTGGAAAAGGGTGCTTGCCATGTCCATATTACCTCTGAGTAGGTAACCCTTCCATAACAACTCCCAACGGTTGTTACTCATAGAACCCTTCACGTCCATATTACCTCTGAGTCGTTCTATACCCCCGTGGAGTCTATCATTGCCATGTCCATATTATCTCTGAGTAAGGAAAGTGTCTCAACAAAAATTCTCGTGTTTACCATGTCCATATCACCTCTGAGTAAACACCTAGTTCCCAATAGAGTTATCTACTCTAAGGGGAATTCTTACTTCTGTACAAAATACACAACCATGAAGACAGACAAAGAAAAAAAAGAGAGAGTAAAAAATTTCATATATAAGTGAGATGATGTTTTTTATTACAAATATATATATATATATATATATATATATATATATATATATATATATATATATATATATATATATAGTCTCTCATAAACTGAGAGACAAGAAGAAGCAAGAGGTCAAAGTTGGGAAGATTGGTTCTTAAGCTCTTCTAACCGTCTCCTCAAATGAGCCCTCTGCTGCCCGACTGAGGCTTGGGCCCTCCACTTAGCCTCCTGACGTCGGGCGACTTCGTCTTCGACAGGGGATAAGGCCTGGCACGCAAGGTCCAAAACGGCCTGACAGATGCCAAAGCTCTTCTTCTCCTGAGCTAAGGCCTCAGAACATTCGCGAAGAACTCCCTCTGATCCTCTGACGCCTCTAAGTCCCTCTCAGCAAGAACCAGGGTCGCTTCCAACCAGCAAATATGCTCCCGGAGAGTACGACATTGATCCTCCACGGCTGTATGACGGCAGACTCGAGCCTCTTCGGCATCAACCAGTTCATCAATCCCTGACTCAACCTCGACAAGTCGATCGGCCAGGGCCCGGTGCTTCTTCTTATAATGGGACTCTTCGGAGGCTATCTTCTCTAATTTTGTCGCCGCTAAGGTTGGCAGGCTAGGTTCCAGGTCCTGAAGCTCCAGTACAATGGCTTCTAGGTCAACCAATAAGTCTCTTGTGATCACGCCGTGGGTCTTATACTCCAGATAATCATGCAGGATCGTCAACTGGCCCTCTACTAGGTTCCGGATCCGTCTAGCCAACGGTTGACCATACAAAATGCCTTCTATACCACGAGTCAAAGCATTACGGATGGTATCCAGCAAAAGTCTGGCATAATATTCCTTATCAGCCAGACTCGTAGTAGTCACCGAAGAGGCCGCAATAAATGACCCGTGGGCAGAAGTGGTAGCTCGCTCACGCCCAGGAAGTGCAGTCGAAACAGGAGGCACCTTCGTCGTTACTAAGGACGACGACGGGTCATGAGCGGGGGCTGACGCTAGTTGATGATCGGTGGGCTCCTTAGCAGGTCCTTTAGCTACGCTAGCAAAGGACTGTGCCATTATAGTCGTCGCCACCTCACTAGCCTCTGTAACCGGCCACTCGGCAGGTGTCTCAATGATCAATTCCTCCATGATATCCTGTAATGCCTGTGGTCCGTATTACGTATTTTTGGAATACGTGTACATATTTTATCTTGTATTGCATGATTCCTGGCTTAGCTTTTCTTCATGGCTTGGTTTATTCTTGGTTTGGGTTCGGCTAGGCTTGGTTTTCTTTGGTTATTATGAACCAAGGAGAGAACCACCTACCTACCACCACCACTACCCTTTATTAACCCCCTTCCTTCTCTCTCTTCATTACTCTTCTTCTTTCCTCCATTAACTCCTTCACCTACCAGAGGGAGAGAGAGGCCTAGGCAAGTGCAGCTTGCTTCATGGAGGAACTCTAATTTTATTGTTCCATTCTCTTCTTTACAGCATTCTAACATACTTTAGTACATGGCATTTTTACTTTCCATGGACGGATTCTTGTAGATCTAAGTTTATTTTATTTCCGGATTTCTTAGATTTTGATCTATTTAATCTTGTTGTTTCTAAGTTTTGATGGTTCCATGTTATAGAGAATTTCGTTCTGCCCCAATTTGACCTATGGAAGTTCGGATTTGGACTCTGGATGAAGGTTTCATGGAGCTTGGAAGCATGGGTTCATGGTGTTCTTCTTCTCGGAATTTTGGAGAAGAAGAACAGTTCTCTGGCCGCATGGCAGTACTTGACCGCATGAACATTCATGCGGCAAGTTGCTCTCAGCCGCATGAGACCCTCGCACTCCTAGCCGCATGGACTTCTCCCCACTCAGCCGCATGCACCCTTCTTGCTTCTGCAGCCGCATGGGCATCCATCCCGTCAGCCGCATGAATCCGAATTTCTCCAACCGTATAAGGGCCGAACCCAGCTAGCCGCATGGAACTACCTTCCAGCCAGCCGCATGCGATTGAGCTTCCTTCTAGTCCTGAGCCGCGCGCATGCTTCATGTTGAACCCGAACTCTTGAGCCGCATGAACCATCTTGAGCCAGCCGCATGGAACTACTCTCCGGCCAGCCGCACGTGCGCCCATCCCTCCTAGCCGTATATACCGCTGTCCTCCCTTGACCGCATGGACTTGCTTTCCGTCAGCCGCATGAAGCCCACTTTCCCGCAGGCCGCATGAGACCGAACTTCTTGGACCGCATGCGCCCTTGCCTCCCTAGCCGCTTGCGCCCTTGCCTCCCTAGCCGCATGAGCCCTTGCCTTTCTATCCGCATGCCCCTGTCCTTACCAAGTTGTATGCGCTCTCCTTATTGGCCGCATGAGTTCTAGTAACCCTGAGCCGCAGGGCTCCTTCCTGTGCCTTGCCCTGCTATTTTATTATTATTATTATTATCATTATTATTATTATTATTTTTATTATTATTATTGTTAACTCATGTCTTGTAACCTCAGCTTAACTTGGGTCTCCTGATTGAATGCTTGCACTATGATGCCCTGTACATGTACCTGAACACGATAGTGACTCGTAGGGGTGCACTCCTGACAAGTAAATATGACATGACCTGATAGTGGCCCGTCGTGGCACACTCCTGACAAGTGAACTTGACATAATAACCTGACATGATATATCTTGATAAGCTGTTGCGACGGCTACCTGACATGACATGACCTGTTGTGAAACCCATAATTCTTCAGTTAAATTAATAGTTTAAATTATTATTATTATTAATTGTTAATTTAGGAATTTGTATTTTTAGAATTATTAAAACTGGAAATTTTATCGAAACATGAAATTTTCTAATTAATTAATATCATGTTATTTAGATTAAAATTATATTTCAAGAAGATAAATTTTTTGAATTAGTTAAACAATTAATTCTGGAGATATTTTTGTCAAAAATCGTATTTTTCTAATTAATTAAATATTGTGTTTATTCTAGTTAGGTTAAATAAATTATTATTATTTCTAGTTAAACCTGTTAATTATGAAAACCATATTTTTTAGAAAATAAAGTATTATATCTGGATTTCGATTTTTTGGCCCTGACCCGTCTAGACATGAGACCCGAACCCATCTCGAACCCAAGATCTGTTTTCGAAGTTAATTGGAAGTCCCACATATATTTATTTATTATTTATAGGAAAAGAAACCTTTTCCCTTATTAAATTCTTTATTACTTTCTTTTAACTTTCTCTTCATTCCATTTTGCTTTCACCAGCAAAGGAAAGCATGTTTTCTTTTTCTTTCAACTGAAGACTTTCCCTTTCCCCGCGAGCAACGGCCGCTGGCCGCGACCCCTCTTCTTCCGAAACTGGCCACCCTTCGGTCTTCCGGTACCCCCAAGCCCTTTACCTATAAAATCCTGCCCCTCTCCATCATTCTCCTCCACAAAACTCCCAAACCCTCTGTGCCCTAGCCGACCGGAGTCGATCCCGACCGCCGACCTCCGCCTGAGGCTGACGGCGCCATTCCTCTTGTGGCCGTGCCCCTCTGGCCGAACCCTCCAGCCCGAGCGCCGATCCCCTGGCCCGAGCGCCGCTGTCCCTGGTGCCCGGCCGACCGCCCCGGCCCAGCTGTCGCCCGCTGCTTTCCGACGCCCGATTCCTTGTGGCCGTGCGCGCCCAGCCCCGGTGCGCCTCCCGCAGCTTCGGCGACCCCCTTCGTCGCTGTTCCTCCGCGTTCCCGAGCCGCAGCACCCCGCGGGATTCCCGATCCGCTGTCGGTTCGTTCCCGGGCGTTCCTGTGCTTTTCGTGGAACCTCACTGTGGTCTTTTCCAAGCTTGGGTGCTGTACACGCAGCCGAACTCCGGCGAGGCGTGTTTCGAGTCCGAGGCATCACTTCGGATTCCGTCGATTTCGGTAACTTCTGGATAGTCCCATTGTTTTCTTTTGGTCTGTGATGAAATTGGTTCACCGATTCCTTCGGGAATTCGGAATTTTGGTTCTTGGTTAGTTTCTGTTGGTTTTGCTTCGGAAGTAATTCTGTGATTATAGATTTTATATATATTAATTTGAGATTTAAGTTAAAACTGGCTTCTGTGACTTTTCTCGAAATTTCCGAGAATCTTTCGGAAAGGATTCTGTGAGTTTCCGATATTACTTCAGGAATTCCGATATCATTTCGGGATTTCGAGTTTATTTCGGAAAATAGTTTTGCGGATGTTTATATATTTATATCTGGGTATCCCTGGTTTGGGATTTATTTTGTAGGAAAAATCGACGCATTTCCCAGTTTTGGGTTATCCCGAAAATAGAGGGAATGCTGCCGAAATTTCTATAAAAATTTAATTGTATAGTTTTAAAATAATTTTCGGAAAATACAAAATATTTGAATTTATTTGGGCGACGACCGTATTGGTCAATGGGCCCTGGCTAACTGCAAAAGAAACCGGTTTCGCCCGGACGTTGAGGAATTAGCTATAAAAATGACGATTGGACCAGTTCTGAGACTCAATAATATTTTATATTTTTAATTAGAATTATTAAATATTATTTATATTTAATTTTGTAGGCAGTTTACAGGACTAACGAATTTTCTCTTATTTTAATTCTTGGGAATGTAAGGGCATAAGCCCATTTACTATTCTACAGTTTTGTAATAAGTAGGAAATAGCTGTGGTTTTCTGGGTTTTTGTGAGAATACGTAAAAATTAGGAATATAAATTATATTAATTACAATTTGGAAATTTACGATATTTCTCATTTAAAGGAAAAGTATATTTTTATATAATTATCAAAAGTATTAAGTTTTTCCGAATAAACGATAAAACCTGATAAATACAAGTTTTTCCCAAAAGTTTAAATATCAATTGATATTCTTAATTATAACGCACTAGTAAACGCGTTTTTGGTTGTGTTAGTTAAACAAGACTAAAATGGACTAGGAGACAATTTAGAGATTGCAACTAGCTTAGTTAGCAATTGGCGACTTTGATTTTCTGAGACAAGTTTCCCAAATGTAGGGTTTCAAGGAAGAGCCTGATTTCCCGTCCCGACGTATCGATCCGTCCAGTCCAAACATTTGAGGCAAGTACAGTTCGTGGTAGTTTACAATTATTTAGTAATAGTTTACTGCAAATTTAAACCACGAGGCAACACGGAACTCTCTCTGAGAGCATTGACTGCTTAACTGTTGGGTACTGGGGGAGTAGTGTAATGAGTATGACCACATCCAAAATAGCATAATGACTGTGTTAGCTTACCCCTCATACACACGGGGATAAGCCATATCGTATCAATAGGATACAACTGTACAACCCAAGCCGGTCATATTTATTGCCTATTCACATCACATTGTTTTAACTGCTAGAAACTATTTATTTCAAAATTGTTTAAAATTGCATAATTCCATTATTATTTCAATTGTTAAAATATCATGAATTGTACTTTGCTCCCTCCTGACTGGAGACTATATTTTTAGGTCCTATTGAGGATGCAGAGCTGCTGATTTGTAGCTACTATGACCCTGAGCTTTACCCTGCTGTGCTTCCTGATGATGGCTTACTGGATGAGGATGTTGCTTTTATTTAGATGTTATTTTCCAGTTTGTTAGTTTTTGTCTAAAAATAATATTATTTGAGTTGATTGTTTATGTTTGTAATTGGCACTGGACAAGTTTTTAATTTATCAAATAATAAATGTTATGGCAAATTTAGTTTGAGTTGTTGATTACCTGCATATGGAAGTTACAGCTTACTGCCGCCGTCTCATCAACGGTGCAGGCTGGGCATGATCCGATTCGTTCCAAGTAATTGGGACCGGGTCGTGACACCTGTATAAGTAACCTGGACACCGTGGACGATTGTGCTTGTACAAATAATCCAGTCCTGTCTTGTATCATGTCTAGGAGGGGACTCCTGAGTTCCACGGTCAGGAGTACCTACTGAAATGGACTAAGGCTAATAACTAGATTAATACATTAGTCATAAAGAGATCTCCCAGCTACAGGCAATTCCGTTACCTGGGCGCACCTGGGATCTGTAGCCTGCCGTCGAGTAGGACACATTTCCAGCACACTGTCATGTGTTGCACCCTTCAAGCTACCTAAGGGTACATGTGTTTCCGGGACGATGTACCCACCTGAATTCAACCCCTAATTTTTGACCTGGGTAACCTGGATGGTCTGTAGGACTTGTGGCTGTAGAATAATCTCACTGCATCTTGCTAGTAACTAGGCCTGTGATAACCCTAGTTAGTTAAAGTATCAAGCCGTACTTATTGCTTGGCCGTGATTGTTGAATGGGGAATAATCAGTCTAGTCTTGATCCTGTATAGATCGTTACATATTCTAATTTTCTTATATTATCTTGCTGATAAATGGGAGAAACCAAGTTCGGTTCAGACGAAGGGTTACAATCCCGATCCTTGTTTGGTTTAAAGAATTGTAACCTGGTTATCTGAATGGTCCCATGGTTATCTTATCGTATATCCTCGTGATGTTATATTTCTCCAGTTTTACTATATATTATTATCTTTTGTGCTAATTGCTGGTTTTAGTTCCTAAGTGAAGCTTTCTTTGTGGCACTTGCTCTTTCTGGGGTCTGACCTAGCTGGTTTTGTATGGCCAGATTTCGGAGCAGCTCCAGAGGATCTACCGACTTTCCTGCCCGATGGTGGCGACTAGACGTAACCAGGACATCGAGTGGGTTATTTTTGGCTCTTCTACTTTATTGTAAAAATATTCTTTTGAGGCGTTTAGCCGACGAGCACCTGTTTAGCTCGATTGCACTTACTTACTGTCTGCCTACGGGCTGTAACATGATTGACAGATCTTAGGGTTGATCATGTATGACTAAACTCTTGCTAGTTCTAACATTTTGTAACGACTAGCTTCATGATCAGCTGAATATGTAATATTTGGGACGCCTTATTGTTGTATATTTAATGATCATACATCTTGTGACTTTACTTAATTGCTTGTGATTGAGACACTAGGCTTGTTCATGACCATAGAAGACTGTTGGCTTGTAGTAAACCCTCATGTATCTAGACAGTCGTGACCGTATAGCGAGATGGATTCCATTTCATATACGTAGCTGGCTATGTCTGCCCCCGCTCTCCAGTATTCTGGTTCTGGGACGTGACATGGTTTAAGTGGTGGCCCTTGCAGGTCTTGTAAATCAAGATATGTGAGGGTTTACCGAATAGATGTCTCAATCAGTATTCGCCTTTGATCTCTCCTCGTATCTTCTGAATCCCTGGATTCTTGACCTGATCATATGCTTGTATCGTTGATCTTTCCTGGTCCTTCCTTATTGTTCCCTATGTCGTCTTCTTCAGCGGCATTGTTTCTGGACCTGCCGGTCAGCAAGGCGGAGCACTTCCCATGGATCAGCAGCAACCCGGGGATCAATCCCAGCATTCCGGAGTAGCCTCCAGAGTCGTGCCTTCTGACGGAGAGCCACTAGTCCAGCCAGTCCAACCTGTAGAACCTGATGATAGTACTTTGGTAGGTCTCGTCAGGACCTTGATAGCTTCCCAAGATCGTCGTGGAGATGCCTTGCACCAGGCAGTGACGGATGCTCTGACCAGAGGAGGTCATCAGGGTAACAGCGCGGCCAACAGCTTCAAGCGCTTGAACCCTCCGTTATTCGACTGTAGTGAAGATGCTATCGCTGCAGATGCTTGGCTTCAGGACACAGAGGTGATTCTAGAAGCAGCCAGGACCCCAGAGAACGAGATGGTAGCCGTGGTGCGCCTGCAGTTGCTAGATCTTGCCCGCAGCTGGTGGACAGCTCAGGCCGTTGGATTAGCAGTATCCATTGCTTGGGCGGTGTTCAGAGAGAGATTTCAGACCAAGTATTTTGATGTTGTAGCTCGGTACGATCTACAGACGAGGTTCACCAATCTGAAGCAGATGGTCACTCGGAGCGTATAATCCAGACTCTTGAAGATATGTTGCGGTCATGTACACTTGACTTCGGTGGTTCGTAGGAAGATCACTGCACCTGGTAGAATTCTCGTACAACAACAGTTTCCAAGCTAGTATCCAGATGGCACCGTTCGAGGCACTATATGGTAGGAAGTGCCGATCCCCGCTAGCCTGGGATGATGTTGGAGGGAGGCAGATGCTCGGTCCAGAAATGATTGCCCAGACAGTTGAAGTGGTCAGAAGAGTTCGGGATCATCTTCGAGTTGCCCAAGATCGTCAGCGCCATTGGGCCGATTCTCATCCGCGCCCTCTCGAGTTCTCTGTCGGCGACCATGTATTCCTGAGGATTTCGCCTAACCGTGGCGTCATTCGTTTCGGTGCACGAGGAAAGCTTAGTCCTAGGTATATAGGGCCGTTCGATATTATGGAGCGAGTAGGATATGTGTCCTATCGTCTCGCTCTTCCGCCGTCGCTAAGCGAGGTGCATAACGTGTTCCATGTATCCCAATTACGACGGTATATCCCGGACCCGAGCTACGTCCTGGATCATTCAGAATTGGTTGTTGGTACCAACCTTTCGTATAAGGAGAGGCCCGTGTCTATATTGGACCGGAGAAAGAAGATACTCAAGAACAAGACTATCAAGTTAGTCCGAGTTGCTTGGGGTCATCATTCTTTGGATGAGTCAACGTGGGAACGTGAGGATGATATCCGATCGCGATATCCCGACTTGTTTGACTCGTGAGGTATAATGTCTTCCTTATGCCTCATACCTTCGATTCCTTGCTTGAATGAGTGATTGGTTGCCTAGTTATAACTTGAATGTGATTAATATAGCTTGTCCTCGTCTCTCTAGCCTCTTAATTAAATTCTGAGGACAGAATTCTTTTAAGGTGGGTAGAGTTGTAATGCCTGTGGTCCGTATTACGTATTTTTGGAATACGTGTACGTATTTTATCTTGTATTGCATGATTCCTGGCTTAGCTTTTCTTCATGGCTTGGTTTATTCTTGGTTTGGGTTCGGCTAGGCTTGGTTTTCTTTGGTTATTATGAACCAAGGAGAGAACCACCTACCTACCACCACCACTACCCTTTATTAACCCCCTTCCTTCTCTCTCTTCACTACTCTTCTTCTTTCCTCCATTAACTTCTTCACCTACCAGAGGGAGAGAGAGGCCTAGGCAAGTACAGCTTGCTTTATGGAGGAACTCTAATTTTATTCTTCCATTCTCTTCTTTACAGCATTCTAACATACTTTAGTACTTGGCATTTTTACTTTCCATGGCCGAATTCTTGTAGATCTAAGTTTATTTTATTTTCGGATTTCTTAGGTTTTGATCTACTTAATCTTGTTGTTTCTAAGTTTTGATGGTTCCATGTTGTAGAGAATTTCGTTCTGCCCCATTTTGACCTATGGAAGTTCGGATTTGGACTCTGGATGAAGGTTTCATGGAGCTTGGAAGCATGGGTTCATGGTGTTCTTCTTCTCAGAATTTTGGAGAAGAAGAACAGTTCTCTGGCCGCATGGCAGTACTTGACCGCATGAACATTCATACGGCAAGTCGCTCTCAGCCGCATGAGACCCTCGCACTCCTAGCCGCATGGACTTCTCCCCACTCAGCCGCATGCACCCCTCTTGCTTCTGCAGCCGCATGGGCATCCATCCCGTCAGCCGCATGAGTCCGAATTTCCCCAACCGCATAAGGGCCAAACCCAGCTAGCCGCATGGGACTACCTTCCAGCCAGCCGCATGCGCTTGAGCTTCCTTCTAGTCCTGAGCCGCGCGCATGCTTCATGTTGAACCCGAACTCTTGAGCCGCATGAACCATCTTGAGCCAGCCGCATGGAACTACTCTCCGGCCAGCCGCACGTGCGCCCATCCCTCCTAGCCGCATATGCCACTATCCTTCCTTGACCGCATGGACTTGCTTTCCGTCAGCCGCATGAAGCCCACTTTTCCGCAGGCCGCATGAGACCCAACTTCTTGGACCGCATGCGCCCTTGCCTCCCTAGCCGCATGCGTCCTTGCCTCCCTAGCCGCATGCGCCATTGCCTTTCTAGCCGCATGCCCCTGTCCTTACCAAGTTGTATGCGCTCTCCTTATTGGCCGCATGAGTTCTAGTAACCCTGAGCCGCAGGGCTCCTTCCTGTGCCTTGCCCTGCTATTTTATTATTATTATTATTATTATTATTATTATTATTATTGTTAACTCATGTCTTGTAACGTCAGCTTAACTTGGGTCTCCTGATTGAATGCTTGCACTTTGATGTCCTGCACATGTACCTGAACACGATAGTGACCCGTAGGGGTGCACTCCTGACAAGTAAACATGACATGACCTGATAGTCGCCCGTCGTGGCGCACTCCTGACAAGTAAACTTGACATGATAACCTGACATGATATATCTTGATAAGCTGTTGCGACGGCTACCTGACATGACATGACCTGTATAAGTAACCTAGACACCGTGGGCGATTGTGCTTGTACAAATAATCCAGTCCTGTCTTGCATCATGTCTAGGAGGGGACTCCTGAGTACCACGGTCAGGAGTACCTACTGAAATGGACTAAGGCTAATAACTATATTAATACATTAGTCATAAAGAGATCTCCCAGCTACAGGAAATCCCGTTATCTGGACGCGCCTGGGATCTGTAGCCTGCCGTCGAGTAGGGCACATTTCCAGCACAATGTCATGTGTTGCACCCTTCAAGCTACCTAAGGGTACATGCGTTTCCTGAACGATGTACCCACCTGAATTCAACCCCTAATTTTCGACCTGGGTAACCTGGATGGTCTGCAGGGCTTGTGGCTGTGGAATAATCTCACTGCATCTTGCTAGTAACTAGGCCTGTGATAACCCTAGTTAGTTAAAGTATCAAGCCGTACTTATTGCTTGGCCGTGATTGTTGAATGGGGAATAATCAGTCTAGTCTTGATCCTGTATAGATCGTTACATGTTCTAATTTTCTTATATTATCTTGCTGATAAATGGGAGAAACCAAGTTCGGTTCAGACGAAGGGTTACAATCCCGGTCCTTGTTTGGTTTAAAGGATTATAACCTGGTTATCTGAATGGTCCCATGGTTATCTTACCGTATATTCTCGTGATGTTATATTTCTCCAGTTTTACTATATATTATTATCTTCTGTGCTAATTGCTGGTTTTAGTTCCTAAGTGAAGCTTCCTTTGTAGCACTTGCTCTTTCTGGGGTCTGACCCAGCTGGTTTTGTATGGCCAGATTTCGGAGCAGCTCCAGAGGATCTACCGACTTTTCAGCCCGATGGTGGCGACTAGACGTAACCAGGGCATCGAGTGGGTTATTTTTCGCTCTCCCATTTTATTGTAAAAATATTCTTTTGAGGCGTTTAGCCGACGATCACCTGTTTAGCTCGATTGCACTTACTTACTGTCTGCCTATGGGCTGTAACATGATTGACAGATCCTAGGGTTGATCATGTATGACTAAACTCTTGTTAGTTCTAACATTTTGTAACGACTAGCTTCATGATCAGCTGAATATGTAATATTTGGGATGCCTTATTGTTGTATATTTAATGATCATACATCTTGTGACTTTACTTAATTGCTTGTGATTGAGACACTAGGCTTGTTCATGACCATAGGAGACTGTTGGCTTGTAGTAAACCCTCATATATCTAGACAGCCGTGATCGTATAGCGAGATGGATTCCATTTCATATACGTAGCTGGCTATGTCTGCCCCCGCTCTCCAGTATTCTGGTTATGGGGCGTGACATATCCTCAATAGGAGACTCGGATGGAACTTCATCAGGAAGTTCGAGCGAGACCATCTGAAGGGCTTCTTCTACTAAAACGTAATCCGCCCCTTTACCCGACTCTCCCTCCTCGTTAGAGTGCTCAGGAGTCCCATCGATCGGCTCTTCAACTTTGCTGTCAAGAGTAACAATATTGACTGAAGCTCCAGTAGGTGGCTCGTCGAGCGTCATGTCACCCCAGTCGACCGACTCACCGACAGTATCCACCACAGGATCCCTGACAGTCTCTTCAACTTTCGTACGAGGTCACAGAGGAATGAAAACTATGGGCAACTCTTCCAATACTAATCCCTTCCCGTCCCCAGGAAAAAGGGGCTCATGAAAGGAAACAACAGAGATACCTCTGACATCTTCAGAGGGTCGAGTCACCTCAGACACGGGTACCTTTGCTGCGCCTTCTTGAGAGGCAAGGCCGACTCTAGGTATCGCCGCACAAGTATCCTTAGAGACCAACTCCTCATAAGCAGGAGGCTGAGCCTTTTCTGATCCAGTGGAAGAGCCCTCTCCTTGGGCCGAAGGTCCCTCTAATTGCTCATGTGTTCCTCGTGCCTGTGCCAACGAAACAAGAATAAAACAACAGAGTCATGAAAACTTGAATCAACCAGGAACCAAAATATACCTTGAGGATAGACACGGCAAGGGGGCGCTGCGCTGCAGCGAACTTCTCTTGGCCATTCGCTTTATCTTCTTGCTAGGAGGATCGGCCGTCGCCTGAGGAGCTTGGCGCTTCATTAGGGACCGTATCCTGCCTTCATTCTCGGGAGTCGTTCGAACCGGCTGAGGACCCATATTCGGCTGCTTCTACCGCCCGGGACTGGGGTTGAGGCTTATCAAACCTCGTGCCCGCGATAAAGCTTTGGCCTCGGTCGTAATTAGGCGATAGCTTGCTCGCTAAACAGTAGAACCGCACAACAGAAAATAGAGCACGGGGCTTTCCACTCACATCAGGGAAAGCAAACTTCGCCCTAGTAGAGGTAGCCTTATAATAACTCCAGGCATGGGAACCGTCCAGTAAACTGCCCTCATACCCCAGACAAGGGCTGGAATTACCCATCATAGTTTGGCTACAGCCAAACTGTCGCGCAAAGTAGCTAGACAAATAAGGCTCCAAGTATATCTTGTTATGGCTCCGGTACACCATATGTGAGGGGCGGATCGATAGTAACCACCGAAAAGCACCGTCGGTCAGCCCTCCCTGGGCGTCGTCTCGATAAGACAATTGGTAACCAGACTTATGATCACCGTAGAAAGGCAAAATCGTACTGAAACTTTAGTTATCCAAGCGACTCAGTACTCGTCTGCATACGAGAATGTGGTTGTAAAACCACTTTGCCCCGTAAAAACCTCGTAGAAGCGCATCTTCCTCTTTATGAGCTGTCGTGACTGCCGAGGTAATCAAACCGTTGTGATGCAGGGCCAACCAGGTCATCAGGTAATTGTAGGGGAGCTCCGCCCGGGGAAAAGTGACGTCACCCCCACGATATCCTATGATCTTTCCTGAAAAGTCTCGCAAACCTCGGAGGATGTTGCAGACCATGGCAGGAAGCAGCGCTAGAGAATGACCAAAAGCCAGTTTCACAGTTGTCATGATAAGTTTCCTGCTCAGTCGTTCCACAGAGCCTAAACCTTCGGGTACTACGACCTTCCTCAGCTAAATCATCAGTAAGGCAGCTAGCGTTGCCTTTCGGCTGACAGGGAACGAGTTTTGGTGAAAACAACTGAGAAATGTAGAGTTGGGCCCGCCGTCAGGACCTAATGAATGAGGTTTCGTTTGAGTCTCCGCCTCCATTGCTTCTATCTTGACAAGACTATGCGCCTCCCGAAAAGAAGGACGAATGGGTCGATTTCTTGGCGGGTCTTCACCTAAAAAATATTGCCTCCAAGCATTAGAGTGAGGCCGGGTCTTGGTAGCATCTAGTCTCACATAAGCTTGATGATGACAAAGCAGCTCCTTGTACACCGCCACCATCTCCGGGTACCGTCTCTCCAACCCAGCGAGTTTCTCAGAGGTCGGGCAGTACTCCTCGTAAGGGTGATCCCCCAGGGCAGCTTTAAGATAGCAAACTGTCACGACCCGCACACGCATTTTGGGATGCAAGTGCGTGCGCAAGCTAGCTACGTATCAAACGGACTCCAGCCCGACTCAAATACGTATAAGCTGTCCTGGTATCATGTCTAATATGGTAAGTGAAACTATATCTCAATCTAAAAGAATCATATAAAACAGGAACGAACAATTATGGTTCATGGTCTGCAGCCCACTAGCATATATGTCCGATTAGACACTAATGAAATAGTATGAGTCTATAAAAGTAGGCTAACAAGCAGAATATATCATGATAAGGAATGTAAAGCATGAGAGGATAACAAAGTAATATCACTAGCAAATACCTGAGTCATGCAGACGAAATCAACTACCATCATGCTCAGCTAACTACCTCCATGCAATCAACTACCTGAAGAGATCATCAGGTCCTCAGGGGACTAGCAAGATACATAAAAATATGCCTATATAGCAGTTTATCATGCATAAGAAATAAACAGGGAAGACAGAATACGACAGGTGACTATGAACACGGATACAAGAAACACTACGCATAAATGAACTGCTGGAAGGAAACATGAACTCATGACAAGAAACTAATCGGATACTCAAACCCTCGCCCCTAGTGTGGACTTGCAGGTTTGAACAACTACTAACCCTCATCCCTAGTGTGGACTTGCAGGTTAGCTTCAAGAATCACCCTCGTCCCTAGTGTGGACTCACATGTGCGAACAAATGACTACTAACCCTTGTCCCTAATGTGGGCTCGTAGGTTAGCTTCAAGAAATCACCCTTGTCCCTAGTGTGGACTCGCATGTGGGAATTCCAAAACAAGGTACAACAGTTCAGTCATGACTTACACATCCTATGACAGGATATGACTCTGTAATGCCCCAGTCCCAAAATATGTAGGACTAGGAACGTAGACATGCCAGCTGTATACATACGAAGTACATGAGCCTCGTATGAATACATAAGCTTTAAAATGCAGTAAACCACAACTAACTAATCTCATCCACAAAATGTAAGAATAAAAGATATCATATCATCAACTATGAATTGTCATTGGTACATGTAGTTGGGCGGAGACAAATCTACTACCAACTATGAAAAGAAATACATGATATACAAAAGGATGATTTTGGCGAGCGAAGCGAAGACGATCAAAGTGCAATCATCCTCGAAGAATTAGAGATGATCATGGCCACGGCTAGAACACCTGCGAAAGACAAGCGCACACACCTGGCGAGATAACCAGGTCCTCAGAGGGATGTAACAAGACACATAATATTATGCCATATAAACTGAATAAATATTGCTCAAATAAATAAGTCAATTTAATTATAACATGGTCCAGTACACACCTATTGAACTAGCTTACCATCCTCCCAACCAAACAAGGAGAAGAAATGGTAAACTAATTCACGGTGATGTATCTTTCTATGCTATAAATCCAATATGGTATCCGGACCCCAACAAGGTTCAATACCTTCTTATCGGAGTGGTAAGCCACACCTACAACCAAACAAGGACAAGATGTGCCGAACTAATCTGCGACAAGTTATTGTTCCAAGCCACGGTCAGATACAAGTACCCAAACCAAAAGTACTCATACCTAACGGATAAAGGTAGCCTAACCGTTCTAAGTGAAATGTAATTAAGAACAATCCTTCCTACGCATGGGCCCTGGCTAAAATGGGATCGGCATAGTCCCCCCTTGGGGCACCAGAGGCCCAATCAATAAGAGCATAACGTTCCGCAGAACGCCAGTGGCCGTCAGTAATCATGGGTCATCAACCCCGTTGTAGGCCTCAAAAATGAAGTCACGCTGAGTTGATCAGAACAAGTCACGCAGAGTGATCCGAGAAGCAGCACAAAAGATACGCTAAGTTCTGCCTGTCCATCTCCTTTAGAAATCACGCAGAGACAGCTCAGCCATACGTCAGAATCATAATAACTGACAACACAGCAGTCGAGAAACGTCTCCTCGTATGCCACGTATGCACAGAACTCGAGAGATCATCGCCGTCTTTTGCGTGATTTTTGAAATCTTCCTTAGCAAGACTCACTCTTCACCAAGTTGGCGTGACTTTGGGTCTTATCTTCATTTAATGCGGCTGACAATATAATCAATGTCAGAGATTTTGTGTCAGATGAAGCGTGCCAAATCAAGACAGCTGGCGGTTTGCGTGGATTCTGAACCTTCTCCTTCCTCAAGTTTGCGTGAATTTTTGAGTTATTCTTCTCAAAGCCTGCGTGAATTCTGAAGTATTCTTCTTCAAAGCTTGCGTGAATTTCGCCTTCAACGAGTCTGCGTCAACGAAACTGCGTGGATTTTTGCCTTCAGCAAGACAGCGTAGATTTTATTTCAACTGGAGTACGTGGCAGCCATGCCACCGATCTCTCTCTCGCGTGCCCAGTAACTTGCACACGACCCATGCACTAATGCCATGTGTCCAACAGTTACGGGCCACGTCCAGTAACTACTCACTAACCCTGCGTGTATTTAGAGTCTGCGTGACTTTTCAAATGCACCAGTGGTGAGGTAGTTATCTTTTCAGTTACTGTTTTGACTCTATAAATAGAGTTCTTTTTCTTATTCATTGTACAGATACATTGATATCTACTGTCAAAATTTTGAGAGCTTTTCTTCTTCGCATAGTCCAAGGGATAAAGCGATCGTCTTCTAGATCGGATTCCTACAGTTGTAATTTTCCCAGAAACACAACAAATAAAGAGAATTTCTTTATGGAAAACAAATTGGCGACTCTGCTGGAGAAAACCATCTCCTCTTCTGAGATGGTAACAACTCAATGCGATACTTCGTCAATCGGCTCGACGAAGAAGGTGATGACGATCAAATTCGATCAACTCGCCTATGAAGAAATGCAGCGGGCTAAGGGTGACAAGTCCATTCCAGCCTCCATCATCACTGCCAAGTCGAAGGGACACTCTGTCTATGTCCCTAAGAATCAGTTGGCAGTCAATGGTGAAGTCTCTGCCACAGTGTCTACTCCTAACACTGGCAAGAACTCTACTGCAAGCACGCACACTCTTGTGCGCTCGAAGATGACAGTAACTAAAAGTTACGTTGACAGTACTGGCTCCTTAGCCAAATCTGTTCCAGCGTGCAAATTCAATTCTAAAAGTCACGCTGACAGTACTGGCTCCTTAGCCGAATCTGTTCCAGTGTGCAAATTCAACTCTAAAAGTCACATTAACAGTACTAGCTCCTTAGCCAAATCTGTTCCAATGTGCAAATTCAACTCTAAAAGTCACGCTGATAGTACTGGCTCCTTAGCCAAATCTATTCCAGTGTGCAATCCCACATTCAAAAGTCACGCTGACAGTACTGGCTCCTTAGCCAAATCTGTTCCAGCGTGTAATTCTAAAATCAAAAGTCATGCTAACAGCTCTGGTTCTTTAACCAAGTCTGTTTCAGCGTGTATTTCATCAGAGAAGAATAACTCCTTAGTTATCTCTTCTTCTTCACCGAGTTCTACTAGAACTGGGGGTGGTCTTCCACACAAAGTCCCTTCGAAAAGGAATAACTCTTTAGTTGTTTCTTCTGCTCCTGTAGTTTTTACTCCAGGAACAGGTTTGACTGATACTTTTGTTAGTCAAAGGAAAGGAGATGGTCTTTTGACTACTCTTCCTTCTGGACATTCTATGTCTCAACATCTGAATGAGTCTAAGAAGAAACATTCCTTAATGTCTTCTTCTTTGATTTCTTCAAATTGGGCACAGAATCTGTCCATTAAAGAGGGTCTGTTACCAACTCCTAATCAAGGGAGTGGTTTAACTCTTCCTTCTCTGCAAATATCCAGATTAATGGAAGGAAAACTCCATGTTTCCAAAATTAATATGTTACCTTCCACTGATTTAAGAACAAAACTCAGCACTTCTGGTGTTAAGAAACCATACCAATTGGATATGAAGATAAAAGATCCAGATGCAGAGTATGCAAGAAATTATGTGGCTCACATTAATCACTCTTTGTATAATCAAGAGCCATCAAGACCCAAGAAAAGGAAGTATATTCCTCAATCTTCACAAACAGATTTACGGGAATATCTTCAACAGAAGAGAAGGAGTAATTCTATATCAAAGGAACATGCTGAATGTGACTTCTATCCAAGAGTCATAATTCAGTGCAGATGTGAATCAACAGTTCAAGACCATGGTGATCATGAATGTGACTTCCAGCCAAGAGTCACAATGTAATGCAGATGTCAAAATAAACGACAGTCTGTCTTTAATAGGATTCAGTATGAACCTATGCCTGATGAAGATGAGCCTTTGTTTGCCTCTGTCAACATGACTTCTCGGGACACCGGGGGTAGAGTTGATAGTCCAGATGGAGTATATAGAAACACCAGAGCAAGAGTCCTGGCTTCTAGTCAAAGAAATTTGATCCCTGAAATTGATTCTGAATTTCTTGGAGAATCTAACTTCCCACCTCTTCCTACTGGGGGTAATTCTCCTATAGTTGACTTTGATACACGAAGCAATGATTCAGAGCATACAACATCTACTAGTTCATCAATAATCCCTCATACAGTCACGACTTACATGGTTGATGGGAATACTGATGAACCTTCTTCTTCCCTGACTCCTCAAGATCAAAGAATTGCTTCTTTGGAACAGCAAATGAAGTCTATGACTGACACAATAAAGTCAATGTATGAACTCATGACAGCTCAGTTGCAAAATCGACAGACTGTATCAGATGCCATACCAGTTGATACTGATATAAGTCCAGTACAAGTTCCTCCAGCAGTACAATCCAATACTCCTGGACCTGCTCAACCAAATCCTAGTCTCTCTGGAGCTGGAGGTAGTGCTTACAATGCTGTTCCTCCTTCCAACTATTCTCTACGAGCCACAACTCCACAATCTTCGGGAGTTGTCTCTGAAGAATTGAAAAATCTCAAAACTCAATTCGAGGCATTCAAACAGAAGGATGGTTTACAAAGGTTAGGCATCAAGCAGCCTTATCCGATAGAATGGAAGCAAGTATCATATCCTCCTAAATACAAGCCTCCTACTATCTCGTTCTATGATGGAACCACTTCTCCAAGTCAGTTTATCAATCACTTTGAAGTGATGACTGATCAACTACAACCAAGTGATGCCCTCCTTACTCGGGTATTTATTGGATGTCTCAAGGGAACGGCTTATGAATGGTATAGAAGTCTCCCAGATGGAAGTATTACCTCATTTGCTGGTTTCAAACAGATGTTTCTTGAAAGGTTCTATGAAGGGCTTAATGACATGACAATGTCTGCTCTTATTAGAATCAAGCAGAAAAATAATGAATCTACAGAGGAATACATTGAACGGTTTCGAAGAGAAGCTCTGAAGATGCCTCTTGGAACTCCTGATGCTGTCACCATTGACACGTGCAAATCAAACTTGTTGCCAATCATCAGTATGTGGACAGGGTCCACTCAATTTCAAGATTGGCCTTCCTTCATAGTCAGTACTAAAGCTGCAGAAATCAGTGCTGAAACCTTCAAAGGTTTAGGAGTGCAGATGACTCCTAAAGAAACAGGACAAGGTGCTAACAATAAAAATAATGCTCGTAAAGGAAAAGAAACTCTTGAAGTTAATCTTCAGAGCAAAGATGCATCAAATGTTCAAACTTCTGCCTCTACAACTCAACAATCAAGAACACCTCGCCCCAGAGAAGAATATTCTTTTGATGACGACGATGTCCTTGGTATCTTTAAATGTCTGCTGAAAGGTAATAAAATACAATTACCAGAGATCAAGAAACCTGATGAAGCTGGTAAGACAGATCATCCTAAATACTGTCCATATCACAGAATGCTGGGTCATACAATTCGTATATGTTATGTATTGAAAGGAAAGATCCAAGAAATGATTAAATCTGGAGCTATCTCTCTTACTCCAAAAGAGAAGACCGTCACCTCCAACGTCGTCTCTATGCAATTTGGAAATTTCCCTCCTCAACTCCTTGAAAGTGGGATTGTTCCTATTCCCAAGGCAACTCTTGACATAGTGAACCTTCCTCCTCCACAGTCTGAAGGATTAGTGCCAATCACTTTGGAAACAGGGAAAATCATGTGGATCCATCCTGATCTAGTGGCAGATTTTGAATCGCCTTCTCCTCAAAAGATTTCTTCTCAAAAATCCAAGAAGGCTGGAAAGATCAAGTCATGTCATATGACTTCTCTTGGGTCTACCTCTGACACAGAGCCAAAAGACAAAGAAGAAGCACTTGTTAGTGCTATTCGAACGGGGAAACCTTACCTAAAGGATTATTCTAGAAATCCTGAAGATCCTACTGATATCCCTTCAGATGCTAAAGATGCTTCTAATGTTCCTCCCGAAGAAGAACCATCTACTGAACCTGTTCCTCCCAAGCCTACGGCTCTGGAGAAAGGCAAACAACAGGCTCGGTTTGATAAGCCAATCAAGAAGTCTTCTCCTCTTGGACTTCAGAAGCCTTACAACTTCGACATTTTGGCTCAGCTTGCTAATACTCCCGCTAGAATGTCCCTTTTTGAACTTCTACGTCTTTCCAAAGAGACTCGGGAGACGTTAAGTGAAGCACTTCTACAAGCTGACTCTTGTCTTGCACAATTGAAGAAGCCGGATGCGGAACCTGCCACTTGCTTACATTGCAACAGTGTACTGGAGATTATCCCAAATATCACCTTTACACAAGACGATATGTTACTGGAGGATAATCGACATGATCGACCTCTCTACTACACTGGTTATATTGATACGATGAAGATAGATCGTATCCTCATTGACTCAGGGTCTGCTATAAGCATAATGCCAAAGAGTTTATTGGATGAACTAAAAATCCCTCTTCACAAGCTCTCCAAGATGGTTACTACTATCTTGGGATTCAATCAAAGCCGAAGTGAGCCTTTGGGAAAGATTCATCTGAAACTTCAGATAGGCGATTTCAGATCTAAAGTCACTTTCTATGTGATCGAGATCGCGGGATCCTATAATCTTCTTCTGGGGAGGCCCTTTCTTCATGAAAATAATGTGGTGCCCTCTACTCTTCATCAATGTTTTAAATACATTGATAGCAATAGAAGAGTACAAAAAGAAGTTGCTGATATAAATCCCTTCCATGGGGTTGAAGCTTATTTCAATGATTCCCGAATGTACAAAGAAGAGTATACAAGGATCATACAAGCTATGGAGAAAGAAGATGCACAAAGTGAGACTTTAATAATCCCTGTTAAATGTCGAACTACTCAGCAACAATCTCCTAAACCCTCTGGAGAAGATTCTTTCATCATTCCAGTGAGTGGACGGATCTCTCCGTTACCTCAGTCATCTACTCAGAATACACTGATCATTCCTGTCAGTGGGCGTACTACAGTTCCTGTACCTTTACAAGATACTCTGCTAATTCCAGTTGGAGGGCGAACTACTCTTCCTACTCAAACTTCAAGGGAGCTCACCTCTTCTGAGCCATTTGTTATCGATCTTAATCGAAACAAAGCTTCTTCTTCTTCTCCCCCTTTAGTCATTGACTTGGCTAAAATCTCTAAGGCTCAGTCTTCTCCCAATGTAAATATTGCTACTTTTACATTTAATGAAAAGTCTCCACCTTTGCAGTACGTTGATGTGTGTAATTATGTTCATAGTTATTTACATCTGTTAGATGACTTGAACACAATAACCATAGGAGTTGTACAGACTGTTCATACAGATGTATCTCTAGAACCTGTACAATCTTCATACTTTTTAGTTCCCAGCAGAAAGCCAGGAGACATTCCAATATTCTTCTACAAAGGGCCTCAAAATCCTTCTGATCTTGAAGGTGATGACAAAAATGATGATACTGGAAGATTACAACTACGTCGTTATAGTCAGCAATCTAGAGACATCATCAAAAATATGGGCTATGACTTCAGGACTGGCCTTAATAATGGAAAAGGAAGAAAAATGCCTGTCCGGATTCCTCCTTTGAAATATGGAAGGACGAAATGCGGATTGGGTTATACTGCTCCTACTCCTTTCACCAATATTATCCATGAAGATCTTGAGTCTGACGAAGATAAGAGATCTGATTCTTCTAGTACCACTTCTTGGGATTCCGATACGAGTATCGGTGACTTCTATTACAACCTTCTGTCTTCTAACATGGTTTCCATTGACCATTCTGAAGAAAGTGATGAAGACGAAGAAGAGTTTGAAATCACACCTGAATCAGAACAGTGGGCCCAAAGATTAGATAATCAATGGGAGTTTCGTTTCGAGCAAAAAGAACCCCCGACTGAAGATAAACTTGTTCAAATAGATGTTGGCGAAGAGGGATCTCCCAAACCAATATTCATCAGTGAAAGTCTTTCAGAAACTGATAAAAAAGACATGATCAAACTCATTCGTGATTATATCGATGTCTTTGCTTGGAGTTATGAAGATATGCCAGGGCTTGATCCTCAAATTGCAACTTTCAAGCTCAATATCTTGCCGAATGCTAAACCGGTCAAACAACAACAGCGACGATTTCGTCCAGACATCATGGATGCGATTGAAGCTGAAGTTAATAAACTCATTACCTCTGGGTTTATTAGAGAGGAACAACATCCCGATTGGGTGGCTAATATTGTTCCTGTTCTTAAAAAGCTGGCAAGATCAGAGTATGCATAGACTTCCGCGATCTCAATGCGGCGTGTCCTAAAGACGAATTCCCTCTACCAATCACTGATGTCATGGTTGATAATACTTGTGGATTTGAACGAATGTCATTCATGGACGGGTATTCTGGGTACAATCAGATCAAAATGTTCCCAGAAGACGAGAAGCACACTTCTTTCAGAACGTCGATTGGTACATACTGTTATACAGTTATGCCATTCGGTCTCAAGAATGCAGGAGCAACTTATCAACGAGATATGAGCACTATATTCTGTGAACATTTGCGGAAAATAGTCGAATGCTATGTTGATGATATTGCAGTCAAAAGTCGACAAAAGGAGGATCATATCCAAGATTTGAAGACTATATTTGATCTAATGCGTAAGCATCAATTAAAGATGAACCCTACTAAGTCCTTCTTAGGCGTCTCTAGTGGTAAATTTCTCGGCTTCGTCATTACCTCTAAAGGTATACACGTGGATCCCGAGAAGATCAAAGCCATCCAAGAGATGCGTCCTCCACGCACCTTAAAAGAGCTACGAGGATTTCAAGGAAGAATCGCTTATATCAGGAGATTTATCTCTAATTTATCAGGACGCTGCAGACCATTCAACAAACTTATGAAGAAAGGTGTCTCTTTTGTCTGGAATGATGAATGTCAGAAAGCATTCGATGATATAAAACAATATCTAATGAGCCCTCCAGTATTGGTACCTCCCGTCTCAGGAATACCGTTCCTCCTCTATACTCGAGCAATGAGTCATTCATTGGGTGCATTACTCACTCAAAAGAATCAAAATGGCCATGAACAAGCCATTTATTATCTCAGCCGCACTATGACCGGAGCTGAACCTCGATATTCACCGGTTGAAAAAGAATGTCTAGCCTTGATGTTTGCTGTCCAAAAGATACGTCATTATATTATTGGCCAGACTATTCATGTCATCTCCAGGATCAATCCTATACGGATCATGATGAAGAAACCCAGTGTTTTGAATTCTCGATTGGCTAACTGGGGAATCCTACTTGCTCAGTATGACATGCACTATATTCCTCAGAAATCAGTCAAAGGACAAGCTTTAGCTGATTTTCTGGCTGCTCACTCAATTCCAGAAAATTCAAAACTCTATGATGAAATCCCAGATGAAGTCCTAGATTCAAATCAAATTGCTGAATAAGATCCTACTTGGCGTCTATTCTTTGATGGAGCATCAAGAATTGGTCCTAATGGCGATATTGTTGCTGGAGTTGGAATTGTTCTTGTATTGCCAGAAGGTCTTGCCATCCAAAGAGCTTATTCTCTCGATCAGCCGTGTTCAAACAATATAGCTGAGTACAACGCATTGCTTATTGGTCTTCAACTCGCTAAACATCTGAATATTCAACATTTGGAGGCGTATGGAGACTCTAAACTTATTGTCAATCAGATCAGGGGTACTTATGAAGTTCGCCATCAAGATCTGGTTCCTTATCATAGAGTGGCCATATCTATGGCCTCATCATTTAAAGAATTCTTCATTGAACATGTTAGGCGAGCATGTAACACAGAAGCTGATGCCCTTGCTAATCTTACAGCGGTGCTGGCTATCCCAATCAGACGGCAACAAATGATTGTTGTTCGTAGTCGAGAATTATTTCATCTTGAAAATAACCTGACTCTAGGACTTCCAATTGACATTGAAGAATCAACATCTCATGACGTCAACACAACAAGAGGATTTGGATTTAGTCGTAAATCGATATCATCTTCATCCGATTCCAGCATGGAATTCATCTTCAGTAACTCGACTGAGAATCAGAATACGGATAAAGATTGGAGACTTCCTTTCTTAGATCTTGTATTGTATGATATTCTTCCGGATGATCCGAGTGAGGCAGCATCTATCAGACGACGATCACTCAGATTCTATTACAATCATACAACAAAGACCTTATATCATCGAGCTTATGATGGTTTACTCCTTCGGTGCATTGCCGGTGATGAAGCCCAACAAGTTATTCGTGAAGCACATGATGGAATTTGTGGAGCGCATCAACCTGGGCCAAAACTTCAAGACCGTATTCGACGGATGGGTTATTATTGGCCAACTATGGTATCAGATGCCATTGAATATGCAAGGAAATACAAAGCTTGCCAAATCCATGCGGATTTTATACATCAACCTTCGAAATTTCTACATCCGACGGCAGCATCATGGCCCTTCGAAGCTTGGGGCATGGACATTGTCGGTCCGATCAATCCACCGTCATCTAAAGGTCATCGGTTCATTCTCACAATAACCGATTACTTCTCCAAATGGGCCGAAGCTATTCCTTTATCTGAAGTTAAGACGTCTAATATCATCAGCTTTATTAAGCACCACGTCATTTACAGATTTGGTGTTCCTCGACGCATTGTTCATGATAACGGACCACAGTTCGTCAGCCAGAAATTTACTCGATTCTGTGACGATCACCGGATCAATAATGTTGCTTCTACCGCATATAATCCAGCAGCTAACGGATTGGCAGAAGCTTTCAACAAGACTATCATCAAACTCCTAAAGAAGTTTGTCTCCACTAACAAACGTAATTGGAGTGACAAGCTCGGGGAATGCTTGTGGGCTTATCGCACTACAGTCCGTAATGCTACTAAGTGTACACCTTTCTCTCTGGTGTACGGATCTGAGGCTGTTCTCCCATTAGAGATTCAAATTCCTTCTTTAAGGATAGCAATCGCTAATGAACTCACTGCTGAAAATAATGATCGTCTTCGACTTCAAGAATTGGAGGCTCTGGATGAAAAACGGTTATCTGCTCAACAGAATATTGAATTCTATCAAGCTAGAATTTCAAGGGCTTTTAACAAGAAAGTCAGAATTCGAACATTTCAGAAAGGAGAACTTGTGCTTACTGTCAGACGCCCGATGACTATGACACACATGAGTAAGGGCAAGTTTGATGCAAAATGGGAAGGTCCATTCATTGTCAATAAGATCTTTTCTAATGGGGCTTATCAACTCACTACTCTAGATGGTAAAGCCACTATGATGCCCATCAACGGCAAATTCTTGAAGAAGTACTACGTCTGATATTTCTATCAAGATTGTCCTCCCATCACTCTCCAGCTGTTTCATTGTTCTTTCCGAAGAATCATTCTGATATCTATTATCCCCAGTGGAGATAGGTATTCTACTTTGTATCGTTTTCTCAACAAATTTGATATCCAGAAAATCATGTCCACATTACCTCTGAATTTTCTATCTCAATATCATATTTATGAAAATGATATTTAGTCTTTCTGATTTCTGAGTCAAAAGATCAATGAATAAAGGCAAAAATATAAAGTGGGAATGATATATCGTAAACAAAGTTTTCTTAAATGGAGTTTATTTGAGACAAATCCCTCAAGAAAAAAAAAGTACATCATCATGGAAGATCACTGTGATCCCTTTCATATTTGGGACGAGGACCACATACATAATCAGCAAAAGAATTGAATACATCTTTTCCTGACCGCACCAAAAATTGACAGGCAGTCAGCCTCATTGCTTCTTCTTCTTCGGTTTCTCCTGGTTCGACCAGGAAGTCCAGGATATCTTTTGGCGGCTTGGGAGTAGACGAGCTTTTGCCTATTTCCTTCTTCTGCGGAGGTGGATGTTCTTTAACACCTTCAGTAGCTTCAAGGGCGACTTCAGCCTTCTTTATGTTCTCTTCAAAAGACATTGTGGATAAAATGCGATCCTTCTATTCAAATATATGCTCTATTTATAGGCATATGGTTACAAGGATCGAAGGGACGTATTCTTTCCCGATATTCAGTTCATCCATTCATTTCTCACATTCATCCGACGTTTCACATGTTCATTAATACTTGACGGTTCGTCCGTTCATTTATTACATTCACTCGACAGTTCATCTGTTCATCGTTTCTTAACGGTTCATCCGTTCATAATCTTCTATCAGTTCATTAAGTGAGGATTCGTTATTTATCATGTTTTCATAACCTCTGAAACAATTTCGAATCTGCTTACTCATTTGTCATGTTTTGACCTCTGCATAGAAATCAATCTATTTTCTTTCGAGTTCCTATATATTATCATGTCCATAATACCTCTGATAATATCATATACTCTAAAAACAGAAAAGATGATTTTATTATCTATCATGTCCACAATTCATCCACAAATACAAATCATTAAAGCATAGAAGAAGTGTCATTTCCATTCCCATTTTACCACAAAAAGTCTATTACATTTTCTTAGACTTTCCTACAAATCATAATGGAAATCTATTACAAATCTTGGATTTTCATTCTATGTACAACTGAGATCTATTTCTTCTTGGATCTTCTCTGGCAATCTCGTTGTTTGTGGCAATTCCTGGGCGTCCAGCAGGAATCAAACTCTGGTCTTATCTCTCAGACGAGAGGAGAACCACAGAGTAGGACAACACGAAAACGTGTTGCTGCCAATACAACTGGTGGATGGGGGTAACCTCTCAAGGAAGACAGGAATGTATCCAAACCTTGGGATACAATTCCTGGTTCTGCCTTGAAAGGAACTCTACTACCCGATTTCTCGGTAGTAGAGTTAACTCCACCATCCAACTCTCGTGTATAAAGGCTCTTCCTACCATCTAAGGAAGACCCTTCTATCTCACGAAGAGTTCTGAGTTGTCTAATTTACGCGTCAAAAGCGTATGAGCTCCCTGATGTGGGTGTCAGAAGAACATTGTCCACAGCATCCACATCACCAATGCCAGTTCTGAAGAAGGTTTTCAGCCAAAATTCTGCAAGAAACAGTAAAGAAAAATCAGTCAACAGAAACTGGCCAAGCAAAGACAGATGCATTCTGTTCATTTCAGGAAGATGAATTTGTCCTTAGCAAACAAAAAAATTCGATGCGTGTATATTGAACTTACCGCTGAGTTTGCTGCTAAGGATTGACAGATCCATGTCTGGTAGCGTGCACAGAGATTTGACATCAGACAACATGGCTTTCCTATTTTCTTCTCATAGAAAATTCATTCTCAGAAGAGAGGAAGAAGAATGGGAAGATGAGTTTGCGTGGAGTTCATCCATCTATTTAAAGGGTCAAGTACAGGTCTATTCTTGGAAAAGATCCGCATAAAGAGCGCTCGTAAATTGTGGAATGAGTGTCACGTGTACTTCGGGAGACCATGCAACATTGGAAACAGTCAAAGAGTGCTAATTAATATTCTTCATTAAAAGGCACGCAGATCAAACACAAAAGTTGTACTTCATTCTTTAAACAGGCACTGATGGCCTTACAAAAAGACAAAAAAGTGCAACAAAAGTGTAGAAAGTTACGCCCTATTTTCCAGAGCGGCTAAGTTTGATGCCTAACTCCTCTACGCTCTTAACTCCCAGGCGATGCAATAGAGTCTCGAGCATTTCACGCTTCTCCATAAGGCTCTGCCCATCAGAAGAAGACGAGCCATCCAATCCAAAGTAGCTCAAGAGATTCTTGGCTAACTGCGTGGAGTCGTCCTTGAGCTCGATGACGACAGGTTCGGGTTCTTTGCCCCCAAAAGTGGGGTCACCATGGGAACAAAAGCCCAACTTGCGTGCTTCCTCTTCGGCTGCTTCCTTTGGGGTCATATTTTCGAGAGATGAATGTCAAAGCTGAGAATCTCTTCCTGTTTATATAACAGATCTCGTCGACAGTTCATATTCTACCATAAATTGGACGCAATCAGTCTCGAAGAACGAAGAGTCATTATGACATTTAATAAGTTCATTTGGATGTTTTCAAAGAACTTCGAAGTCTTTTCGACTTCCGAAAATTTTTGGAGCCATCTCAGCGTGACTTTAACTCATTTTCATCATCTTTATTTTCAAAGTATTTCAAAAATATTTTATCATTTTTTTGAAAACTTTGAAGGGGGTTTTGTAGGCCTCAAAAATGAAGTCACGCTGAGTTGATCAGAACAAGTCACGCAGAGTGATCCGAGAAGCAGCACAAAAGATACGCTAAGTTCTGCCTGTCCATGTCCTTTAGAAATCATGCAGAGACAGCTCAGCCATACGTCAGAATCATAATAACTGACAACACAGCAGTCGAGAAACGTCTCCTCGTATGCCACGTATGCACAGAACTCGAGAGATCATCGTCGTCTTTTGCGTGATTTTTGAAATCTTCCTTAGCAAGACTCACTCTTCACCAAGTTGGCGTGACTTTGGGTCTTATCTTCATTTAATGCGACTGACAATATAATCAATGTCAGAGATTTTGTGTCAGATGAAGCGTGCCAAATCAAGACAGCTGGCGGTTTGCGTGGATTCTGAACCTTCTCCTTCCTCAAGTTTGCATGGATTTTTGAGTTATTCTTCTCAAAGTCTGCGTGAATTCTGAAGTATTCTTCTTCAAAGCTTGCGTGGATTTCGCCTTCAACGAGTCTGCGTCAACAAAACTGCGTGGATTTTTGCCTTCAGCAAGACAGCGTGGATTTCATTTCAACTGGAGTACGTGGCAGCCATGCCACCGATCTCTCTCTCGCGTGCCCAATAACTTGCACACGACCCATGCACTAATGCCATGTGTCCAACAGTTACGGGCCACGTCCAGTAACTACTCACTAACCCTGCGTGTATTTAGAGTCTGCGTGACTTTTCAAATGCACCAGTGGTGAGGTAGTTATCTTTTCAGTTACTGTTTTGACTCTATAAATAGAGTTCTTTTTCTTATTTATTGTACAGATACATTGATATCTACTGTCAAAATTTTGAGAGCTTTTCTTCTTCGCATAGTCCAAGGGATAAAGCGATCGTCTTCTAGATCGGATTCCTACAGTTGTAATTTTCCCAGAAACACAACAAATAAAGAGAATTTCTTTATGGAAAACACCCGTATCTCCAGCGGAGCTTCCGGGTCACAAGAAAAAGTGCATCGAAGCCCATACGCTAAGGAATTGTCCTCCCCGCTCAATGTCTACTATGTTGTATCCACAACAGAAAATCTCTATATCCGCTAAGTCAAACTAGCAAGCAATTCTATTAGCGGTTAATCCTATCGCACGGCTTGTACGTACTGGTGGCCAGCCAATCACGCACGTCCGTATTCTACATGCGACACACAACTTCGTGGTACAACGTATCAAGGCCAAATGAATGCGACACACAAGGTGGTCCCTTAAATCTAGGTTTAATGTGTAAGAAACTAATACATAGCAGGAAATATAAATGAACAGTAAGTTCTAACAGGTTATGCCATATATCACAGTTTATTTTGCATAAAGAAAATAATGAATAATGCATAAAATATGAGCTAAAATAAATAAACAGCAAATGGCAAGGTGTCTTGCCTGGTAGTACGTCTGGTGTGGAGCAATGATCATTGTGGCACAACATATGGCTTCAGTGTAACATCTACGCAAGACGACCTCCGATAATGGCATGAACCGATCCATCGGGTCCAGTGGAATCAATTTAGCTAAGAACGACATAACGAGATACAAAATTGACGAGGGAGTATGAGAATAGAACTAGTCGCAGAAAAGAAAGATAATCGAAGGTAATTTGTGGAGAAATTACTCGTACTATTTTATTTTTAGAAAATATTTATATTTATTTGAAACTAGTTTTTATTAGTTTAGAAAATGCTTTGGCAAATATTAGAAAATTTTTGTATAAATTTGGTAACTACTTTTGTTAAAAATTTAAAAATAATCGAGAATTTAGAAAATTCGTTTTTGCTCAAGACTATAATCCAATTTAGTAAAAATAGTTTTATATAAATAATTAAAATATCAGTTTTAGGCAAAACATCTAAGTTTGTAAAAATATTATTTAGGTCAAAACACTATATTTAAAATAGTTAAAAATAATTATTTTAAAATTCTAAAACAAGTTTTGATAAGGATCAAGCCCACTACTATATATTTTGATACACTAGTAATTTGAAAACAACTATACAAAATTTCTAAATAGTTTATATACAACTAAATCATTTATGGGAGTTTATTAATAAAAAATATAATAAAACAAGGGAAAGAAAAAAAGAAGGAAAGAAACAACAAAAACAACAACAAAAACAAAAAAAATAAGATAAAAATAAAATAGAAAATAGAAAAATCTCTATTAGAAAGGGGAACGCACTGCTGTGCTCTTCCTCTTTCGTTTGTTTTATTAGAAAGGAAAAATGAAGGAAGAGGGAGAGACGAAGAGCGGGAGAGACGAGAGAGAGGGATGTACCGGAGAGGGAGTGGTTGGATGAGAAGGAGGGGCGGAGAGAGAGAAGGTGAGCCGGAGAGAAGCGGAGGAGAGAGGAGCAGTCGGGAAGAGAGGCGGCGGAGTGAACTCGCGTGATGGAAGGAGAGGCGGAAGAGGGAAGACGGAGGGGGTTCCGACTTGTGAAGCCGGGGGAAAGGCGGCGGAGAGAGTGAGCTCGGGGGACAGTGGCGGTGATCGGTGGTCCGGCGGTCGAGAGAGGGAGTTAAGAGCGGGGGAAGGTTAGTCGGAGAGAAAGGGGACGGAGCGACGCCGGGCGGAGGAAGGGCACGACGGCGCTGATGGTCGGGCGGGGCTCGTCGTGGATAACGGAGGGGCGAAGGCTCCGGCTGGACCCGGCGAGGTGGGATGCCGGCGCGGGGATAGGCGTAATCTCGGTGCTTGCCAGAAAACTCGTGATGTTTCGATGGTTCGCCGGTGGAGGAGATGGCACCTTCGCAGGGATGCGGAGGTGCTGGTACCAGGGACTGTGCGGATGGTCGTCGGGGTGATGGACAGGTGGAGGTTCACAGGGATACAGTGGTGCTGCAGATACGGATGACGGAACGCCTGACGCATGGGGCCGACGAGGAGGAGAATGTCGGGCCGGGGATCGACTCAGACGGTGAAGGTTAGATTAGGTTTTGGCTATTTTTGTTTTGTTTTATTTTGCGTACTGGTGTCATATGTCCGGGTTGTTGGACACAGGGGATGGTGTCTGTTTCTTATGGAATTTGGGATCGTGTTCGGTGTATTGGACACGAGGGATATATTATTGTATGAACACAGCTACTAAAGATGGGTATGGACACAGACCATGGGTCCTGACACAGCTGCCACTTTGGTTTCTGTGGTGGACATACGGACACAGGGACACTAAATTTTTTTAGTGGCTGTGGTTGTGTAATGTCGAGATTGTTATGGTGGCTAAAAATGACGAAGTGGTGATGGTAGTGTTTGGCTACACGAGAAAGAGGCGTGTCAGACTTCCGGTGGTGACAGGGAGGCTGGTGATTGTTGGAGAGGATGGAGGGAGGCCGTAGTTGGGGTTTGGGTTTCCAATCGTCGGCTCTGCCGGAGTGGCCTCGGCAAGGATGGGCATGGGTGGTAGGGTTGGGAAGTACATAAGTGGTTAGGTTTAGGGTTAGAAATTTTTATTGTGTCGGGGGTGGATGATGACATGTGTCCATGTGTGGACACAAAGAAGGGGACAATATAATTGTAATGGAGGAAAATAATAAAAAAGATGGAGACACGGACATGATGCACGCAATGATGTGGGTGGTGGAGAATTTTGTGGATGGTAGAGTTTTATGGATGAGTACCTCTCCTTATATAGGAGGTGAGAACTCCCAGTTGGATAAAGATTATGATTTATTTAAACCCAATTAAATTTAAATCAATAAAATCAAATCTAAATTCAAATCAAATTCCAATTTAAATCTAGATAATCTAATATAAACTACATCTTTAAATTTAAACTATTTAAATCAAATCCATAAAATCTAATCAAAGATTTAATTTGCCACAATAATTTTAAAATATATTTTCCAAAAATACATATAATAATAATTTCAAAAATTATATTATTATTTAAAAATAAACTAATAAAATACTTATGAAGTATATGTATGCACGAAGAATATTATTTATTATTAATAACTGTTATAAACAAAAAGGGCTTTTATAATTAAAATAGCAACTTATAAAATTTTGGTACGATAGCAAGAATAATTATTATATATATTATTTTGAAACTATAAAAATAGAAAAAATATTTTTCTAAAAATATGTACGCTCGCATATATTCGCACTCGTCGAGCAATTACGAAAACGAAATTTCGTACGCGACGTACAATGCAACTACACGACATATAAATACAAAAGTAAATAAATCAGTACCAATTTTAAAAAAATATTGTAGAAATTTACGGATTTTACAGACTCAATCATGATACATGTGACGACACGAATCCGGTATAACTATAGTATCAAGTCATGAACAATGATGATATACGAACAAGGTAAATAAACTAATATACATGGTATAAAGAAAAGCATATAACCAAAATGAACTAGAGAAGCCCGATGATAACATATAAAGAGAAGGGCTATAAGCATGTAAATAGACTGTATAGGGAGGCAAGGTATACTTGCCTGGTTCTGCGATGTGAGGATGAAGTTTCGCTCCCGTGTCCACGCCTCCGGAATCCAATGCTCCTAAATAATTTATTTAACTATTATGAAACTTATAACAGATCTTAATTAACTAAATTAATGTTTTAAACTACTTTAACTATACTCAAATATCTCATAGGACTCTTAAATTGTATAACATACATACGTGTCCAACGAGACCTCGGAACACAGTTTTAGGGTTTTCGACCTTCCAACTAATCGGTTATGACCCTACGTCAATAACACACTTAAAAATTATAGTAAATTCCTAAAAATAATATTTAAAACTATTTTCTATAGTATTAACTCAAAAATTCTAGAATTACTAGGAAAAAAAAGAATTATGTGACTAGTTGACTACTACGTCACATAGTCTATCCGAAACTCGTCATGAACGTGGCCAATTACACAAAATAGCTAAAATACCCAAAAATATATTTTAAATAGAATTTAAATACCTTATTTTCACAGAATATCATCATGGTTATAAGTGTTAAGTTATGCTACAAGTTTGGGACATTCTAGGTCAGCAGGTTACCCGAAAATAGCTAGTTTTGACCTATAATTTTCTCGACCAGATTTGAGTTGCTAAATTCGTGTAAAAATACTTAAAAATCCTAATTTATATATATGAACACACATAAAATTTAGTTTTGAAAATAACCACCAATAACTTATAGTTTCTTCACAACGGGATTAAATTTGATCCTACCGAAACATGAATATTACGACTATAAATCATAAATTTTTTATGAATGATTATATATAGAAAAATCGATCAAAATATGATTTCTATAGATTTAATAACATATTTTATACAAAATTTTAGTAAGGATTTGAGATAAAAAAAATTAGGATTTCTTACCAAAAGTCCTTGCTAGAGAGGTTGTGAAGACTTTTCCTTGCCAAAGATCCAACCTTTCTTGCTATCTTTGCTTGCTAATCCTCTCTTGGTGAGTTTGGAAGGGTTGAAAATAGCTATAGATGGTTGGATGGAGAAGATTGAGTTTTTAGGGTTTGTTTGGTGGAGTTTGATGGAAGAAAGACGAAAGAAGGAGTTTTTTTTTATTGAGGAGGAAGTGTTCTATGATGGAGGGGATGAAGATGAAAGGGTTATGGGGGCTTGGTGCTGCTGAAATTTGGAGAGGGAGAGGGGTTGGTCGGCTATAGGGAGGGAGAGAAAGGAAGAATTAAGTTAGAGTTAGGGTTTGGGTTAAGTTGATATACATATATGGGCCTTTTGGGTTGCATGCATAAAAATGAGTAGGAATTCTATTCCTATGAGATGTTCGGCCGGGGGGAGGGGGGAGGTGGGGGGGTTTTCTTGGCCGAATACTCCATGGTGAGGGTCCACTTGGCATGGTTTGGTTGTTTGGTGAGTTGGCTAATTGATTGGATTGAGGATTAAAAATTATCTTTCCTAATATTGACTAATTAAATCTATCATATACAAATACATCCAAATTTGAACTAAATATAATATATATATATTTATTAATATATATTAATGTCCAACATGTCTACATAGGTTTGGATTTGGCTTGGAAGAGGTTTTGAAATGTTTGGTACAACCGAATCTCCTAAAAAGTCACAAAGGCTTTATTAACTACTTAATTAAATAAAAGTATGACTTGTGCCATAATTTGAATTGTTAAAATGCAAGAGAGTACAATATAACCATGACATTCCTAACATGGCTAGGATACTAGTTAAAGCACACAAGTACACTATCTGTGCCACAATTCTTAGTCGTCATGTACTCCAAAACTTAACCATGGCTTGTTTGCAAAAACAAAAAGTTTATTCCAAACTTGTAAAAGAATAGTGCAAAGTACAATGAATTCTGGGAAATTATAACTGTAGGAATCTGATCAGAAGGCGATCACTTTATCCCTTGGACTATGTGAACTTGAAGACTGTAGCCTCTGGAGAATGCAGCAGCAATTTTTGCAAGAGTTCTTGATCTATACGCGTATGTATGTGATGCTTTCACAATGATTGGAAACTCTATTTACAGAGTTCAGGAAATAACTGTTTTTGCAGTTATTCTGATGTGCGCGAAGCTGGATTGTGACATACTGGGTTGCTCCAACCTCCTGTTGTGCCAACTTTTATTCGGTTATAAGTCATGTACTAACTGTATTTAGACGGGTGGCATCATGTGATTGAGATACGCGTGGTCGTGTACATGATAGTAGACATGTCTTGAGAGATTAGTGGCATGTGCGCCACATCATCCTACTTTAGAAATGAAAATTGTCTCAACTTTGGCAGATTGTGCGAACTTCAGTCAATGAGTAAAACTGCACCTGATTGAGCCGTGCCTAGACACATGACAGCTTTTGAGCAGAAGTCATTCAGATTGTGCCTAGGCACAACTAAAGATTTTGTCTGGATTGCGTCTAAGCGCAACTTATAAAGTGTACATGACAGCTGTCAACCAACTCCCCTCGAGCAGCACAATTCACGGGATTCGAAAAGATTTTCCTCGTTCACTGTGGTGTCAGTTGTCAGTGTTGCCAGGTAATGATGGCTATTAATGTCAGACGCCACGTAGATTTTGGCGTAATAAGACTGGGCGCAGTATGATATATGGCGCAACCTGTTCAGCGGCGCAGTTCATTCTTTGAGCTTCATATCAGTGGCCAACCTGATTTTTAGGGCGCAACTTGATCACTGGTTAGTGGGTTCATGACGCAACTTGACTTTTAGGCCCTACAAGACCCCCTTCAAAGTTTTCAAAAATTAAAAACCATTTCAAAGTTTTGAAATACTTTAAATTTATGAGAGTTTTGACTGAGTCAAGTTGCGCCAGTCAACCGCAGTCATCTCAATTAAATTTCTTTCTCGAAAACACTCAATCTCCTCTTCGTCTTCCCGAGTTTCATTGATAATTTTCAGTTTCCCATGAGGAATATGAAGAGTCAATTTAGTGATATATATGTAGGGGCTGATTTTCATACTTTATTCTTTCCTTCTGTGATGGCATCTAAGAAGGAGATGGAGGCAATGCTGTCACCAAAAACAAGTCTCCTGAAGTGAAACCCGACGTCATGCCTTCGACTTATTTGTTGGAGGCTGACCCAGCACCGAAGGCGACAAACTTTCTAGACTGCTTCTGGTTAACCCCAACTGTCTTTAATCGCTCGAGTGGTGGGCCATCCTCTGAAGAGCGTGTCGATCCGGAGGGATTCCTCAACCTAATGCGTCGCTCGGGAATCCGCAACATGCAAGAACTGGACGCCGCTCTTCGTCAGGCTGATGAAGACAAGAAAAAGAAATAATGTTTTTGTATAACAACTTTTATTCTCTTTTTTGTGTCCTTGTCTGTAGGGGTCCACCCAACTTTTATGAAATCTAAAATTTCTGATACATTGTGTGGCTGTGATTTCAAATAGTACACGTAGATGCGTTCCTTCAGCTGATTCAAACGCTTACTGTTTTGTTGAGGGACACATGACAGTCATCACATGGCTTCCATCACCTATTGTTTAGTTCTTTTCCAAAAATAGGCTCCTAGAATGACGCGCCTGTTTCATCTTTAACCCCTTTAAAAGGACATCCAAAAACGAAAGAGCCATTCATACTTTCTCAAAACAAATGATTTCACACAAGGTTTTACTATTTATAAGTTCACTTGCACCACTTCGTCCTGATGCTACTATGCCTTCAGAAATTGGTAAGTCTCAACAAAGGATCAATAATATATATTTTTTTTCTTTTGCGCCACTTTTGAAGATAGATACTGATCTGTATGTTGTAGACTTCGTTGATATGCGCTAACTATTTCTGATAATAGACACGCACTATGGTCCAGTGCTTAGCTTTAATCAGAGGCGCGCACTGCTGATATGTGCCTGTTGATCAGTATGCTGTTTTGACACGTGCCTGTTTATCAGTGCATACTGTTAAGATGCGCCTGTGTTTCTGAGAATAGGCGCACATTGTTGATGCGTCTGAGCTTATGAGAATAGGCGTACACTGTTGATGCGTCTGAGCTTCTGAGAATAGGCGCACATTGTTGATGTGCTTCTGTTAGTCGGCACACACTGTTGGTGCGTGCACAGTTTTGATAGGTCTGACTTTTTTTTCTTTGTTCATATTTGCAGAAGTTCAGTTGGCAAGCTTCTTCAAAACTGGCATCGGTGACCTGGATGCTATGGAGAACATTCTTCTGACACCCACATCAGATAGCTCATGTGATTCTGACACTCAAATCAGACAGCTCAGGACTCTCTGTATTCCAGAAGGGTCTTCGTCAGATGGTAGGAAGAGCCTATACACATGAGAGTTGGATGGTGGAGAAACAGAATTAGGAATTGTATCACAAGGGTGATCTCGTTTCTATTTCCCCTGGCGGACCGTCTTCTCTCCACCAGTTGTATTGACAGCAGCTCATCTTTGGGCTGCTGTACTCTGTGGTTCTCCTCTCGTATTTCTGAGAGAGAAGACCAGAGTTGATTCCATTGTCTGGCTCGTTGCTTCAGGTCGAGACGACAAGAAACTGGCACCAACAAATAAGAAGATCCAAAGATGTAATAGACCTTCATATTATATTTAGAATGAAAATCCGAGATGTAATAGATTTCCATTAAGATGTATCTATGTTTTTAAAGAAGGAATAAAGAATGATTTTGTCTTCTTTTATGATCTGATTTTGATGTGGTGATAATAAAAATAGAATTAAAGAGAAATGTGGAGATGACAAGTTGCCAGTGTAAATACATAATTCAGAAGTATAGAGAATACGAACTCTCATTTAGAAAAAGTGAACAGTCACTTCAATTTTCGAGATAAAGACACTGAACAATTACTGCAACTTTCGAGGAAGAGAATAAATGAATGAACCATCATGTCGGTTTTTAAAGAAAGAAAAAATGAATGAACAGTTATAAATGAATGAACAGTTATAAATGAACGAACAATTGGATTTCTTTCAAAAAGTCGCATCGGTTCTCGATGTTGACTGTCTAATTGTTCTGTCTATAAATAGAACAAAACTTTCATAGATATCGTCACTTTCTTTCCTTTCTGTACAAAATGTCTTCCAAAGATTTGCTCACTCCGAAGATTGAAGGAGAGACCGAGACGCCTCCTGCTGAGCCTCCAGTGCCTTCTCAGAAAGAAAGGGGTGAAGGTTCAACTGCTCCAGCACCAGGAGAGGACTTGATTTCCAAACTAGTGGAGCCCCTTTCTTTCTGGAAAGACTTTCTTTCCTTTCTGTACAAAATGTCTTCCAAAGATTTGCTCACTCCGAAGATTGAAGGAGAGACCGAGACGCCTCCTGCTGAGCCTCCAGTGCCTTCTCAGAAAGAAAAGGGTGAAGGTTCAACTGCTCCAGCACCAGGAGAGGACTTAATTTCCAAACTAGTGGAGCCTGGAAAGACTGCCGAAGAAGAGGCATTGAGGATGGCTGCCTGCAAGTTTCTTGTGAGTTCAGACAATGAGATGTTTGAACCGTTGCCAAACTATGTATTTAATCATGAAGGATCAGGGCCTCCTTCCCGTCCTTAATATTTATATAATTCCATGAATAAAATAAACTTTTATTTACATCATGTTTCTGAAATAAAGTACATTTTATCTTTATACATAATATTTTTTGCGAAACTTGCCATTGATAGGCATCATAGCAACTCTGCCATCCATATCTGTTAATTGATAAGCTCCATTTGAGAAAACTTTGTTTACCACATACGGCCCTTCCTATTTTGCATCGAACTTGCCTTTGCTCATATGTGTCATAGTCATAGGACGTCTGACTGTAAGGACTAACTCGTCTTCCTGAAATGTTCGCACTCTGACTTTGCGATTGAAAGCTTTTGAAATCTGGGCTTGATAAAGTTCGATGTGCTGTTGAGCTAATAACCTTTTCTCGTAGAGCGCCTCCAATTCCTGAAGCCGAAGACGATTATTATTTTTTGTAGTAAGCTCGTTAGCAATGGCGATTCTTAATGATGGAATCTGAATTTCCAGAGGCAGAACAGCTTCACATCCATATACTAGAGAAAAAGGTGTGCAGCCTGTGGGATTACGGACAGTAGTGCGATATGCCCATAGACATTATCCAAGTTTATCACTCCAATTATGTTTGTTGATAGAGACAAACTTTTTGAGGAGTTTGATAATGGTCTTGTTGAATGCTTCAGCCAACCTATTAGACACAGGATTATAGGCCGTAGAGGCGACATTATTGATTCTGTTGTCATCACAGAACCTATTAAACTTCTGGCTGTAAATTATAGCCTATTATCATGGATGATTCGGCGTGGGACACCAAATCTATATATCACATGACGTTTGATAAAGTTGATGACACTACTCGTTTTAACTTCAGCTAAAGGTATGGCTTCTGCCCACTTAGAAAAATAATCGGTTATAGCCAAAATGAACCGAGGCCCTTTAGATGAAGGAGGATTGATAGGGCCAATTATATCCATGCCCCAAGCTTCGAAAGGCCATGAGGCATCTGATACCATAGAGGGCCAGTAGTAGCCCATACGTCGAATACTATCCTATAGTTTAGGACCAGGCTGATGTGCTACATAAACACCATCATGAGCTTCGCGTAATATTTGCTTTGCTTCATCACCAGCGAGACACCTCAAGAGTAATCCATCAAAAGTTCTTCGATAGAGAGTTTTAGTAGTGTGATTATAATAGAATCGAAGTGATCGGCGACGGATACTTGTAGCTTCCTTAGGATCTTCTGGCAAGAGGTCATGCACTGCAAAATCAATAAAAGGTGCTCTCTAGTCCTCGCAAGTGATATTGACTTCAGTTAGATTGCTGAATTCAATGTTGTAGTTGTTTCGACACAAAATAGTTCTCTATTAGAGATAACAACCATCTGTTGTCTTGTAACTGGAACTGCCAATACCGCAGCTAGGTTAGCTAAGGCATCGACTTCTGTATTGCATGCGTGACGTACATGTTTAATGAAAAAACCTTTGAACAAAGAAGCTATTCTGATTGATGCTTCATGGTATGGTACCAGATCTTGATGTCGGACTTCATATATGCCTCTAACCTGATTAACAATCAGCTTAGAGTCGCCATATACTTCGAGATAGTTGATATCCAGTTGTTTGGCTAATTGGAGTTCGATGAGCAAGGCATTGTATTCTGCGACATTGTTAGAGCACGACTTGTCTAAAGAATAAGCCCTTTGAATAGCTAATCCATCGGGTGAAACAAGAACAATTCCCACTCCAGCCACAAGGGTACCTCCAGGTCCAATTCTAGAAGCTCTATCAAAGAACAACCTCTAGGTAGAAAATTCTTCTGAGATCATATTTGATTCCAATATTTCATCAGGAATTTCATCATAGAGTTTAGATGTCTCTGGGATAGGATGAGCTACTAAAGAGTCAGCAAGTGCTTGGCCCTTCACAGACTTTTGAGGAACATAAACCATATCATATTGTGCTAGTAATATGGCCCATGTGGCAAGCCTAGAATTGAGTGTGCTTGGCTTCTTCATTAAGACTCGAAGATGATTGACTCGGGATATGACATGAATAGTTTGGCCTATGATGTAATATCTTGTCTTCTGAATAGCAAACATTAAGGCTAAACATTCCTTCTCCACCGGACTATAACGATGTTCAGCTCCAATCATCGTTGGACTAAGATAGTAGATGGCTTGTTCATGACCTTCCTTGCTCTTTTGAGCCAGCAAAGCTCCCAACGAATGATCTATTGTCGGACATACATTAAGAAAGGTATTCCTGAGATCGGTGGTACAAGAACTGGTGGACTCATTAAATACCGCTTTATGTCGTCAAATGCTCGTTGACATTCTTTCGTCCAGACGAAAGATACACCTTTCTTCATTAATTGAGTAAATGGTCTGCAACATCCAGATAAATTCAAAATGAACTGCCTGATGTACGCAAGTCGACCTTGGAATCCTTGTAGCTCTTTTAGGTTGCGTGGAGGACGTATCTCTTGAATGGCTTTGATCTTCTCGGGATCAACGTGTATACCCTTAGAGGTAATGGCGAAGCCGAGAAAATTACCACTAGAGACACCAAACAAAGACTTGGTGGGGTTCATTTTGAGTTGATGTTGGCGCATTAGATTGAAGATAGTTCTTAAATCTTGAATGTGATCTTCTTTGAGACGAATTTTGACAGCAATATCGTCAACATAGTATTCGACAGTCTTTCGCAGATAATCGCAAAAAATAGTACTCATAGTCCGCTGGTAGGTTGCACCTGCGTTCTTCAGACCAAACGGCATGACTGTATAACAGTACACTCCACGAGGAGTACAAAATGAAGTATGTTTCTCATCTTCAGGATTCATTCGGATTTGATTATATCCAGAAAATCCATCCATGAAAGAAATTCGTTTGAATCCACATGTATTGTCGATCATGACATCAGTAATTGTGAGAGGGAATTCGTCTTTAGGGCAAGCATCATTGAGATCCCGAAAGTCTATGCAAACTCTAACCTTTCCGGTCTTCTTCAGGACTGGGACGACGTTGGCTACCCAGTCAGGATGCTGTTCTTCTCTGATAAAACCGCAAGCTATAAGCTTTTTGACTTCATCATCAATTGCATCCATCATTTTAGGCTTGAATCGCCGTTGTTGTTGTTTGATCGACTTGGCATTCGGCAAGATATTAAGCTTGTGAGTTGTAATTTGAGGATCTAATCCCGACATATCTTCATAACTCCAGGTGAAGACATCAATATATTCACGAATAAGGTGAATTAATTCTTGTTTATCATCCTCTGGAAGATTTTTGCTAATGAAGATGGGTCGTGATACGCCATTCTCTCCAATATCGATCTGGACTAGTTGATCCACAGTAGGTGGTTCTCGTTGTTCAAAACGAAGTTCCCACTGATTGTCCATCTTTTGCGCCTAAGGGTCCACTTCAGGAGCTTCTTCAATGTCATCTTCATCATCTTCCGAAAATTCGACAGAAACCATGTTAGAAGATACTATCACCCTATGAACATGACCAATGCTGGTGTCAGAATTCCATGAAATAGAATCAGAAGAGTTAGATCGTTCTTCCTCATCAGATTCAGAAGGTTCTGGAGTTGGGAGTGGTGAAGCATAACCTAGTTCCCGTTTCATTTTACTGTGGTATTGTTGTAATTTTTCTCTTGGAACAACAATATGAAGAGGAGTTCGTCTCCCTTTACCGTTGTTGAGGCCTGTTCTGAAATCACAGCCCATTTTATGGATAATTGCTTTAGATTGTGGACTATAGCGGCGTAATTATAGCCTTCCTGAATTATCTTTATTATCGTTATAGAGCATGATTTTTGGTTTATCTCTTTTGTTGAAGAATATAGGCTTTTCATCTTTCTTTCGAGACGGTACTAAGAAGTACGACTCTTGTATTGAATCTAGTAATACCATATTTCGCAGAGATGATACGACTTCTATTGTAAGTGGTTTAAAGCTATCTAGCATATCCAAATAACACTGAGTATAGTAAGAGACATCAGTATACTGCAAAAGAGATGCTTTATTGATTTTTACACCATCATTTACAACAAGAACTTTAACCTTAGCAGGCTTAGTCAGATTGATGACAAAAGGAGGAGAAGAAGAACGAAAAGGAGGAGGGGGCTTCTTACGACAAAGATCGATTACAAGCGGCTCAGAAGAGGCGAGCTCCCTTTGTTCTTGACTATCACCCTTAGGCCGCTTCTCATGGGAAGGAAGATAAATAGTCAGTGGCTTGGAAGATTGAGGACATGAGGTGCGTCCTTTGACCAGAATCACCAGAGTATCATTCGGTACACTTTTCTGTTCTTCATCTGTGTCCATTGCCAATACCACCTTCATGAATTCCTCTTTGTACATACGAGAATCGTTGCAGTATGCTTCAACTACTTTGAAAGGATTCAGATCTGTAACCTCTTTTTGGACTTCTCCATTACTATCCACATATTTGAAACATTGGTGGAGCGTAGAGGGTACAATATTGTGTTCATGGAGAAATAACCTTCCCAACAAAGTGTTGTATGAGCCATGATTGTCAATAACATAGAAAGTTACCTTTGTACGAAGATTGCCAATTTGAAGTTTTAGGCGTATCTTCCCCAAAGGTTCACTTCTTCCTTGATTGAACCCCAAGATGGTAGTGATATTTATAGAAAGGTTATGCACTGGGATCTTCAAAGCATCCAGTAAAGACTTCGGCATGATGCTAAGTGTGGACCCTGGGTCAATCAGAATGCGATCGACTTTCATGGTGTCCACATACCCCGTAAAATAGAGAGGACGATCATGACGATTATCTTCTAATAACATGTCATCTTGTGTAAAAGTAATATTGGGCATTTGTTCGAATACACTATGACAATGTTCACAGCTGACTGGCTCATTTTCAGGCTTCTTGAGAAGAGTAAGATAAGCGTCAGCCTGCATCAAGCCTTCGCTTAACGTCTCTCGAGTTTCTTTTGAGAGACGTAAGAGTTCAAAGATTGATAATCTTGCTGGAGTATTGGCCAATTGAGCCAATATATCAAAATTGTAAGGCTTTTCAAGTCCAAGAGATGAGGACTTCTTCAGTGCTTTGTCAAAGCGAATAGGTTGCTTTCCCTTGTCTGCTGATGTTAGTTTAGGAGGAGATGGTTCAACTACCGGCGGGGATGTAGATGGTATATTCTTGCCAGGAGAAGATGATGTAGGAGCATCATCAGGAGATGGAGCAGGATTCTCTTAATTTTCGGGATATTCCCGAAGATAGGGTTTTTCAGATCTAGTGCCCATTAGAATTTCTTCTTCTGTTACTGGTTCAAAGGATACCTTGTTGCAGCTTTTAGATTTGAATTTGGTGTGCTTCTTTTGCTTAGAAGAGGAAGGCATTTCAAACTCTGCTACCAGATTTGGATGAATCCATATGATCTCTCCTCTGTCAGTCGATTGTGGAATAAGACCTTCATTTTGAGGAGGTGGGAGATTCACGATCTCAAGAATAGTTCTTGGAATAGGGAAAACACCATCTTGTACAAGTTGTGGTGGAAAGTCACCGAATTGTAGAGAAACCACATTAGCAGTCACCGTTTTCTCGTCCTGCTGAAGAGTAATTGCTCCAGAATTGACCAACTCCTGGATTTTGCCCTTGAGCACATAACATGCTCTGGTTGGATGCCCTATAAATCTGTGATAAACACAGTATTTAGGGTGATCGGTTTTACCCACTTTTTCTGGCCGTTTTGCCTCTGGAAGTTGAAGCTTATTGCTTTTGATCAAGCAATCGAAGATGCTCAAAGTATCACCTTCATCGAAAGAATATTCTTCCTTTGGACGAGTTGTCTTCTGTGGTGGTGCTGATAGAGTGGGTGCTGTCTGAGTGACGTTGACAGCCAAAGACTCCTTGCCCTTGAGATTGATGGCCAGTGTTTTTTTATTCTTGCGGTTATTCTGGCGATTATTACCCCCGGGTGTGGAATGTTCATCTTAGTTAGGATGAGTCATTTGAACTCCTAACTGCTTGAACTTTTCGGCACTAACCTCCGTCGCCTTTGCATTTACAATGAAAGAAGGCTAATCCTGGAATTGTGTAGATCTTGTACACATACTGATAATAGGCAACAAGTTTGATTTGGAAGTGTCTATTGTTACAGCAGATGGAGTTCCTAAAAGCATTTTGAGTGCCTCTCGGCAGAATCTTTCAATAAAACTCTCCGTGGATTCATTGTACCTCTGTTTAATTTTAATGAGGGCAGAAATCGTCATGTCGTTAACTCCCTCATAAAACCGTTCCAAGAACATTTGCTTGAAACCAGCAAAAGAAGTGATGCAGCCATTAGACAAGCTACAATACCAGTCATATGCTGCGCCGGCTAAACAACCGACGAACACTCTGGTAAGGAGAGCATCATTTGACTGTAATTGATTAGTCATCACCTCAAAGTGATTGATGTACTAACTTGGAGAGGTGCTTCCATCAAACAACTTAATGGTGGGAAGCTTGTATTTATGAGGGAATGAAACTTCCTTCCATTCTATAGAATACGGTTGCTTTATGCCCAGTCTTTGTAGGCCATCCTTCTGCTTGAAGGCCTCAAACTGAGTGCGTAATAGTTTCACAGCTTCATTAGCATCCCCTGATGTTTGAGAATTGATGGGTTTGTTAGAAGTATTAGGAGGAGGAACAACGTGGTAATTACCATCCCCAGCACCAGACTGACTGGGATCAGCTTGAATTGGCACAGAAGCAACCTGAGGGGTTGGTACCCCAGATTAACAGGTACAGAACATGTTATAAGCTCAAGATTCATAGTAGGATTTACAATCGGTGGCACTGTATGTTGAGCCACGATTATAGTGTGCATGCTAGCAACCATTTCTGCCATGGTCTTTAATTTGTCCTCTAATGCAACAATTCGTTGCTCTTGACTAGTTGAAGTAGAGGCATCTTGATCTTCCGTAATGGTATATGCCGCCACTTCTCTTGTTGCTATTGATGAGATAGTCTGTTCAGAACTTTTACTATCTGTATCAAACTCTGAAAAAGGGTCCTCTCCTACATGAGTGATGGGGAGATCTTCTTGATTAAAGACACCTTTGTTCAAATGTCGATTTCTTGATCTAGTGTATTGAAAGACACCTACACTAGATGCATGAATCCGATCTAAGTATTGCTGACTGGGATTACAGAATGTATTACGTCTTGGACGTTTCCCACCCCCAGTGCCTTGAGAAGTCATGTTGACAGAAGCATATAATAGCTCTTCTTCGTCTTCTATTATATGTTCAGGAGTTGGAGCATAGTTCAGACGATCGAAGACAGATCGTCGAGCCGATTGGCAACAACAGTTGATGACAATTTCATGAAGGCAATGGCGATCTGAAGCATGACTTGGAGGTGAGGGAGACATCTTTGTAATCTCCCGTCTTTGTGTAAGACGTTGCCGGAGATCAGTTACAACTACAGGACGAGAAAAAGTCGGAAGAACATATTCCTTAATGATGTTAGGAACATATCTTCTATTCTTCAAATGTTTTGTTCCTGAGTGTACAAAGATGTACTCAACTCATTAACATAAGTGGTTGGGTCCTTCTTTTCAAACTTTGGCTTCTGGTATAGATTGGCCTTTAGCATAGGGTTCTTACGTTTCACCAAAGTTGATACTGGTTGACGCCTATTGAGATGAGCGCGTAAATCAGAAAATTCTGCTCCAGGTGTCTCTGTTTGTGATACTCTCAATTTTTCTTGCTTAGATCTTGAAATTTACAAGGTGGAAAGGTCTTGACCAGACCCCATAGGGGTAGGTAAGATACCTCTTTGATGAGTATTCTTTCCGATATCAGAGATCCGAAGACCTCTGTTTAAAGGAATAGAATCTGATATGTCTTCCTCTGAGTCATAGACCAGGGAAGTTTGAGAAAAGGCCAAAGGGTGCTTTCCTTTATTTTGTAGAGGGTTAGCTAAGAAGCGTTCCCCTTTGTTCTGTTGTGAGACCATTTTAGGCACAGATTGCGCCCATTGAGGAAATGTCACGACCCGCACCCTGAGGAAGGGTACGAGAACGTGGGTACGTCCAGCCTACGCTGCAGTATCGGCGGTAGAACGTTGTATAGTTCGTCTATAATATCTAACATCTAACAACAATATGATATAAACATATCATCTCCGCACGGAGGTATAATATAATATCTCAATTCTATATCTCAATCACAAGTCTAGGGAAGATAGAGCACGATATGGAATCAGATAAAAGAAAGAAACTGAAATATAAATAGAGTTATCACACCACACAAAGTAGATGTTTAACACAAATAAATACAAGTCCTGAAATATAACTAAGTCTCAACTAACAATCGGAACAATCCGATACAAACTGAAAACTAAGAATACTAGACTAGAGTAAGCACCCTCTACTGAGCTAGATGCTCCTCGGGCTCCTGATTGTCACCCTGTTGTGCCCCATAGAAGGTAGGGCAGTCACCATCATCATCTGTAATATTTTCAACAGGTCAAGTCAGGACGGGAACGAGTACAAAATCTCAAACAACAGTTCTAGTTATACAATATTGAAAATGTAGCAGTAGATAGAGAGAATATACTAGGTAAAGTAGAGCGTACATGCATCCTGACAGGGTATATCAAAACTGTAATAAGATAAGGCAAGAGAACGGTGTATAACATGTATGAAATCTGGAGCTGCTATCTATGTGAGTTTAGCACTAGTTTCAACATGTGATCGGCTTAGAACTTGATACAATGTTTGGCCTGGCTAATCATACGTGAGTGTATGATTAACACTATACAATGAGGATACTATAGTGATACAATGATGATATAATGTAATACTGTGGGGTATTGATCACATATCTACGCTAACACCTCCATCCCTGACTAATATAGTGGATCAAGTCATAACACGTCATGATACGTATTACCTGAGGAGGTCGCGAGCCTACGCAGGAATCGTATCTATACAATGAACAATAAACAATGAAGACTTGCCCAGTGTATACCATATATAAGAGGAATAACATCTTATGACGGGATCCAGACAATACCAATCCATGTGCACCATGTGTCAAGAGAACAAGGATATCTACCCTAAATACTAGAAACAAAGACGATATCATAAAACAGAAATATTATCAGAGAATGTACTCGCCTGTCACCCTGTATGACTGATATGAATAGATGTCCGAACTGGTGTCACAGAGTCCTATTTAGAGTAAAACAGGTTATTTAAGTACTCAATTTGAAATAATGGAAATCTGCAATGCAAACTACATGATTCTAAGTCAACTAGGTCAAAGTAAACTCTTGGTCAACTTTGGTCAACTGTCTAGGTCGAACTAGGTCCAAGTCAAACTTCTAGTCCAGTGGGTCATTATCTGAGGTAACTTGGTCAATCTTTAGAGTTTGGCAAAAATCCTAGGTAGCTATTTCTAGGTTGTACTAACCTATACCCAAGTCATATACCATTATATATATATATATATATATATATATATATATATATATATATATATATATATATATATATATATATATATATATATATATACTATGACCTATATCATATATATACCATATCTCACACTATCTCTATACCACATATGCATACATATTGTCAACTCAAAATCAGGTTACCCATATATATAATATATATAATATACAACACAAGGTTATCTAATATGTGTATACCTATACATATAGGCTATCCAAGTCATGCAAGGGGGTAAGCCTTCCTAACTTATCCCCAACCATATCCATCCTACTAACTAACCCTCAACTCTAAACACTCACTCAAGGATACTCAAAACCTCATCTAGCACACACTCACAAGTCACACACACTAACTAACTCATTCATATATGATACCCTAGCCTAATCTAACTTTATGACACATATTCACTCTCATACACAAGCACCCTCTCCAAATTGGTATTACTGAACTATATACATCCTATTGCACACTAACCCCATTTCCAAGGTCCCATGTCCCTCTTATGGTTGCTACAGGACCACAACATCTATACTCCAGTCTATTTCACTGACACACACAACCTTACCTGACAATTGCCACACTTGAATTTGCTAGGCTAAAATACTTACTGTCCTGCCTATTGCAGGACAACCTTCAAGGCTCTAACATCAATTGAATGTTACAAACATAAAAAAAAATAATAGTGAAGACTAACCTTCATTTAACTCTACTGTCATTAAGGCCTAAACCTAAGCCTATTGGTCTCATAACCACACACACAAAAAAAAACTCTAAATCAACCAAGCCAAGCCAGCCCAGGCAGGGCAGCACCCTGCTGCTTACTGCTGCTGCCCCTGATGCATTGTGTCTATTGCATTGCTGCAAGGCTAACCCAATGCAACACCCACTCTCATTTCAGTTTTGACATTCAGGTATAATAAACAACCAAATTTCTCAGTTTTCATTCCAATTTAAATTTCAGGTTCTCTCATACCAACCTATGTCACACACACTCAGAAATCAACCCCCTGCTATATTTTACAAACATGGCCAAGTGGTCATGTTACTCAATGACAGGAAATTGAAAAAAGGCTAGGTCCCAAGTACAACTCCTAATCCCATACTCGAAAACACCCAAAACTCAACCAAACTTCTCTACATTGAACCCAGACATGTAGTCCCATATCCCTTACCTGTACACATATATAATCATTGCAAAAATTATATTTAAATTGATTAAAATGTATTAAAATACTCGGGAACTGAATACTGATGCTCAGTATCAGGAAAATAGGGGAAAACCCCTAACCAAGTTCGAAAGTTCTATAAAAACCTAAATTAATGGTTGGTAAAGTGTCGTGCATGTGTCAGTGTGTCCCAAGGGTCATGGGGTGTCCCTGCAATAGGACACAACGTGTCCTGACACTCACGTACACGAACAGACACACACAGTTCAGTGCAGTCTCGTGCACGTGTGCCAGTCGGTCCAGGACACGATACGACACGAGACACCTCGTGGTCGTGTCTAGGGTTTGCCAGGTATAGGATTAGGTGTCTAGGTGCCTGATATGTGTCCACGTAGTGTCCATCTTTGTGTCCAAGCCCGTATCAGTGACCCAATGTACGTGTGTGTGTGTGTGTTTGTAAAACCAGTGCAAGCCCGATTTCTCCCTAACCACTCGATAATTTCTCCTAAAATTTTGTGTGCTTAATTTCAGTGATTGCCCCCTCGTGTACATAAATTTTCGTGTCATAAAATTCAGTGTCGTGTCCGCTATCAGTGTCGAACAGCAAGGCAGCCGTACGAGCCCCGTGCGGTGTCTCGTGCTGTGTGTCCAAGCCTAAAAACAGTATCCAAACCTACCTAAAATCAACTCAGTCAACTTGGGTTGTGATCTACACATAATAAGCTTCCAAAATATATAATTTGTTTTGAAAACCAAGAACAAAAAGTCCTATGAGGCATTTCATCGAACACTCAATTAAATACACCGATACGTAACCGATACGGACACGATTTTCTACCAAACTTGGGCTACACCTAGGGGAACCCTAAATGAATGCATCTATGAAGAAAAATCATGATTTCAATGGGTGTAGATAGGTTTACCTATTGAGAGTTAGAATCTCAATGTAAAGGGCCTAGTATCGATGTCTTCCTCGATTTGCAACGGTCCCGAAGCTTCCAAACCCTTGCTAGCTATCCTCCAATGGTTTCTACTACTGTAGGGGAGTCCAATGTAAAAGACTAGGCTCAATTTGGAGTTAATTTGGATATTTGGGAAGGAATTAGGGAAGAACACAAAAAGAGGCAATTAAACTGATTTAAAATGATGCCGAAGGGTTAATGTGTTGTATTTATAGAGGGGGGGGGGTGTTTGATGGCTGCCATTAGGTTAGGGTTAGGGTTTAGGATGAGTGGTCAAGGCTTCTCCAACAAATTCAAGCCAATCTAAGGGCTCACAACTAAAGTAACCTTTCTTAACATTTAGCCTAAAATATCCCACTAACAAAATATCTAGATATTAATCTAATTTGATTACTTAGTTTAAACCCTCTAACTTAGTCTCTAGGGTCATGACTAGCATCTAGATTAGGTTAAACTTCTAGGTCAAGTCTCAAATAATTAACTAGCACATATTTAATTAATATAATTACAATTTCACAAAATTGTCAAAATGACCAAAATACCCTTAGGCTAAAAAGTTGCAATTAGTCATCCTAATCACATGACTAGGCTCCCTTGGTCATGGTTAGTCTCTAGGCTTAGCCAAACTTTAGGATTACACTAGTCAATCATCAAAATCACAAGTCGTGGCTTTAAATAGTTTTAAATTAACTAAAAATCACCAAAAATCATATCATGGTTTAAATATCATTATTAAATGATTATAGTTACAAAATTAAAAATTACCCTCATTTTAGAAACTGGGTGCTACAGGAAATGTCAAAGGACCCTTCCTTTTGTTCTGTCTAGTATTGGTACTAGAACATTGATTCTCCAAGTTCAGAACTTGAGAATTAAACGAGGGAATAGCTAAAAGACTTGTTCCATTGAGTTGCGCCAGAGCAGCAGACTGTGCCTGAACAATTGATTGCTTGGGTTGCGCCACAGTGCTATGGTTTACTGGTTGCACCCTAGCGATATATGCTACTGGTTGTGCCTTGGCAGCGACATGGGTAGACTGCGCCGTAGCCACAACTTGAACAGATTGTGCGTTGGCAGCAAAGGAAGTAATGGACTGTGCATGGGCAGCAGGAAGAGTAGACTGTGCCCTGGCAACAGAAACAGGCTGTGCCGGAGCCACTGAGGTGGATTGCACCTTAGCCGCTGAGCATTCAAGTTGCGCCTGTGCAACAGCAACTACTGGAGACTTAGGAGTCCATATAGTCCTGTTCTTGGCAATAGCCACAGTGCGCTTGTTGCTTTTGGTATTGATCATATTCTCGTAGGCTGTCTGGTTGACTTGAACAACCAGAGTCTTCTGCGTCTTGTCGATCGACGCAGTATCACATTGAGTTGTCACCTTCTCGTTTGAGGAGGAAGTCGTCCCCAGCAGAGTCGCCATTTTGTTTGCAAAAACAAAAAGGTTATTCCAAACTTGTAAAAAACTAGTACAAAGTACAATAAATTCTGGGGAAGTACAACTGTAGGAATCTGATCAGAAGACGATCACTTTATCCCTTAGACTATGTGAACTTGAAGACTGTAGCCTCTGGAGAATACAGCAGCAATTTTTGCAAGAGTTCTTGAACTCTGCGCATATGTATGTGATGCTTTCACAATGATTGGAAACTCTATTTATAGAGTTCAGGAAATAACTATTTTAGCAGTTATTCTGATGTGTGCGAAGCTGGATTGCGCCATACTGGGTTGCGCCAACCTCCTGTTGCGCCAACTTTTATTCGGTTATAAGTCGTGTACTAACTGTATTTAGATGCGTGGCATCATATGATTGAGATACGCGTGGTCGTGTACATGATAATAGACACGTCTTAAGAGATTAGTGGCATGTGCGCCACGTCATCCTGCTTTAGAAATAAAAATTGTCTCAACTTTGGCAGATTGTGCGAACTTCAGTCAATGAGTAAAACTGTGCCTGATTGAGCCGCGCCTAGACACGTGACAGCTTTTGAGCAGAAGTCATTCAGATTGTGCCTAGGCGCAACTAAAGATTTTGTCTGGATTGCGCCTAAGCACAACCTACAAAGTGTACAGGACAGCTGTCAACCAACTCCCCTCGAGCAGCACAATTCACGGGATTCGAAGAGATTTTCCTCGTTTACTGTGGTGTCAGTTGTCAGTATTGCTTGGTAATGATGGCTATTAAATGTCAGACGCCACGTAGATTTTGGCACAATAAGACTGGGCACAGTCTGATATATGGCGCAACCTGTTCAGCGGCGCAGTTCATTCACTGAGCGTCATATCAGTGGTACAACCTGATTTTTAGGGCGCAACTTGATCACTGGTTAGTGGGTTCATGGCGGAACTTGATTTTTAGGCCCTACATGGCTAAGATCATCTATAAATTAAATAAAAAAGAAAATAATTATAAATTCCATAAAGTCCTATTTTAAGGCAAATAAATAATAAAAAATATTCCATAAATTTTGGAGTTTTACACAAACATCTCATGAAGGGCTAACCCCATCTCCCCGCACGGCAGAAAGAATGTCCCGGTGTCTTGATTGAACGACTCCAGCAAAGCCAAAAATAGAGACTGGTTGACAGGAAGCCCGTACTCAATGCCTTCTATGGCACGACGGAGACCAGTACTACTGAGATCGTCCTTAAAAGTACGCAATACCCACCGGGTCAGATCACGCCACTTTCTGTCAAAATATACCCAGCCTTCAACTTGGAAGAGGCCCTTGGATATGCGCAGCCAACAGCCAGGAGTCTGTTTGCAAAAATAGAAGCACAAAAAGCGTACAAATCTGCAGAAGATCACTAAACCTACTTCCAGGAAGCAGCAATCGTAAGGAGGATAAAGGTCCATCTCGAATAGGTACAAGAGTATCTTGATCCTTCCCTCCCCTAATGTGGCTTGAAACCAGACCCGCCTGGCTAGGAGTTAAATCCTACTCTAGACGTCGTTTCTCAGCCAGACATGAGAAGACGTGTCACGACCCGCACCCTAGAGTAAGGGCACGAAAAGTGGGTACGTCCAGCCTACGCCACAGTGTCGGCGGTAGAACGCTGTCCTAAGTCTCAATATCTAACAATATAATGCTAAGCAGTTTATACTCCCCGAATGGGGGTGACATAGCAGAATGTAAACTCAATCACAACTAAGGAAGAAGAAGTACAATATGATATAGAACTCAAAATGAAATAAAGATAATCAGAAGAGTCTAAGTGTCTAAGATAACAACTCAGCAAAATCCAAAAAATAATACAACTCTGAAGTCAATACAAATGACATAAGAAATAAGATAAAGCCTAGCTAATCTAGTCTAAGCAGTAGGAATGACATCCTCAGCTAGAGCTGGATCCTCCTGTGGGTCCAACTCACAGGTATCGTCTAGATGGGCTCCATAGTAGGTCGGGCAGAAGTCCTCGGTATCATCTGTAATATTTTCAACAGGTCCAGTCAGGAGGGGAGCGAGCACAGTACATCTCATACAGTTCATATCATGGCAGGAAATATAATACAAGCAATAGAGTAAGATACATGAAACGCTGTAAGAAGATGTACATGAAAACAAGAGAAATATTTGATAACTGGAAATATATACATGATAAGTAAGAACTGTAAGTGACTAGTGATGTAGAGTACGAGATGGCATGTAATTGGCTTAGATTGTACATGATGTACATGAGTGAACATGTGGGACATCAGCCAATAAGGCTGTGTTGTACATGATAAAATATGAAAAGTAACAGAGTGAACATGATGGGTAAATCACATGACCATTTATACTCACCCCTACCCACAATCAATACACAAGGATCCATTCAAGTTACGTTACGGACATGATGTTTTGGTTATATAAGAAACACATGAGGAAACATGAACGTACATGAGAGCACATGAAAGTACATGAGCGTACATGAAAGAACATGAGAGAACATGAGTGTACATGAATAACGCAAGAGCAAGGAATACATGATGTACATGAAACACATGTCATAAAGTATCCGATACGCCTGCTAAGGGGGATAACATCCCAAGAAGAGATCCATATAGTACCAATCCGTGATGATAACGTGACAGCATCAAGTAAAGTAATCTAGAGCAAGAATATAAGTCGTGACAAGTATGAAACGATCAGAGAATGTACTCGCCTGTGATCTGAATGTCTGTGAGAATATACCGTCCGAATCGGGGTATCTGAGTCCTATTTAGATCAACAAAAGTCATGATGTATACAAAGGGGTTATAAATGAAGTGTACAATGCATCTACATGATTCTAGGTCAATCTAGGTCAAAGTCAAACCTTGGTCAACTCTGGGTCAAACCAAGTCAGCATCTAGTCACACTAGGTCAACAACAAGGCCGTCTTGGTCAACTGGTCAAACTTTAGGTTTACTAGTCCAAGCTAGTCCACTTTAGTCTAGGTTTAGTCAAATCTAGGTCTAACCCATATCTAGCCTATGCATATGTATATCAAGTATACCATGTCTACATATAAACTACACTAGCTAGCTATAGGGCATATAGCCTAAACAAGTATACACTATATAGACCTATATTATAGAGACTAATATATATACATAGATTCTACTATATAGACTAACCTATATATATATATATAAAGAGGGGAGGGATAATACATAGGTGAGTGTGTGTATAGTGAGAGCTTGTGAGTGAAAGAGAGTTGAGTGAAAGAGAACACCACATATAGCCTATAATCTATATACACATATATGTAAATTATATAGGAATATATATATACTCACATTATATATATATGTAATATACATACACACAAGATAGAGAGAGAAATGAATCAAGGTAAAGTGTGTGTGTAGTGTGAGGAAAAACAGTGGTGGGAATCACATATGTGTATGTGTGTACAGAGATTAGATAGGAACACATGTATGTGTGTGTTTAAATGTGACAGGATAGCAATGTGTGTGTGTGTGTGTAGTGCACAGATGTGTGTGTGTACATAGAGTGTGTGCCAAAACTGTGTAGATGTGTGTGTGAATTCTCAGTTGTGAAACACATGTGACTGTTAACTTAGGATATCAAATTCAAACCTATAGTCCTATATAATTTCAGTTATCAAGTATCAAAACCTCAAATCCCTATTTCATTTCAGTTTGACCACAACATATAACTAATTCAAATTCAATTCCCAATTCTAGTTCACTGGTTTTAACAAGGAAAATTCTCAGTTATTTAACTTAAATTCAGTTTTTACATTCAATCAAACTCAGGTTTACACATTTTCTGAAAACAGGCAAATGACAGTGTATCATATCTAACCAAATCCTTATTCTCAAGAACAACTAAACCCTATACAAATTCAGGTTTTATTTTACCAACTCGTGACAGTTCCTTCCCAGGTTTTAAACCCAGGTTAACATTCTACATATAAACATGCATTTAATGAAATCGAAACTACAAAACTGTGCATATGTAATGTTCTATACATTGCAGCCTACTGAAAATGTGGATTCGAAAACAAACCAAATCGAAACTATATCAAGAACCCAACATATAGCTAACATGTACAACAATCTTAACAACATGTTAACATCTAAATTAACATAATGGAAATCATATTTAATCAGTAAAAATATACAGAGAAATCTCAGTTAAACATTCAGTCACCTGGTATCAGAACATATGAAACCCAATTCAATTTTCAGCAAACCCAATTTCCACATAGGGAAATCGTACACAGTAGTGTCCCACATGTGTGTGCACATGTGGAGGGTGTCCACGTGTCCTAGAACTGGACACGAAGTGTCACAATCGAATAAGGGAAAATAGGAAGACACAGTGTTCAGTATGGCCTCGTGCACGTGTTCACCTAGGTCTAGGACACGACACAAGTGTCCATAGGTCTCGTGCACACGTGTGTAGGTTCGCCTAGGGTTAGGCTACACACCTAGGACCCTGACACGAGCCCACGTGTCCTCAGGACACAGCACGAACACCATATTAGTCGAGGAAAACTCGACTGATACACGTGCACAGTACAGCGTCGTGCAGCGATGCAAGTGTCTCGTAGATACGACATGAGCCACATGGGGCCTCGTGGTCATGTCCACGTGTAGCCCACGTGTTGGGCTACACACTCGTGTCAACACGAGGTGTCCACAACGTGTCTGTACGCGATACGAAAGCCGTGTCAGTGCGGTTTTTCCCGTGCGCACAGTACAGTATAAAATTGGTGCGATCGTGTTTTCGTGTTCGACATGACACGACGTGCCGTGAAACTCGTGGGGGGTCTGTCAGTGATGGCCCCCACCTCTGTGTCAAATTACACGTGTCTACATGTCCTGTGTAGGGAGGAATAGAGGTCGGGTAGCAGGGCATGTAAACCGGGTATCGTGCAGTGAGTTCGTGTCCGTTTTGGACACGGACACGACACGAACCCTAGCTCAGTCTTCACTAAAGTTAATTAGCACCTATAGACCTACATATCTGTTCAAACACAATTTGAAATTAGCAACATTTATTTCTAACAATCATTTCATCGAACACCTATTCCTACACACCGATACGTGTCCGATACGGACACGTAATGGACACGAATTCCTACCAAACTTAGGCTACACCTAGGGGAACCCTAAATGGATGCATCATGGAAAGAAAACTAGAATTTGAATAGGTTTGATGGGTTTTACCTATTGAGGGTGAAACCTCAATTTCAAGCCTTTTGAATGAGGGCTTCCCTCGATCTTGCGACGATTCCGAGCCTCCGAATCCTTGCTAACTGCCCACTAATGGTGTCCTCTACTGTAGGGAAGTCCAATGTAAGAGACTAGGCTCAATTTGGAGTTGATTTGGATATTTGGGGAGGAATTGGGGAAGAACACTAAAGGAGGCAATTAAAATGAATTAAAAATGATGCTAATGATTAATGGGTTGTATTTATAGAGGGAGGGAATGTGTGATGGCTGCCATTAGGTTAGGGTTAGGGTTTAGGATGAGTGGCTAAGGCTTCTCCAACAATTTCAAGCCAATCTAATGGCTCATAACTAAAGTAGCATTCTTTAACCTTTAGCCTAAAATATCTCTCTAACAAATATCTAGATATTACCCTAATTTGATTACTTAATTGAAACCCTCTAACTTAGTCTCTAGGGTCATGATTAACATCTAGATTAGGCTAACTTCTAGGTCAAGTCTCAAATAATTTAACTAACACATATTTAATTCATATAATTTACAATTTCACAAAAGTGTCAAAATGACCAAAATATCCCTAGGCTTAAAAGTAGAAATTTGAAATCCTAAACACATGATTAGGTCTCCTTGGTCATGATTAGTCTTCTAGGTCATGCATGACTAAGGTTACACTAGCAAAACACCAATTTCATATTTCACCATTTTAAACAGTTTTAAAATAACTAAAAATCACCAAAAATCATATCATGACTAAAATCAAATATTTTAATGATTTAAAATACAAAAGTTCAAATTTACCCTTATTTTAGAAAAGTGGGTGTTACAAGTCTACCCCCTTAAAAGAATTTTGTCCTCGAAATTAAGATGGTCGTACTTCTTCTAGAGTCTCGTCCCAAACAATCATGGTCTCAGAACTTAACTAAATCATACAATTTAAAAGAATGGCATACAGGGTCATGGCATATGGTGGCAGTTGAAAGTCTCATCTAGGTATACTAGTCATGCTAAACCAAAACGGTCATAGGATACCAAAACAAACAAGCAATCTGGGGTGCATCAATTATCAAAGACTGGCTAAGATATAGGTCAAGGACTCACCTCCAACTAGGTCTGGTGGCTGGAACTCCCTCCCGAAGGCGGAGCCTTGGCTGGGATAAGTATAGAAGGACAGTCTCGTACCAGGTATGCAGCTGACCCACAAAAACAGGCACGCCCCTCTTCTTTTCCTACAGTGGTCCCATATATGTCCAAGCTTCCTACAGAAGGTACAAGTAGGCACTCTCTCAACTGGCTTCTGTCGGATAGGAGTCTGGACTGGATAGGCTGGTCTAGGCTGATAGTCTGGGTGCTCATGGGTAAATCCAGGGCTATACTATCATTCCTAAGATAAAGGCCTAATCACAACTCATCAAATCATCATACTAAGAAAGAGTTATAACTAATGAATTTCTACAAGGAATTAGACTAGTCAACTAAAGTTATCCCTACTCCTAAGTTATTTGATGATGGAAAACAATTTTTTTTTACAGAAGAGAAATGAAAGAGGTGATACTTTAAAAACCTTCAAGATAAAATCTGATAATCACATGCGTCTGTCCAAAACCATGATACTCAGAATCCTCGCCACGCTAGTAAGCAAGGCTGCGATGAACGGTAGAGTCCATAACTGGGGTATGCATCTCTATGATCATGTCGTCTGGAATCCTCGCTATGTCGACTAGTATAGCTGTGAGAAATTCCAATCTCTTAAAATAAGGAGTCATGATCGAAACTTAAGGAAGTGACGGCTGGAGGCATTTAATGCTGAAGCTTAAGCACGACGTCAGCCTGACAACAGAGGTGATGGACATTTCGCCTACAAAGAGACACTTTTTCATGCTTCTGTTCAAAGTATCCCGATCTTGATCCAAGTTCGGGACACTTTAAAGGGGGTCTTGTAGAAGCATGAAAAATCTTAGCATAATACAAGGCACAGAGGCACAGGCGGTCAAGCACGCTAACAGTGAAGACAAAAGTCACAAACAGATGAAAAGCTCAGAAGTCCTTTTTTTAATCATGGCTACAAGAGTCTGCTACAGACTTGTCACGATTACATAAAAGATTGCATAAGGACATAATAACAAGGATTAGCTACAAAAAACTTTGTGATTACATGTGCCGAATTGAAAATTCCTACGGATCTACGCTGGGGTTACTCTTCACAGTGTGATCGTCATGGAGAGAGGAACTATGGATAGAAGATGTGAATACAGTCTCCATTAAAGTCTCCACCACAGCTTCCCCCTTCCAGATGCGCAGCACTTCCGGAAACAGCTATTGGCCTGCCGAAAGCTCAGGCCACAGCGCAGCAGGTCGCAAAGCCTAGAATGGGCAGGTCAGAGCACAACCCGTAGCTCTTCGGGTTGGCCATCCACCCACAAGCTAGGTCTCAGGACCTCCAAGGCATCGCCCAGGTTCGAACTCCTCATGAGAAGCATTCCAGCACATTCCAAGGATCATCAACAGTTCTTCTACAAAGGCATAGCCCCTTTGAACGAAGGAATCCTCAACCAAAATCCGACTTAGGCAAGGCCAACCGCCGCTCGAAGCTAAGTCTGGAGCCGGCATGATGTTGAAAGACGAGAAGAAGAAGAAGATGTAACTCTTCGGAAGAAACTTCCCCTTTATATAAGGCGGGAGTGGTCCAAAATACAGGCTACATGGCCGACGGTCAAAGTTCCCACATTAATGGGATGAACCTAGGACTCAGCACGATGAACCTCATTAAATAAAGTTTATTCGACTAAGTCCTAGACTATCCTAGGACCCCTTGAAATTCTCCAAGTAATGGTGGCAATTAAGAGGGAGTCGTTCATTAAGGAGCGGTCATTCAGTGCTCTTTTAAAAGAAGACTTCAAATCTAATACCTTTAATCCAGAGGCGCAGCTACATTCCTGCGCCAACCTTAGGCGCTAACTGGTAATGTTTTCATACCACCTCAACTCCAACGGTGCAGCACTCTGCTCCGACCCAGAAGCTCAACTACCTTTCGTCAGAGACTTGGGAGATACCATTGCATCCAACACAAGCCCGCCTGCCGCTCCAAAAGAATATTAACCTCGTCAACCTGAAGCACAAGTCTACTCGTCGCTCTAAAGCATAGTGACTTTGTCGCTCGAAACACAGCCTTCTCGTCGCTCATACGCATAAAGGCTCCGTCGTCTTTGAAGCATAGTCCACTTGTCACCTGAAAGCACAGAGGCTCCGTTGTCTCCAGAAGAATGGTCTTCTCGTAGCCCCAGAAGTGCAACAGTACTCAGACCTCACCAGAGGCACAGAAAGCATGGTTTTACCCTGTCGGTTTGCTTAAAATCGACTCTCTCAAAGATAGGATTAGGGTTAATCATGATTGATATCTTATTAAATTGATTTAAATCTTAGTCGAGGATCAATCAGAATCCAAATCTGAGATAAAATCCTAAGATTTACTCGGCTGCATCCGAACAAGCAAATCGGTACACGCCACGTGTCTCCTCCTTCGGTTATTTTGATAACCACCAGAGATCTCGATTGAGGGAAATCTCAATATCCGCCATGTGTCAGCGTCGCAGAAGCCCGTACCGTACAATGACGACAGATTCCTTCATATCTTAAAACCCTAATGCACATCGCATATGTGCTAACTTCTCCTATAAATAGAAGGAGTTTTCCTTCAACAAAAGAGGCGAGACCACCGAACATCAAATCTCCAGCTCCAGGCATCCTCTTGATCGGCAACCCTAGAGTTTAATCAAAGGCATCAGAAAGTCAGAGCAAGTTCAATTCATCTTCATATCGTCAACGGAGTAAAGGAGCCGCTGCAGTGCTCGATCTCCACCGTCACACTTTTCCAGAAACTCTTCCCCTTATAATTAGAATATTCTGTTTATGGCTTCCTTCTTTGTACACAGGATTTTTTACGTTTAATAAACAAAAATTTCGTTCAACCTTTTATGATGTTGAACAAGTACCAGCATACCAACATCCACCCTAACATCAGGAGTTACCAGTCATATGTTCCTTCTGTGGAAGGGGAGGACACACTTATCTTACTTGTTGAAGGGCCAACTTTCTATGTTTGTCATGCGGATCACCAGACCACATGATTGGGATTTGTCCCCGGAGGAGTTCAGCTGGATCTTCATCCTTCCAGCTTACAGTTACCCAGTTCGAGGTACCAACACAAGTTCAGCAAAAGCGATCTCAGAGGCCTTCATCGACGCAGTCCCATGCATTCTAGCAGGAGGGGTCTCAACAGTATATACAGGCCCAGGCTTAGAGGCAGAGAGACCAGCAGTATCAGGCGGAATAAGAAGCATGTACCTATTATGGCAAGATAGGGTATCTCACATCAGTTTGTAGGTCAGCCGGTGGACAATGGTTCCACTTTGGAGCAGAGGACCATTCTATTAGCACTTGCCCCTATCCGACTTCTCGAGGATGACCAACTACCCCAGATATACCACCTCAGTCCTTTCAGTCGCATCAGTCATCACCCCCAGCAGTGGATGAGCGGTTAGGGCCAATACTAGATGTTCAGCCATTGTCACAGTATCCTCCGCCATCACGAGCTCAGAGGGTCAGGCACCGCAGAGCATAGTTGTATACGCAGTCTCAGGTGAAGCTCTAGTATCAACATGAGGGTAGTACCTAGAGAGTCTCAGGTACCATCTTTATGGTCTTCTTTCAGTTATGTTCTTTTGATTCATGTTTCAGTTGCAGGCCAGGTAGTAGCAGTATATCTTGGATTCTTGTCGACAGTCTTGTATTTTGCCGATATAAGGAGTACAACGGTCGTATTGACTTATTCGATGAGTGAATGAGAGTTTCTCGCCCCACTCTTCTATCTTCGTATCTTGAGATACATGATATCTATCACATGTCTCGACTACGAAGATACGTCCTAGGTAGAGTCATGTCTTAGACTAAGTCATTGGTACAGACTTACTTTGAGATCTGACCCCTATCTATTTTAGGAGTCAACGTAGGCCAGCAAGGGCGGGTCCCTACTCAACTGACTCAGGAGACATATTTATTCATATGCCTCTAGCCCTTCTTGATTGTGGTTGTGTTATTACTTACGCATTTATTTATATTACTGTTGTCTTCATTTATTGCTTACGCATTTATTTATATTACTGTTGCCTTCTTTTATGTATGTGCCATGCTATGTTTTATCGAGATAGTTATATTTCTTGAGCTTTTGTTTTGGTTATCTTGCTCGAGTAGCTTTAGGAAATTCCGAGAACGACATTTTTCTAAGGATGGAAGAGTTGTGAGACTCGTCTCACTGTATCGGTATTTATATACGGATACATATTTTTGTACTGTATTTTGTATTTTTTTTATTTTTGGAATGCTTTAAATTTTTTCCAACTTATAGATTTTCTCCTTGATCGGGATACCGCCAGTATACCAGTGTATACCGATGGCATACCTGTCACTCCCGTTTTTCGTTATACATATTTTTAGTGTACATATACGGATTTCTGATATTTGTCAGGTGACCCATGTTTTGACTTGTCTTTCTTAGCCGTGCCTTGGTTTAATCTTGGCTTGGTTTAGTTTGGTTTGGTTCAACTTGGCATGGCTTGGTTTGGGTTGGTTTTAGACGAGAGGGTTGGTATATAAACCAACTTCACTCTCTTTTCTATTAACTTTATTTATTTATTCATCTTCTTCTTCATTTAATCCTCCACCAACCTAGGCAAGTACATCTTGCCAAATCTTGAACATATTATTTTTGCCATTTTTGTTTGTTCTATTCTCTTCCTTGCATGATTCTAAGTCTTTTTAGAACTTGGAGTTTTCGGTTTTGATGGTTATATTTTTGTAGATCTAAGTTTGTAACTTTTTTGATCTCTTAAACTTTGTTATTTTTGAAAACTAATGGTTCCATCTTGTGGAGAATTAAATTCTATCCAATTTGGCTTTTGAACCACTTGATTTCGATTTATTTTGAGTTAGTTATGCCATTTTTCGTGTTTATGGGTTTCCTACACCTTTTGGTACTGTCGGGATGATGAACAGTGTCGCGCGCGCTGTCCACGACCCGATCCCAAATAATTGGGTCGAACCGGATCATGCCCAGCTGTCACTCCCCGTTCCCGGAATAAAGTATTTTATACGTGTACTTCTTGAATGTATTTATTCAATATTGATCATGCATTTATTCTGTATTTAAATTCTTCAAATTTGTGCTTATTAATTTTTCTGTATTTTATTTTCTGCTTTTTTTTGGCTCTTGGTTCATTTCGGTTCATGAGAAACCAACTTGGTTCGGTTTGGTTCAACATGGAAAGGAATGGATGGCTTGGATTTGGTGGAGAGAATGAATGGTGGAGATCCACTTGACCTTGATATAAAAGTTCTTCTTCCACTCTCTCTCTTCATTCATTCACATTTACTCCTCCACCAAACCCTAACCCACTTGTGAGAGGCAAGTACATCTTGCACACCATGAGGGATTTCATGCATCCCTATTTATTTTTAGTTTATGTTGTTCATCTTCTCTTCCTCTACAAGTTTAGGTCTTGAAGTTTTTGTTTTCCATGGATGGTTGGGTGTAGATCTAAGTTTTAAGTTTTGGATTTTTCTTATGAATTTTTGGGGTTTTGATCTATCAAACATTATTGTTTTCGAAAATAAGTGGTTCCATGTTGTAGAGAATTTAATTCTACTAAAGTTTGGCTTTTGAAAAGTTAGATTTCGATTTATTTTATGGAAGTTATGGCAAAAAGTATTTTTGGGTTCGTTCCTATATTCATCTGCAGCACGAATAGCATGTCGCAGTAGGCGTATATCGCAGTTGAGCCACATGAGGCGCATGTCGCAGTAGGCACATATCATGTCGCAGGTTGAGCCGCATGAGGCGCATGTCGCAGTAGGCGCATACGGTGTCGCAGTAGGCGCATATGGTGTTGCAGTAGGCGCATGTTGCATGAGGCGCATGTCGCAGTAGGCACATATCATGTCGCAGATTGAGCCGCATGAGGCGCATGTCGCTGTAGGCGCATATCATGTCGCAGTTGAGCCGCATGAGGCGCATGTCGCAGTAGGCGCATATGGTGTCGCAGTAGGCGCATGTTGCATGAGGCGCATGTCGCTGTAGGCGCATATCATGTCGCAGTTGAGCCGCATGAGGCGCATGTCACAGTAGGCGCATATCATGTCGCAGTAGGCACATATGGTGTCGCGGTTGCATGCATGTCACAGAATAGGCCGCATATGCATAATTTGGTTGTTTTTGACTGTTATATGTCCTAATTGACTGAATTGTGGCTAGAATTTATTTCAACTCCCAACATGAAATTTGTAGATCTTTTCCTTGGCTTCAAGAATATGTTACCAACTATTTTATACTAGTTATGGACTCGACCATGATTAATACTAATTTGACTTTTTATGCCTTATCACGAATTGACCCCGACTGTTACTTGACTAATGATTGATCATGCGTTCCTAGTTGGAACTAAGAGACTGGCTAGTCGTCTTATTAAATTGAATGAATGAGACACGTTCATATTAACTATGAACTATTATAATCGATTGGCCGATCCCGAATATTGACATACATGCACACATGCAGGCTTCAATTTATTTATTTATTTTTCTACAAAAGCAGCATGTGTACTTGATGGTCAAGGCATGATTATTCCGTGGTTAGTTTTGATTGTTGCATTACGCTATGTAAAACCTACAACCTAACCGCACGGGTATCGTTGTAGAGTTGGGCATATCGTACTTGTACGGAAGTACTCATTCTGAATGACCATGATCCACGGCATGGGATTTCACTCAACGTAGAGACTATTAAGTTAAATAAAATAATGATTGTATGGAGAGAATGGATTCCCGAGTTCTTACATGGCAGCCCACTTGGGACTAGTAGTGCCCGACAGGTCGGTTGGTCCCCACCGATACTGTAAATCTGCCACACGGGCAGGGAGCAGTATCTGGTTATATTATCTATTGTATATTGTATATTGATGACGGGCGTCCCGCTGGGACTCGTCTAATTCATGATTGGCGCAATTGATTGACTGGGTAAACTAGCCTTGCTTGCACATAGTAAGAGCTGAGGAATCCTTTATTGCATAATTCCAGGATAACTTGGAACTCACAGTAGCAAGCCGTAGTAGTTGCATGGCCGTTTAAATTGATTTGTTTGTGTGATGTACCTACTCTGTTACCTAACTGAGATGATCAGAATGTCAGGACATGACGGGCCAACTTCTGTCCTTGTTTGGTTGGGAGGTTGGTTCGAAGTGTCGTGATGTTATGTGAATCCCAGTGGCAAGCAGAGACCTACTTATCATATTCTCTTATTACTGGTTTTAATTTCTCATATCGTGCTTCCTTGTGGTACTTGCTATTAGAGGTCTAACCTCTCTGGTTTTGCATGACCAGATTTAGAGCCGGTTTCCGAGGACTCCGCTTACTTCCACCTCCAAGATGGTCAATACTAGAGGAATGATCGCAGGAGGACTCGAGTGGGTTCCTTACTTCCCCACTCGTTTTGTTATTTACTTAATACCTTGCCGTTTGGCACCGACATGTTAGTCGGATTGTCTTGTACTTACTTTTGCATAATTGTAATTAAGTCAGACTGCAGCTGATAACAATTGTGTACACTTTGCTACATCATCTGGCTATATTTTGTAAAGCCAGATATCAAGAACATTTTGACTGAGCGTTTGGGACGCCTTACTGCTTTATCTTACATGTTCTCTATTTCTGTTTCTTATTTGAATGATTGAGACAATAGATGTGAAATGACCATAGTGAGACTTTTATGTAATATGCACCCCCTCGTCTTTTAGACAGCATTGATCGTATTATACGGTATTCATCTACCCGTAATACGTAGCTGGCTGAGTCATTCCCCCGCTCTCCAGTATTCTGGTTCTGGGGCGTGACACCAGCCTGCACCATTGTTGAGACGGCGACAGTAAGCTGTTCCATTAGCAGGTAACCACAACAACAACATCTATATTTGTCACAACTCAACATTCAAAAATTTAAAACTTTATTAAACCTTTAAATAGATACAACTGGAAAGTGAAAGAACTGAATTAAAAGCTGAAATCAAATGACAAAATTCTAAAACAACAAATCTAGAAACAGAAAATCTAGCTAGGCGTTCGGCTCGTCGGCCTCAGGTCCTGCATCCTCCAAAAGGACTCTAGCAGCACCACGGAGTACAGAACCGGATCGTAATAGCTGTTGTATAACAGCTCAGCATCCTCATAGTCCCCTAAAAATGTATCTCCAGTCAGGAGGGAGCAAAGTATAATTCATGCTAATTTGACAGTTGAAATAATAATAGAATCATGCACTTTTAAACAATTTAAAAATGAACAGTTTTCTAACAGTAAAACAGTGTGATTTGAATAGGCAATGAATATGACCGGCTTGGGTTTGTTACAGTGAAGATACGGCTTATCCTCGTGTGTATGAGGGGTAAGCTAGTACAGTTCTAAGTTATTTTAGGATGTGGTCATACTCATTACACTACTCCCCCATGTTTGCCATTAAAATTGTTTTGATTGAAATCTTAATACAAACAGAACAGTGATACAATATAGGACTTAGATGTAGTCCTAGGAGTACACTTTTGTTTAAGCTGGGTCCTTAGTGCCAATGGAGCGAGTGGTAATGCGTTGACTCCGTTGACCGGCTGACGACGGTTATCGGTTCTCTGAAGGTGTTGATTGCTCTGGGTGCTGGAGCTTGCTGAGAGGAGGAAGACGTTGAGTGTCTAGAACTGCCTCTCGGTGATTCTTTGTTGTGGATTCTTGTGTGTTCTGAGTCTCTGTGTGTGTGTGAAGGAGATGATCCTTCTATTTATAGTTTTGTAGACTGGCTGCTCATGCGCGCATGTAGGATGCGCCGGTGTGGGGACGCCACGTAGAGGTTGCTGATGGAGGCACACGGATGCTGCGCCCTGATCGAGGGGGAGAACTCTTCATACTGCTGTTGTGAGCCGGCACGTAGCAGAGAGAAGATCTTTCCGTTGCTGAAATCTTGGATGAGTTGAGTCAAAAGACACGTGTCGTCGACTCATGGTTCGAAGATCTTGGATTTGGTGGAGAGAAGTGATCTGGTGAGCTGCGCCTTGGATTGGGCGCAGGAGGAGGCTGCGGCTCATAACCTTTAGGAGTTACAAACCATTTGGGGCGCATGGCTTTTGAGGCGCATGCAGGCGACTTTCCTTCTGTCTTTCGGGATCAGAGAGCAGTCTGAGGCGCATGGCTTTTGAGGCGCATACTGATTTGGACGCATGGCCGTAGAGGCGCATGCTGATGGTGGAGTGGCCACGTGGCAGTAGCCGTCGAAATAAAGTCATGATGATGCTGACGTTGCCGACGCTTCATTTTCTGAATAAAGCTGTCAACTGTTCAGACTTTGGGAGGCGTACTGCCAACTCTGTCAGTTCAGCATTTAATGTTGGTGACGTTCGATGGACAGCTGAGTGGGCGCGTCGGTTGGCGTTCCACTCGGTATGGAGATGTGTGAGGGCGCACCCTCTGTAATGCGCCGAGTACTGTAGGGCGCGTCTGTGTGATGCGCCTGATGTCGAAGGGCGCGTCCGTGTGATGCGCTGTCTGGCAGGCGCATCGGTCATGTCTTTTAATGATGCGGCTGTCTCGCTCTTCGAGTGCCATAAATAGCCGTTTGGCTGAATTCGAGACGTCCGGTTCATCCATTTAATATAAATTTATTGTACGGAATTCGGAGGGCCATTCACTTGACGCATGGGTTTGATTTGCCCTGCCTATAAATAGTAGCATGGAGAGAGGGTTTTCTTCTCATTCCCTCACGTTCTTCCAACATGAACTTGAACATGCGGGTGCATTTTGTTGACGAAGTGCTCCCGAGGGTGAAGATGAGACGCTGTGTTGTCTTCGATGCTCTTGAAGGTGACTGTTACATCCAAAAGACGGAGTCGAGGGCTTCTGAGGCAGGCGGAAGGTGCCTGTTGCATCCAAAGATGGGGATGCTCGAGCCTTGTCTCCGTTATTCCGGAAGAGCCGTAGATCGGAATGGCGGTGCTAGGCTCTCTCTTCCTTCAAAGTGGGTGTCGCCCACTTTGATTGTGTTTAAAGCTGCTCCTTTAGCCGCGGTTTCGATCACGGTCTTCCTTCGGCTTTGGAGGCTCTTTCGAAGCCTCCCCTGGCCACAGCATTTGCGGTGCTCTTCTCTTCCTTGGTTCCAGCTAGAGGGTTAAATGCTTTGTGTCGAAGCATTTATCAGGCGAGCCTGGTTGGAAGAGCGGCGCATAACTGGGCTCTGCTCGGCCAGGTGAGCCTGGCTGGAAGAATTTGGCTGAAGGGATGCACATAGCTGGGCTGTTGAAGGGACACAACTGAGCTGGATGTACATGACTGAGCTGCTGAAGATATGGTGGGATGCGCCTGGTTGGAGGCGCATGATGTCTGCTACGCCTGACTGACAGCGCATGGTGACTGGCAGCGCATGATGACTGCTACGCCTAACTGGAGGCGCATGGTGGCCGCTGGCTGTAGACTTAGGATCTTTCCTTTGTAGAAATTCTCCTTTGTACAACCTTTTCTAGACATGTAATAGACTTTTATATATAAATGAAAATTCCTTCTTCAGATGTCCATGGTTATTGACTTTGCTGTAAAGTGTTCTGTGTGAGTCTTGGCGCATGTAGTGTCTGGCGCATGGGCTTTCTGGTTGTGAAATTCCATGCTTCTACAAGACCCCCTTCAAAGTTTTCAAAACTTTTGAATAAGTTTTGGAATACTTTGAATAAGAAGCATGGAGGTCAGGGCGCATAATTTCTGGGCGCATGCCTGTTCGGCGCATGCTCTTCTCAGTTAATGATGATGGTGCCTCGGTAACCGAAAAGATTAATGATGATCTTTTGGTTTTATTTGCTGCTATCCCTGCACAGAACCCGAGGCGACGGCTGAGATCACACGTCATCTGTTCACGCGTGCGACCAAGCCCTATAAATAGGTAAGAGTTGGAGAGAGAAAGGGTTCTTCTTCAAAACCCTAACTTCTCCTTCCTCGAGAGAATGGCTCCCAAGACTCCTCGCGGTGCTGCCGGCAAGGGAAAGGAGAAAGCGAAGGAGTCCACGGAAGTTGCGGCGGCTGTCGTTCCCCGTCGGCCTGTCGAAGTTCGGCCGGAGGTGGTTGGTAAGTCTCATTGTCCATACGCCAACGCACATAGGCCTTGAGTCTTTAATGATGTGCCGCGGTCTTTGCCCGCCGACGCGCATGGGTTTAAACCCTGGTGATGCGCCGAGGCTATACTGCTGACGCGCATGGGTTCAAACCCTGATGATGCACCGAGGCCATACTGCTGACGCGCATGGGCTCAAACCCTGATGATGCGCCGCAGTTTTCTTCTTTAGACACATTGTGTGTTCTCTTCTGACTTTTTCTGATCTTTTACTAGTGTCGATGGCAATCCCGCTTTTGAGTGAAGTTTTCTTGGAGGCTGCCTTCAACCAAATGGGAGTAGAGCATAACGAGGAAGTGATAAACCCTGCTCAAGATGCTCTTATGCTGGATCAGCCTCCTGAGAGAATGACCCTAATCCGTGAACAGCAGTATTGGTTCCTCAAACGGATGATGGAGCGTGGAGTCATTAAACCTTCCACATCTGATAAAGTGACCTTCCTGAAGCCTGAGTTCCTGTTTGGAGACCGTCTCACTTTTACTGATTCGTCAGTACTGAAGGTCAAGGAGGACTGGTTCTTTACTGCGAATGGAGTGCATATGACTGTTAAGCAACTTGAACGTCAGTGGCCTTTGACGTCCTTCTGTCGCCTTGTTTCCCAGAGGAGGATGTCTTGGGAGCTTACCCCTTCTCAGGGGGGAGTGGTGACTGGTGTCATCCAAATTGATTCTACTTTCGACCAAAGGGATGCTTTGACCGTTGTACGGTCTGGGTCTTCTTACACTTGGCGGACTTTACGTCCTGGGAGCCTCTACAGTGATGTACCCATTGATACGTTTGCTTATAGTGCTTCGACTTTTACACATCGTATGTTTTTGATGGAACGTTCCTACCCGACAGGAGAGTTTCGGGTGGAGGGTTGGTGCCATTACGTCTCCAAATAGGATAAACTGACGCTCTGGATCTTGTCGCGGTTTTGGACTGAGCTCCGAGAGATCGGGTTGACTGCCGCGATCCGTGCTACCCAGGCGGGTGTTGACCTTAATAGGCACATGTTCCTCGCACTCCTGGAGATGTTTGATATCCATACCGGGACCTTCTTTACTCCGGTAGGGGAATTAGGATTCGCACTTCATGAGATGTATGAGGTGTCTAAACTCCCTTGGGGGTCGGAGCCCTATGAAGAGTACTTTCCAACCAATGAGGAACTTCAGGTCCTGGGGGACAGAGCTGATGAGATGACGGCCGTCTTCAAGGAAGTGGCGAGTCATCATTACTATGTGCAAAGAAGGGATAAAAGCGGGTCGCAGCCCCATGTGACCGCTTGGAGAGATTATGTCTTTAGACAAGACAAAGAGGATTCTTCGAAGTTTTCTACTCCGTCGGCGCTCTCTCGTAGCGAGGTGCTGTCCGAAATGAGCACGTTAGGGAAGAAGAATCCCCGAGGAAATGAAGACCAGCAGTCAGATGCACGCTCCTACAGCTGCTTCTGGCACCTTGCTTATCCAATGTCATCCAAGGCGGTTTTGGTCGCCTATCTGATGATATGGCTCCGGGATTGCGTGTTCGCGGGTGGATCCGGTGCCGTCGAGAGGGTTACTCGAAACTTAATCCTGCCAGCCGTAAAATTGGTCTTCGGCCGGCGCTTGGCTCTCCTCCCCGCAATGGTATGTAACCTGCAGCGAGGTTTGCGAGAGTTTGCTGGAAATGTGATTCATGATAGAGGCAAAAAAATAACTTCCCGTGCGCCAAATTGCCGTTTCACTATTTGATGGGATGGCTGATTCTGCATCATCCCAGTGTGATGAGCCCAGGCTCGGAAGGAGATTATAAGGCTGGAGATGCATTCCTTCGTCGTTTCCATCGGAGGAGCTGGTCGTATACCGGTGTCCCGGTTTGTAGAAAGGTTTTATCCCGTCTTCAGGGTTGGGAGATCACCAAAGTTGGTCCCATCTATTTGGGTTTTGAGGCCAACGAAGATTTAAGGGACCTGGGCGAAGGTACCACCACTCTGCCTCAATGGGGATTCCGCTGGTTGCAAAGTATCCGGCCGTCCCATCTGGTGTACCGGAACAGGAATCAGTGCTACCTGGAACCATACTTGCTGAGCCGCTTTGCGCGGCAATTTGGTTATGCTCAGATGATGTTGGATAACCCCAGCAATACCCTGGGGTATGTTGGAAGTTTGTTGGATGGTGCACGAGCTTGGCATTACTATAATGCCGGATGTACCGGAGCTCGTTTTACGTTGCTCGTCCCCGATCCGCGGCCGCCCATTCTTTACTCGGCCGCCAAATTTTACTGTGTTATGGCTGCCCCGTCCTTCGGATATGACAGGGAGACCAGCCTTATCGCAGGCACCCAGTTAGCAGCGACTGGGGATACGCCAGTGAAGGCCCGGCCGCATCGTCCGTCAGGGGTGGGTCAACGGAGTGCCCCCTCCGCATCACAAGCAGAACCCTCGGGCGATCGATCGAAACGATGTGCAGATACAGGGGCTGAATCTCTTGTGTCGAAGAAGCAGAAGAAGGCATCGTTACCGACGGTGTTATCGGATTCGGCGTCCGAAGAGGTAAGGACATCCTACTAAACCTGATTTTGGTTCCGCCACTTATGAGGCCCCATCTTCTTTTGTAGGAGCCGCTAAAAAGAAAACCTCGTACCCCAAAGTCGGGTGGGAGTAGGCGAGAAGAGATGGCGAGCTCGCCTGGAGTGCGTATCCCGCCGACAATGATGTCTCTCATGGAGGAAGATCCGGAGGATACTGTCATCGAGGAGGTTCCGGTATCCCCAGGTTATGTCAGGAGGGAACCTGAGGGTGCAGCAACTTCCGAGGTGACGAAGGCCACAGCGGAGGCTTCACATATCGAAGGTTTAGCAAGTACGCAGCTTCCTGGTGATGAAGAGGAATGGAGTTCATCATCTTCCGATGACATCGCTCCGGAGCTGCAGGAGTCTGTTGCGGGGGCAGCAGAAGTAGTGAGGATAGAGGAGAGGGTTGATTCCCCTCCTGGTCATGATGAAGGGAGGTCGGCTGAATCATTGCCAAATCCTTCCTTGGCTTCAACCATGGACATAGAGATGGCTACCGATCAGGCGGTAGCGACAGATTCTGTCCCTGTAGAGGGACTTGAGAAGAATGAGACCCTTCTGCCGGTCTTGTCTCCTGGGGCTGGCCAGGAGATAAATGTTGATCTCCCCGTTTTGCCGGGGGAGGTAGCTGATGCTGATAGAACGTCGGGGGTAGAAGAGGTGGCCGTTGACGTCGGTGATTTCTCCGGGCTTGAGAAGGGTAAGGGTGTGGAACCCTCTGTTGCTTCTTCCACTTGGGGTACTATCACGACGCATGTGCCGTCTCCTTCCGTTCCTTCGGCTCCTCGGGCTAGCAGTCTGGGCCCTGTTGATGAAGAGCCTATTGCTGCCGAGGTTGAAACCTCTCAGATCGAGGTTGGTGGATCTTCCTCCGGTCCACAAATAGTAGTAGCTCCCCCAACTTCTGCTATGACGCCGCAGGTGCTGGCGGATGCCGACGAGTATGTGAAGTTCCTCGTCGAGGGAGTGTACAAAATGCTGGAGAAAGGTGTATCTGCAGTGATGGATGCCAAGGGGAGCTTTGCGACAGCAAAAGCTTTGGCAATGCCTTGTATCGAGCTGATCCGCGTTCACCAAGGCCATGATCATATGGCCGAAATTCTGGAGGTTTCGGTGATTGAGCTGGACGAGCGGCTCGCGAAACTGCAGCGCATCCAACGAAATGACCTCTCTGTCTTGATAGATGCAGAGATAGGGAAGTTGATGGCTGAAATCGAGGCTTCCCACCGAGCCGATGTGAGCAGTTGGGAGCGTGAAGTGGCTGGGACTGAGGCCACGGCGGAGCAGTTGTCTCAATCTATGAAGAAGACGACGGAGAAGCGGGCTGCGGTGGACGCTAACATCGCAGAGGTTGATGCTCAGATGCGCCGTCTTGAAGACCAGCGGGCCTAACTTCAACTAGAAGCTGATCGTGTCCTGGCTGAACACGTGGCATTCAAGCAGGAGGAAGCGACTCTTACTCAGCGGACCCTTGCTTTGGCTCAGCAGCGACGACAGCTTGATGAGAAGTATGAGAGTAAAACTTCTGCTGAGGCTGTCGGATTAATGCGTCAAGAAGCCGAGCTGCGAGTCCAGGCGACTGTGGAAACTCGCACTGCCGACCTGAGACGTCGAGTCAGAGAGCTCTCATCCCACCCTGGAGAGGATCGGGGACTGTAGCTTCTCTTTTTTTTATGTGTTTTTGCAACTCTTGCTGGGGAAATAGCGTATTTCTGTACTCCCTTCTTTGAAAAATAAAGAAATACACTATCTTTTTTTTTGTGTAATGTGTTCATTTTTTGATCTCATGAACTTGATGATTTATGTGGACCTATTATCTTTTGCGCACCTTGGTTTTTAGGTACAGATAATAAGTTTGAAGGAACCAACATGTTTGCTCAGAGGTAATATGGACATGGCAATCATTAGGTTCAAATGATAGAATCTTCCTACTCAGAGGTATTTATGGACGTGGCAGGAATGATCCTGGGGGATACGCTGAACAACTCAGAGGTAATGTGGACGTGGAAGTTCTGCGATCAATGTACGACAACACAGGAGTTGTTTGTACGGGATGTTTACTCAGAGGTAATGTGGACGTGGTAAACATGAAGGATAGCGTAAGCTCACGAAAATGTAAGGTTCCGCTTTGTAGGATGTAGAGAGACAACTCAGAGGTAATGTGGACGTGGTTATCTTTCTACGGAAGGATGCCACGGAACAGCTGGGTTCCGAAAGTGTTTGATTTTGTGAAAAGAGGTTGTTTGGGGAAATACATGTCTTGGAGGATGTCAAGAATAGTACTTCTTTAGGAACTTGCCATTGATGGGCATCATGAACAAGTCCCCATTGGGTTTGGCGAGGCGGTAAGCACCGTTTGAGTATACCGTCTCAATGATGAAGGGTCCTTCCCATTTGGGCTCGAACTTTCCTGGTGTCTTGTGAGTTAACACCATTGGCCTTCTGACTGCTAAAACCAGGTCGCCAACTTGGAAAGTTCTTTGCTTGACCTTCTTGTTGAAAGCCTGTGATATACGGGCTTGGTAAAGTTCGATGCGTTGTTGAGCTAGGAGACGCTTTTCGTCAAGTGCCTCCAGTTCCCGCAGACGACGACGTTGATTGTCTTCTTCTGTGAGATCGTTTGTGATTGCCACACGGAGCGAAGGTATCTGTATCTCGAGAGGCAGTACTGCTTCGCTCCCGTAGACCAGGAAGAATGGAGTGTTGCCTGTTGGGGTCCGTACCGTTGTACGGTAGGCCCAAAGGCATTCGCCAAGCTTTTTGTCCCAGTCGCGTTTGTTGGATGACACGACCTTTTTGAGTAGCCTGACGATAGTTTTGTTGAACGCCTCGGCCAATCCGTTTGCTGTCGGATTGTAGGCGGTTGAGGCCACATTTTGAATGCGATTCTTATCACAGAACCTGCTGAAAATGTGGCTGATGAACTGGGGACCATTGTCATGAATGATTCGCCTGGGTACTCCGAAACGATAAATGACATGGTGTTTGATAAAGCTGACCACCCTGGAGCTTTTTACTTCCGCTAGTGGGACTGCTTCCGCCCATTTGGAGAAGTAATCGGTGATGGCCAGGATGAAACGATATCCTCTTGATGAAGGAGGGGTGATTGGTCCTACAATGTCCTTGCCCCAGGCTTCGAATGGCCAGGAGGCGACTGTAGGATGTAGAGGTTCAGACGGTGTATGTATGAAGTCTGCATGAAGTTGGCATGCATGGCACTTCTTAGCATATTCTACTGCGTCGACGACCATGGTTGGCCAGTAGTAGCCCATACGTCGCAGTCGATCTTGCAACTTAGGACCTGGTTGGTGAGCTCCGCAAGTTCCGTCATGAGCTTCTCGAAGAGCTTCGGCCGCTTCTTCGTTAGACAGGCATCGAAGGAGAAGCCCGTCGAAGGAGCGTCGGTACAGCGTTTTAGTGGCTGTATCGTAGTAGAATCGAAGAGAGCGTCTCCTGACTGAGACGGCTTCCTTCGGGTCTTCCGGAAGGATTCCATAGATGGCGAAGTCGATGAACGGGAATCTCCACTCTTGGACATTAACATCGGTGTTTGTTGGCACGGCGTGAGCCATCTGCAAACATAGGTTGTTTCTGGGACAAATCAAGTCTCGGCCAGTTACCGTGACATAGTGTTGAGTCCCAAGGGGCACGGCCAATGAGGCTGCGAGGCCAGCCAGAGCGTCAGCCTCTAAGTTTTGCAGACGGGGTATATGTTCGATGAAGAACCCAGTGAAGGTTGAAATGATGTTCAACGCAACTTCATGGTAAGGGATCAAATCTTCATGGCGAACTTCGTATTGCCCCCGAATTTGGTTTACGACGAGTTTCGAGTCGCCGTAGGCTTCCAGATGATCCACCCCCAGCTGTTGTGCTAGCTGGAGTCCCATGACGAGTGCGTTGTACTCAGCAACATTGTTGGAGCACGGCTTCGAAAGAGAGTATGCGCGTTGGATGACCAGCTGATCGGGGGAGATCAAGACTACCCCCACTCCTACGATGATTTGGCCGTTGGGGCCCGTTCTTGAAGCGCCATCGAAGAACATCCGCCAAACGGGACTTCCTTCAGTGACGTTTGATTCGTGGACTTCATCCGGGATGTCTTCATAGAGTTTTGAAGACTCTGGGATGGGGTGTGCAGCTAAAAAGTCAGCCAGAGCCTGACCCTTGACCGCCTTCTGTGGGACAAATACCATGTTGTATGGCGTTAGTAGGATCGCCCATGTAGCCAGCCGGGAGTTTAATAACCCTGGCTTCGTCATGAGAACTCTGAGTGGATTGACTCGGGAGATGACGTGAATTGTCTGACCCGAGACGTAATGACGAGTCTTCTGAATGGCAAACACCAAAGCCAAGCACTCCTTTTCAACGGGGTTGTATCGGTGTTCGGCCCCGATGAGTGTTCGACTGAGGTAGTAGATTGCTTGCTCGTAGCCTGCATCGCTGTTTTGAGCCAGTAAAGCGCCGAGGGAATGATCCATGGCACGGACGTAGAGGAGGAATGGTTTGCCGACGACAGGTGCCACTAGGACTGGTGGGCTTGTCAAGTAAGCCTTGATGTCGTCGAAAGCCTTTTGGCACTCCTCTGTCCAGACGTAAGAGACTTCCTTATTCATGAGCTGAGTAAAGGGTTGACATTTACCGGAGAGGTTTGCTATGAACCTCCGGATGTATGCCAGACGTCCCTGTAAGCCCCGAAGTTCTCGAAGGTTCTTCGGAGGGTCCATGTTGAGGATGGCTTTAGTCTTCTCGGGATCGACATGAATGCCTTTTGCCGTGATGACAAAGCCCAAGAATTTGCCGCTAGAAACCCCCAGGAAGGATTTAGCGGGGTTCATTTTGAGTTGATGTGCCCGCATGAGATCAAAGACCGTCCTCAGGTCCTGTAGGTGATCTCTTTTGAGGCGGCTCTTGACTGCGATGTCATCAACATAGCATTCAACTGTCTTGCGAAGATGTTGACGGAAGATAGTACTCATCGCTCGTTGGTATGTTGCACCGGCATTCTTCAAGCCGAAGGGCATTACTGTGTAGCAGAAAACACCTTTCGAAGTCCTGAATGACGTGTGTTTTGCGTCATCGGGGAACATCTTGATTTGATTGTAGCCTGAATACCCGTCCATGAAGGACATGCGTTCAAAGCCACATGTGTTGTCGATCATTACATCGGTGATTGGGAGCGGGAATTCATCCTTCGGGCAAGCAGAGTTGAGATCCCTGAAGTCGATACAGACTCGTATCTTTCCGTTCTTCTTGGTGACATGGACGACGTTGGCTACCCAGTCCGGGTGTTGTTCCTCACGGATGAAGCCACTGGTCAAGAGCTTGTCCACCTCCTGATCGATGGCATTCATGATGTCCGGGCGGAAGCGTCGCTGTTGTTGTTTGATAGGTTTGGCATCTGGTAAGATGTTCAACCTATGCATCGCGATCTGTGGATCGAGACCCGGCATGTCTTCGTAGCTCCAGGCGAAGACGTCAATATACTCTTTAGCCAGTTGGACTAAAGATTCTCGGTCTTCTCCTTCCAAGCTTTTGCTGATGAAAATGGGTTTAGAAGAAGACCCATCCCCGAGGTCGATCTGCTCGACTTCGTCTTCGGTGGGAGGTTCTCGTAACTCAAAACGAGACTCCCATTGTTCTCCTAGGCGCTGAGCCCAGGGTTCCTCTTCGAAGGGTTCCGACGGTTGGTCTTCGCCTTCATCTTTCTGAGGTTGTGCCGATGTCATGTTAGCTGACAGCACTTTCCTGAAGACTGATCCGATACTGGTATCGGAATCCCACGTCGATGCTTCAGACGAGTGGGAATGTTCTATGTCTTCTGCGTCTGAACTCTCTGGAGTTGATGGCGGCGTGACATAGCCTAACCCCCGTCGAGTCCGATTATAGTAATCCTGTGGCTTTCCATTGGGCATCGAAAGCCGGACAGGGAGATGCCGACCCTTGCCGTAGTTTAAGCCTTTGTTGCTTTTCAGGTCGTAGCCCATCTTTTGGATGATGTGCTTAGCCGCATCTGTGTATCGATAGACTTGTACTCTGCCGGTATCAGGTTCGGGCTCGATTGACGGGAGGTCCCGCCGACGCTCGATTTTGCCCGAGATGATGGTGCCTTGGTCTCGGCTCCGTGGAGGGACTATGAGGACTCCTTGAGACGGGACTATTTGATTATGGTAGACGGTCGTTACTTGTGTTTGCAACGACCGTAGAGCGTTGTCTAATGTATACATGGCATTCCAGTGTGGAAGACAAGAATAATTGAAAGACACTCTATTATTGATAAAGTACGAGATTTTATCCCGTGGGATTACATTGTCGAAGGAGGGTGCGTCTACATCAGCGGAGATATATTCGCCAAGCTCCTCATCTGTAAGCACTGGGGCCGGATCAGGAGAGTCCTCCACCGCTCTGACTTTGGGGTCTGAGAGGGTTATGTGAGCCCTCTCCGGCACCTTGGATGACTGCGGCGGCCTGCCTTTAAGACGCACCTTGAGAGGTGCCTCGGTTGCGCCTCCGATGAGTGGCGCCTTCTCCTGTAATTTTACCACCAGGGGAGCCGCTGTTTGAGGTGGCTTTCCCTTGAGGCGTATCTTCAGGGGAGCTTCGTGAGTCGGTGCTTTCCCTGATAGCTTGATGCTCATTGGAGGCGCCTTCTGGGGAGGCTTGCCCTTCAATCGAATTTTCAAGGGGGCGTCGGGAGTCATTTCGGGCTCCATGTCCGGCTCTGTTGCCGTCTCTGCCTCATCATCAGCGTCATTGGCTTCCTCATCGTCAATGGGCTTGTACAAGTCGGAATCGGTGAAGTAGGCCTCAATCCCTTTGAAGGGATCGATATCTGCAAACTCCGTCCGGATGACGCCGTTGGTGGATACATATTTCATGCATTGGTGGAGCGTGGAGGGCACCACCATGTACTCATGTAACCATGGTCGTCCGAGTAAGATGTTGTAGTTGACCTCGGCATCCACCACATAACAAGTCACCTCAGTTTTGAGGCTGCCGATGTGACATTTCAGCCGGATCTTGCCCAGTGGCTCGCTCTTGCTAGCGTTGAAGCCACTGATGGTCGTATTGGAGGGTGCCAGCCGGTACATTGGGATCCCCAGCTTTGATAGCAGCGCCTTTGGAATGATGCTTAGGGAAGACCCCGGATCGATCTGAATCCTGCTCACCTTTACCGAACCGATGTACCCTGTATAATACAACGGTCGGTTATGTCGGTGATGCTTGAGCAGCATGTCTTGTTGGGTGAAAGTTATATTTGGGATAACTTCATCCGCACAATGACAATGTGCACAAGTAGTTGGGAGGTCTTCAGGCTGCTTGACTTGACTGAGAAAGGATTCGACATCCTTCAGAGCTTCGCAGAGAGCTTCTCGGGAGTCCTTAGAGAGACGCAGGAGCTCGAACAAAGACAAGCGTGCAGGAGTACTGGCCAGTTGCGCCAGAATGTCAAAATTGTGGGGCTTGGCTAGCCCTGAAGCATTTTCTTTCCGCAGAGGTCTGTCGAAACGGGCATCCACTTGCTTTTGTTTATTGGCTGCTGAGGGCTTGGATGGACCCTCCTCAGGGATGGTGCCAGGAGGCACCACTTCGGCGGCAGCTTCACCGGACTGGGAGTTCTGTTGTGCACGCGTCTGCACAGGATGCGCCTCTTCTGTTGAAGAAGAGACCGTGCGGCAAGACTTGATCTTCCTGCCTTTTGCTTTGGAGGTAGGGCGTACCTCCGGTTGAGTTACCTCGGAGACGAGGTCGGGGTGAACCCAGAGGACCTCTCCTCGAGATGTGGTGAGTGGGACAAGTCCACTCACATTGTCACGGGTGGGTGGCAAGTTCACCACCTCCATTGTCGCCTTAGGGATGGGGACGACTCCATCTTGTGTGGTAGTCGGCGGCAAGGTGCCGAACTGAAGTGACACCACATTAGCTGACACCGTCTTCTCTTCATAGTCGACGGAGATTACATCCGCATTGATCATGCGCTGGATGTAATTTTTGAGGACGTAGCAGTCCTTAGTCGGGTGTCCGACAAACCGATGGTAGTGACAGTACCTCGGGTTGTCCACTTTCCCGACTTCATCGGGCCGCTTCGAGTCCGGAAGCTTGATCTTGTCACCCTGCTTCAGTATCTCAAAGAGTTGCAGGGTGTCGTCATCATTGAACGAATAAACCTTCTTGGGTCTCGGTGCCAGTGGAGGCTTTTGAGTAGGCGCAGATGCGCCCTTCGAGGCATTAACAGTCAATGCCTGTTTCCCCTTTGTTTCTCGTCCGGAGTTGTTGATTGCGGACTTTTTTCCCTTATCGTCAAAGGCGGGGAAGCTAACACCCAGAAAACGTGCATTGGCCGCCTTCTTCTCTGCAGCTTCAGCTTCGATGATTAGGGAGCTCCAATCGGGAGGGGGAGTAGAGTTAAGCTAGAGCTTTACTGCAGGCAGCATGTTCATACTGCAAGCGGAGAGAAGCGCATGCTCTGGCATGCCTGGAGGTAGCCTAAAGCAGGCCTGACGGAAGCGTTCGATGAATGCCCGAACCGTTTCCTTGTCCTTCTGGCGTATCTCAATGAGAGACGCCATCGTCATGTCCTTCCTACCGTCGTAGAAGCGGTCGAGGAAGAGGCGTGTCAGGTCGTTGAAGGACGATATGGAATTATCGGGGAGGCTGCAGTACCAGTCATACGTCACCCCTTTCAGGGCCCCAACAAAGATGCTGGTGAGGAGCGCGTCCTTCTTCGGAAGATGCCCTGTCTGCGACTGGAAGTACGTCAGGTACCGTCGTGGAGAGTCCTTCCTGTCATACGGCGTGAGTGTTTATGGTTTATACTTTGGGGGATAAACCACCTTGTTCCACTCAAGGGGATAAGGCTGGGGAATGCCCATCTTCTGGCGCTCCTCCTGCCTGTTCTTGGACTCGAAGCGCTCCCGCAGATCTTTGATCATTTCGACCACGTCCTCCGTGGAGCTAGGAGTCAGGGAAGGAGGTACCACCTGGAGTGGAGCGTTTGAGGGCTCCGACGTCCGGGGTGCTTCTGTGTCTGAGGGTGTCCGTTGGAGGGGCACACTCGACTCTCCATTCGCTCCTGGGTCGGGACCATTTGAAGGTGTCCTGATCAAGGCCGACCGCATCTCAAACACTGCTTGAGTCAGCGCTTGCATTGAGGCAGAGAGGGTTTTGAGTCCTCCCTCTAGCGAGTCTATGCGCTGGACAATGTCCTGTGGCGGCGCATCAGTCTCAAGATCACCCCCGGTCATATATACTGTCATGACACGGCCGGAAGTGGATGGATTAGTTGAGGCTTCACTCTCAGCCTCGCTCTCATGTGGGGGAGTCACTTCTCCTGGTGTTTGGCCACCCCCAGCCACATTCTGGAGTTCGTCTTCGACAGGCGCATCTGCAAGGGCCTGACTGCCCTCAGCTCTGTCTTGAAGGGCCTCTTCGTTTCCAGAACTACCTCCGGCGGTGTCCTGGAGGACATCGTCATTTTGAGGGGCTTCAGGGAGGCCATCTTCGCCTTGATGAAGATCCGCCGCAGCTGTGCTTTGGACATCTTCGTCTTCGGAAGGAGGCTCGACAAGGGTCTGGCTACCCCCAGCTTCCTCCAAGAACTTCTTCCTCGACCGAGTGCCTTCGAACACTCCAGAGGTCGTGACAGCTGCCTTGGTTTTCCTCGGCTGGCTTTTGGATGAAGACGAGGAATTGGCAGTCGTCTTCCGGACAGATGAGGAGTTGGAGATCACGTTGCATGAAGCAACCTTTAGCTCCTCTTCTGCTGACACCTTCGTCCCAAGGCGATGTCGGAGGGGTGTCGATGATTGTAGCCGTTGGAAGACCAACTGCTTTGGCGGTACTGCCGTCTTGCAACAGCAGTTGATGGTGACCACTGCACAAGTGTGCCCCGCGAGAGGCGCATCGTGCTTGTTGGTCAACTCTTCTGACCGGCGCTTGTGAGTGATCACGTTGCGCAAGTCGTTGAAGGAGAGTGCTACCCTCACACCCCTCTCAGGTGCATGGCAGGGCCAAGCGCCGGGGTGGTCGGGTGAGTGTTGCGCCCCCTGATCTAGTACCAAGCAGGCATCATGATCAGTAGTGGAGGAACCACAGCATTTGAAGTGACTTGAACGGACCTCAAACGCACAACCAGAGGAGGCGCGGGAGTTCAAGACCACTGAGTTTGCCTCTCTCGGCTTGGTTGTGCACGCAGTGAATGCGCCCAAGCGAGATGAGGACTTTGAAGATCGACTCGTTGTCGGTGCAGAAGCACTTGAGTCAACTTTGTACAGCTTGCCATCGGCAGCGCGCGTGATTGTAAGCGCGTGCCTCTGGTCGGCTGCTGGCATAGCACGTTTGTGGCGCATGGCCCGTGCCGCCTTGGATTTCTTCGTACCAGCCCGCTGGGGCGCATAGTACTCAGCATCCAAATTCTCCTCGCCATTACAGCGAGTGAGTCTGTCAAAGACAGAGGCTCTTTGTGGTGCATCAGAAGTGATGCGCGGGGCATTGGCTGCGCCCCTGCTCCGTCGACGTATCTTCCTCGCCTGAGAGGAAGATGGCTGGGGAACGTGGTCAGCCGCACGCTTCCCCAAGAGATGCGCTGCATCGACGGGCGCACCTTGACTGCTGAGGACGTCAGCAGGAAGGGAAGGCTGGACGGGCGCATCCCCTTCAACGGTGGTGCCCAAGGCATCGACTTTGCGCACCCAGACTGCGCGGGTCTTCTTCGGCTTCGACAGCCGCTTCGAAGGACTCGCACTTCCTTCAGAAATGAACTCCTCGTATGCCTGTTGATTGAGGCGCACTACCAGCGTCTTGTGGGAGGAGCCCACCTTCACGTCGTCGGCCTGTGACACAACCTTCTCGGTAGAGGAGAAAGAAGTCCCCAGCAGAGTCGCCAGCTTGTTTGCCATTAAAATTATTTTGATTGAAATCTTAATACAAATAGAACAGTGATACAATATAGGACTTAGATGTAGTCCTAGGAGTACACTTTTGTTTAAGCTGGGTCCTTAGTCCCAATGGAGCGAGTGGTAATGCGTTGACTCCGTTGACCGGCTGACGACGGTTATTGGTTCTCTGAAGGTGTTGATTGCTCTGGGTGCTGGAGCTTGCTGAGAGGAGGAAGACGTTGAGTGTCTAGAACTGCCTCTTGGTGATTCTCTGTTGTGGATTCTTGTGTGTTCTGAGTCTCTGTGTGTGTGTGAAGGAGATGATCCTTCTATTTATAGTTTTGCAGACTGGCTGCTCATGCGCGCATGCAGGATGCGCCGGTGTGGGGACGCCACGTGGAGGTTGCTGATGGAGGCACACGGATGCTGCGCCCTGATCGAGGGGGAGAACTCTTCATACTGCTGTTGTGAGCCGGCACGTAGCAGAGAGAAGATCTTTCCGTTGCTGAAATCTTGGATGAGTTGAGTCAAAAGACACGTGTCGTCGACTCATGGTTCGAAGATCTCGGATTTGGTGGAGAGAAGTGATCTGGTGAGCTGCGCCTTGGATTGGGCGCAGGAGGAGGCTGCGGCTCATAACCTTTAGGAGTTACAAACCATTTGGGGCGCATGGCTTTTGAGGCGCATGCAGGCGACTTTCCTTCTGTCTTTCGGGATCAGAGAGCAGTCTGAGGCGCATGGCTTTTGAGACGCATACTGATTTGGACGCATGGCCGTAGAGGCACATGCTGATGGTGGAGTGGCCACGTGGCAGTAGCCGTCGAAATAAAGTCATGATGATGCTGACGTTGCCGACGCTTCGTTTTCTGAATAAAGCTGTCAACTGTTCAGACTTTGGGAGGCGTGCTGCCAACTCTGTCAGTTCAGCATTTAATGTTGGTGACGTTCGATGGACAGCTGAGTGGGCGCGTCGGTTGGCGTTCCACTCGGTATGGAGATGTGTGAGGGTGCACCCTCTGTAATGCGCCGAGTACTGTAGGGCGCGTCTATGTGATGCGCCTGATGCCGAAGGGCGCATCCGTGTGATGCGCTGTCTGGCTGGCGCATCGGACATGTCTTTTAATGATGCGGCTGTCTCGCTTTTCGAGTGCCATAAATAGCCGTTTGGCTTAATTCGAGGCGTCCGGTTCATCCATTTAATGTAAATTCATTGCACAGAATTCGGAGGGCCATCCACTTGACGCATGGGTTTGATTTGTCCCGCCTATAAATAGTGGCATGGAGAGAGGGTTTGCTTCTCATTCTCTCACGTTCTTCCAACATGAACTTGAACATGCGGGTGCATTCTGTTGACGAAGTGCTCCCGAGGGTGAAGATGAGATGCTGTGTTGTCTTCGATGCTCTTGAAGGTGACTGTTACATCCAAAAGACGGAGTCGAGGGCTTCTGAGGCAGGCGGAATGTGCCTGTTGCATCCAAAGATGGGGATGCTCGAGCCTTGTCTCCGTTATTCCGGAAGAGTCGTAGATCGGAATGGCGGTGCTAGGCTCTCTCTTCCTTCAAAGTGGGTGTCGCCCACTTTGATTGTGTTGAAAGCTGCTCCTTTAGCCGCGGTTTCGATCACGATCTTCCTTCGGCTTTGGAGGCTCTTTCGAAGCCTCCCTGGCCACAGCATTTGCGGTGCTCTTCTCTTCCTTGGTTCCAGCTAGAGGGTTAAATGCTTTGTGTCGAAGCATTTATCAGGCGAGCCTGGTTGGAAGAGCGGCGCATAACTGGGCTCTGCTCGGCCAGGTGAGCCTGGCTGGAAGAATTTGGCTGAAGGGATGCACATAGCTGGGCTGTTGAAGGGACACAACTGAGCTGGATGTACATGACTGAGCTGCTGAAGATATGGTGGGATGCGCCTGGTTGGAGGCGCATGATGTCTGCTGCGCCTGACTGACAGCGCATGGTGACTGGCAGCACATGATGACTGCTGCGCCTAACTGGAGGCGCATGGTGGCCGCTGGCTGTAGACTTAGGATCTTTTCTTTGTAGAAATTCTCCTTTGTACAACCTTTTCTAGACATGTAATAGACTTTTATATATAAATGAAAAGTCCTTCTTCAGATGTCCATGGTTATTGACTTTGCTGTGAAGTGTTCTGTGTGAGTCTTGGCGCATGTAGTGTCTGGCACATGGGCTTTCTGGTTGTGAAATTCCATGCTTCTACACCCCAGTCCCCAAACAGTTACAGTAGTTACAGTCAGTGCTCTCAGGGAGAGTTCCGTGTTGCATCGTGGTTTAAACTTGCAGTAAAGCGATTATTAAATAACTGTAAACTAACACAAAATGTGCTTGCCTCAAATGGACTGGACTTGAAGGGATGAAGACTTCGAGATAAGATTTAGGCTCGCCCTCGAAATCCTACAACTCAGAATCCAGGGTTACCAAGCTAACTATACTAGTTGAAATCTCTAATTGTGTCCTAATCAATTTTTAATCTTTATTATTAAACACGAACCAAAACGCGTTTATCGGTGCGTTGTAATTAATAACGAGGGAAAGATCGTTTAAACTTGTATTTTGGAAAATCTCGTAGTTACCAAATTAATTTGATTAAAACTTTGTATTTTCATAATTATACATATAAAACTAAATTTCTTATTTTAATGAGAAAAATATGATCGTTGTTAAATATTAAAACTTATAAATTTTAATGTGAGAAAACTTTATTAATTTTCTATATCAAAATAATTATTTATTTGATTTACGCGTACGCTAAAATAACTCGCAAAACCAGAAAAACAACAGAAAACCTATGCTGCTAAATTACAGGTCACAGAGCCAAAAGACCAGCTGGGCTTATGCCCATTACAATTTATTTACATAAATTGAAATAAGACGAAACAGTTGTTAGTTCTAAAATCTTCCTACAATTTAATTATGAATAAATTAAATAATAAAAATAAATTAAATATTTAATGAGTCTCAGATATGGTCCAATCGTCAAATAGGCTAATGCCTCAACGTCCGGGCGAAGCCGGTTTCGTTTGCACTTAGCCGAGGCCCATTGACCAATATGGTCGTCGTCCAAAAATCCAAAATAATAATATTTTCCGAAAAACCATTTAAAAATCATTTTTAAAATTATAATTAAATTTTATGGAAAATCCGGCAGCATTTCTTCTATTTTTGGTTAACCCAAAAACTGGGAAAGTGTGTCAATATTTTCCTGCAAATCCCAAACCAGGAAATCCCAAAAAATATATATATATAGAAATAACCACAATCATTCTCAATATTAATTCGGAACGACCCGAAACGAATTCGGGAGTCCGAAACCAACCCAACAACATCACAGCACAATTCGAAAAAGTATCCGAAAAACCAAATTATCCAGAAATCCATTTCTGAACGTTTCGGAAAACACAAAGCCAACAAACAGGGGCTTTTTCCGAAGATTTCTCGAAAAATCCTGGAAACAACGTTAACCCAAAAATCGAATTTCCCAAAGGAAATTTGTGGACCAACTCATCATTGACACGGGGAGGGACGAACTACTATGATTAACCAGGGATTACCCAAATCGACGGAATACGAAGGGTTACCTCGGACTCGGGACGCACGATTCCACAGAACGAACTCGAACACAGAATAGATCCACGCCGATAGCCCACGCAGGTGCTGTCCACTCGGGACGGGGCTACGCGCGCGCAGATCAGGGCTGTCGGGGGCGGCAGCGGCTGCTGGAGACGGATCTGGTCGCGGGAGACGTCGGGGCGGGGCTGGATCGGGGTTCGGGGTGCACGGGTGGCCGGGAGTCGGCTGCGGGAAGCGGGGCTATGCTGGAAAACGCGTGCGGGAGGCCGGGAGGCGCGCGGCCGGAGACGTCGGGTCGCGGGTCAGCAGGGGCGTCGGGTGACGGCGGCTGACCGCTAGGGCGGCGCTCGGGCCTCGCGCGGGGGAGGTCGCGGAGAGCTCGGTGCTCGGGGCTCGGGCCGAGAGGGTTTGGCCGGTTGGGAAGAAGAAGAGGAGCTCTGGAGTTGGGGTGGAGGTGTGGGGAGAGGGGAGTTATGTGAGAGAGTGATTTGTGCTGGTGTTGGTGAGAAAAGTGTACTGGAGTGATAAGGAGTGGTGGTGGTGAGAATTTAAAAGAGAGAGAGGAAATGTGAGGAGAAATAAGGGGTTAGGTTTATGGTTGTGAGTAACGTGGGGGAGGAAAGTAAGGGGAGTGGGAGAAGAGTTGGTCCAACGTGGACCAACTCAAAAGTGCTAAAAAAATATTTTATTTTTTTTTAAGAAAATGAATCAGAATTAAAAGATTAGGTTAGGGCCGGGTCTGGGTTTCGGGAACTAGTCCGGGCTCGGGTCAGGTCAGCAATCAAAAATCCAACTTTATTATTTTCGAAATTTATTTTAAAACCCACCATCAATAATACTAATAATAATAGTAATAATATTATAATAGTAATAATAATAATATTACAAAACTGGGTTTCATATGCGCACCTTGCACCGTGGGCATTTTTGCCTATGCGCGCAACACATCTTGCGCGCCGCACGTCTACACGATTTTCTGTTGCGCGCCCGTGCGCCGTGCTTGCGCGCACCTTGCATCGTGGGCATTTTTGCCAGCGCGCACGACGCATCTCGCATGCCACACGCCTGCACGATTTTCTGCCGCGTGCCCGCGCGCAGTGCTTGCACGCACCTTGCGCCGCGGACAGATTTTCTCGTACGCGCAGTGCGTTTTGAGCGCAATGCGCAGACCGCACGCCGTAGGCAGTTTTGCTCGTGCGCACAGTGCGCCCGTGCGCAGATTGTTTTGAATGGTTGTTTTTGCTTATTTAAGCTATTTTGTAGCTAGAATCTTAAAAAACTCAAAACATAAAAGTTGTAGATCTTTGTCTTGGCTGCAAGAATCTTCTTATCTTTGCGATAACCCTAGTTAGCTAATATATCAAGCCGTACTCATTGCTTGGTCGTGATTGCTGGATGGAGTCCAGTTCAGTCTAGTTTTGTCTAGGCAGTGTCCGTATATGTTTATTTAAGTACATTATTGTTTATACTTTACCTTTGTCGATAAATGATTAGAAACTAAGTTCTTTTCATGAGAAGGGTTACAACTGTAACCCCTCTTCCCGGTATTTTGAAAATATTTTTTATTTATTTTTAAATGGGAATTTTTGACTTTTTGAAATATTTTAATTAAATAGTTATTACCATAGATGGCTTTAGTCATGATTAAGATTTGGAATACAAGATGACTAGGAATTGTGGCATGGATAACATGGTCGTGTGCCTCGACTAGTGTGAAAACTAGGCTATGTTGTGACATAACCCTATAAATAATTTAAATTTTTATTATTAAGCATATTGACTTTTAGGAGACCCGGTTAGACCGAACTAGCTCGGACCTGACCCAAACCCAAACCCAAACTAGCCCGATTGGACCCGAACCGAACCCAAGCCAATGTTGTCATGCGGTGTGTCCAAAAACGTCTATGTCAATATATATATCTTATGTGTGTATGGGGTACTTATTTAATAATATAATAAATATATTTCGTAAGTTTTTGTCATATATATAATATAGGTGTCAATATTATTTGATATTCAAGTGATATTTTATCTAAAAAATATGACAACTATTTTGTGAATTTTGTGGATCTTTTGATTACATGCATACATACTTGCGTGTTTACCTATGAAATAAATATTAACAAACATCATGAACCATCGTGTCATTCTCCGATCCTGGAATACGTATTTTAATACGTATACTGACAAATTATATTTACCTTGTACTTATACTATATTTATTATGCTGTCTTTCTTTATGCATTTCCCAAAAATATTCGACAAAATATTATTTTCTAATTTATTTTCTGCATTTGGGCCTACAGTTTTGGCTTATTTGGGTAACCTATTCTTGGTTCACCAATGGTTCATCATGAACCCATGGGTCCAAGATCTATATATATAACTCATCTCATTTACTTCCTCTCATTTATTTCCTCAACCAACCAAAAATTTCCTCCATCAACCAAGGCAAGTACCAACTTGCTCAAGAGATGGATCCATAATTTTGTCAATGATTTCTTACAAAACGATTTGCCAAAACATGTTCTTCTCCTCAACCTATACTAGTTTAGAACTTGGAAGTTTCCATTTTGAAGCTTTAATTTTTGCAGATCTAGGTTTACTTTATTTTCGGATTTCTTGGGTTTCGATCTACTTAATCTTGTTATTTCCTAGTTTTGATGGTTCCATGTTGTAGAGGATCTCGTTCTACCCTATTTTGACCTAAGGAAGTTTCGATTTGGGCTCCGGATGAAGGTTTTGTGTAGTTTGGAAGCCATGGTTGCTTGGTTCCTCTTCTCGGACAAGTGGAGAAGAAGAGCAGTACTTAACCGCATGAATCCTCATGCGGCAAGTCTCTGGCCGCATGGCCTTTCCAGCCGCATGAGACTCGTTCGAGCTCAGCCGCATGGAAAGTTCTTCCTAGCCGCATAAGACTTGCTTGAGTACTTGACCGCATGAATCTTCATGCGGCAAGTAATTGAGCCGCAAAGCCTTGTTCAGACTCAGCCGCATGAGCCCATGTTATCTTGAGTCGTATGGACTTCATGTGGCTAGCTTTCAGCCGTATGAGTTCTTTTGCACCTAGCCGCATATGCGCTACTGTTTTTGGGCCGCATAAGGCCCATCCATCATCCAGCCGCATATGTTTCGCCCATGCTCAGCCGCATAGGACTTCGTCTGATCATAGCTGCATATGCTGTTGAACCCCGGCCGCCTGGCGATTGCTTCCTTCGCAGCCGCATAAGCCGACACCCCTTCGTCCGCATGAACCCGCCTTTCCAGCCGCATGCGCCTTGGGCTCCTTGAGCCGCATGAGCGTGCAGTCCCAGCCGCATAAACCTGTATTGACCCAGCCGTATGGACTCACTCCCTTTGAACCGTATGGACTTATGTGCCCTATCTTGTTACCTTATTATTATTATTATATATATATTATATGCCCATTTTATATCCTTACGTCTTTTGTCCCGAGCATGATATGAGCACTAATGTGACCCCGGAGAACAAAGTGTTCCTACCTGATACATGTACCTGAATGTCCCAGTTCTTGTTCATGCTCGACAAATGACTCGTAACTCCACGTGGCGTATTTGCAATGATGTATTACACTAAGGAGGGTAGAACATGTTGACATACTGATTGACTTGGATCCTCTTTGGGGTACTCGTACTAAAGTACGACTTTAGGAGGATAATCATGCAGGCCACAGTATGAAAGTCCAAGATTTCACCTAGGGTTAAATTAGGCAACTAAATATACTAGATGTATGGGGAGGGCAAAATCCCAAGATCGTGTTACACCAGCCGCCTTGAGATACTGTCCTGACGCGCCGGCTGGTCTCCACGGATACTGTGTCATCTGCAACGAGTGGATGACTGTATCCGATTAATTCTTGCTATATATTATATGTTTTAGCAAGGTGGCCTTACGAGGGACCTATGCTAAATCATACCTGTCTACGCGAACCCCTGGGTTGGCTAGCCTTGCTGGAAAGATACGATCTGAGGATTTCAAAATAACAAGATATGAGGATAACCTCGTCCCACTAGAAACTCGTAGACTTGATTGGCCGTGAAAATGACTTGCTTGTATCCTATTACCTTTCGTGAATAACTGAGGGAAGCGGACTGTCATGGTACGTGATCCAACCCATGTTCTTGTTTGATTGTTGGGTTGGTTATCGTACTATGACAGGCTGTGGACCGAAGTTATGAACGGAAGACTTATTCTGGTTGTGAAGTGCTACTTCTGTGAATGACTGAGGAACATGGTCTATCATGGTGCATGATTCAACCCATGTTCTTGTTTGATTGTTGGGTTGGTTATTGTGCTACGATAGGCTGTCGACCGAAGTCACGATCAGGAGATTTTATTGTTTATACCCTTTAACTTATGCGAAAGTTATAGAGTACGACGCGTCCCGACTCCATGCGGCACCTTTTGTCCTTGTTTGGTTGTAAGGGTGCCATATGGGTTCGAGGATGTGGTGTTACCCTATAATGGTAGCATAAGTATTACTATTATCAATCATTCTATTTAACTGGGTTTTTAATCTTAACTCTTGTGCCCCTTTGGCGGTACTTGCTATTCGGGGCTGACTCCGCTGGTTTTGTTTGGCCAGATCTTGTAGCAGAGCCAGAGGATACTATCTTCCTCCCTGACATCCATGGTGCATACTAGGAGCATGGCGGTTCGGAGACTCGAGTGGGTTTCTTCTCCACCACTCCTGCTTATACTTTTGCGGCATTTAGCCACCGACATCTGTTAGCCGGATTACTCGATATTTTGTGTCAGTACATAATTGTAATTAAATAGACTGCAGCTGTGTATAATTCTGTACTCCTGACTCTCTGAGATAGCTAAATTATAAAGCTAGTCTCTCATGATCATTTTGATGAAGCGTCAGGGACGCCTTACTGCTTTATCTTTAATGTTCATTTAATTGCTAATTTGACTGGATTGATTGAGACATAGAACTCTGTGGGACCATAGGAGACTTGATTGTAGCATGTACCCCCTCGTCTCTCGACAGCCACGATCGTCGTATAACGTTACGTACCTCATATGGAGTAGCTGGCCTAGTCCGTCTCCGTATTTCGGTACTGGGGCGTGACAAAGTTTTAGTGGTGGCCCATGCAGGTCTGATTTTCAGACTTGTTGGGTATTGCGAATTACTAGGAGTCTCAATCAAAACTTGTTCCCCTTGAAATTCTGTTTCGAATTCTCTGTCCTTGCCTCGATCTCTAACCTGACTTGCATCCTCGAAATCTTTCTCGTCCGGACTTGATAATCTGATATTCTTCTCTATAGGGGTGCTTCATTCTCAGTAGCGGGAGAGGCCCATGAGGAAGAGCAGCAAGAGCATGGCTCGACTGGGCAGCAACAGGGGAGAGAACCTTCTCCAGTACAGGCACGAGCAGAAATGGAACCAGAGGCAGTACAGCCGCAGGTTATTGAAACTCCTGCAGCACCAGCAGCGATGGCAGTACCAGACGCTGTAGCACTCCTGGAGATCATCCGGGGGTTTCTTGTCACTAACCAACAGCAACAGACTCGGCAGCAGGAGCAGAACGTGTTGCTGAACCAAGGGATTCAGTTAGCTCTTGAGAGGAGTGCCGAGGTTGACTCGGGAGCATCAGGAAGGTTCCGTCGCTTGAACCCGAGGTATTTTGATGGCACGGAGGATGCCATCACTGCGGATGCCTGGATTCAAGACATCGAAGCCATTCTTGTGGCAGCCAAGGTTCCAGATGATGAGAAGGTTGATCAGGTCAAACTGGTACTTCAGGATCTTGCCCGCGACTGGTGGGCATCAGAAGAAGTTGGTATAAGATGCCCTGTTCGTTGGACCACCTTCAGTGACAGATTCAAGGCCAAGTATTTTGGCGTAGTAGCTCGATATGAGCTCCAGCAGAAGTTCATCAGTCTCAAGCAAGCAGGCAAGACCGTAGATGGGTATGTAGCAGAGTTCTGCAGATTGTGCCATTTTGCACCAGCAATGGTGGCAACGGAGCCAGAGAAAGCTATGAGGTTCCAGCAGGGACTTCATTTGGAACTATTACAGCTTGTGGAAGGACACGACTACCAGACGTTTGACTCTATTTTGACGGTCGCTCGCAGGCACGAGCTTACCCAGCAGTGGTTGGCATCAAGGACAGGAGGTCAGAAGAGATCTCATTCCCAGGTTGGAGGAGGAGCAATGCAGCGAACATCGGCACCAGCACCCGGTGTACGTATTCATGATGCAGGAGCGCCGCAGAGGACGACCGTGTCAACTAATACAGCGCCAGTTCGGCATCAGCAGCCGAGGAACCAACAACAGCGTCAGGGAGCACCCCAGGGCTGTACATTCTGTGGAAAGGCAGGGCACACGAGGGAGGTGTGCCGGTCAGCGAATGGCTTATGCTTGAGGTGTGGTAGTTCAGACCACCGTATTTCCACTTGTCCTATGATGCAGAGGCCAGGAGGGCCAGCTCAGCAGTTTCCAGCATTGCCAGCTCCGGTGGCAACCCCGAGTGGAGGGCCAGTATTAGCAGTAAGGCCCCTAACCCAGCGTCTACCAACGCAGGCACAGATGTTCCGCCAGGCACAGAAAGCCGAAGGCCCTCAGAGGCAGCAACAGCATGGTCGAGGAAGGCCGCAACAAGGGGCTCCACGGGGCCAGGCTCTCACATTGACCTTGGGAGAGGCTCTAGCGTCTAGTGACGTGGTGGCAGGTAAAATTCTCGTCACCTCATTTCCCGCTGTAGCATTATTTGATTCAGGCGCTACTCATTCATTCATCTCTGCACAATATGCTACACGGATTGGATTAGAATTTGAGGCATTGCCGGAGAGGATGGATATACTCACCGGCAATGGGCTCGTAGAAGTTAGCAGAGTGCACTTTTCATGTCCGGTGGAGGTGTGTGGGCATTTACTGCCCGCATTATTGATTGAATTCCCTATAGGGAATTTTGATGTCGTTCTTGGCATGAACTGGTTGAGAGACAGTCATGCGACAATTGATTGTAGAGGAGGTAGGGTCATATTCAGCGTTCCTGGGATGGAGCAGTTCATCTTTACTCGAACCTTGAAGAATCAGGCCGGAGGCGTCATCTCAGCAGCAGTGTCAGAGCCATGACAGATTCCGAGAGTGGTCGAAGATTTTCTCGACGTCTTCCCTGATGAGCTCCCAGGGATACCCCCAGTCAGAGAGGTAGAATTTAGCATTGAGTTGAACCCTGGAACGAGGCCTATTGCAGACAGAGTTTATAGAATGTCGCCGTCAGAACAGGATAAGTTGTATCAACATGAGAAAGAGTTGAAGTCTAAGGGATTCATCCGAGACAGTAAATCGCCCTGGGCCGCACCAGTGATTCTAGTTCCCAAGAAGGATGGGTCGACGAGGATGTGCATCGACTACCGTAAGCTGAATGCAGTAACAGTAAAAAATAAGTACCCGCTACCAAGGATTGATGACCTGTTTGACCAGTTAAGCAAGGCCAGTGTCTTTTCCAAGATCGATCTTCGGTCGGGATACTATCAAGTAAGAGTCTGGGAGCAAGACATACCGAAGACAGCATTCAGATCTAGATATGGGCATTATGAGTTTTTAGTAATGCCCTTTGGACTAACCAACGCCCCCGCAGTATTCATGGATCTAATGAACCGCATCTTTCTGCCTTATTTGGATAAATTTGTGGTGGTGTTCATAGACGACATTCTTGTCTATTCCAACAGTGAAGAGGAGCATGAGAAACACCTTAGGACTGTGTTGCAGACATTGAGGGAGCATCAACTTTATGCGAAGCTCGACAAGTATGAATTCTGGTTAGATCACATTTCGTTCCTGGGGCATGTAATTTCTGGGGCAGGAGTGTCAGTGGATCCGAAGAAGATTGAGGCCGTAGAGCATTGGCCAGTCCCGAGAACGGTTGCAGAAGTGCGAAGTTTCTTAGGGTTAGCTGGTTACTACAGAAGGTTCGTGGCGGACTTTGCCAGGATCTCTGTGCCCTTAATGCGTTTGACGCACAAGGACGTAGAGTTTGTTTAGTCAGCTAGCTGTCAGGCATCATTTGAAGAATTGAAGAAGAGGTTGACCTCAGCCCCGATCTTGACGCTTTCGGTAGGAGCGGGAGGCTTTACAGTATATTATGACGCATCTGGGAAGGGTCTTGGATGTGTATTGATGCAGCACGGAAAGGTGATAGCATATGCGTCTCGACAGCTTCGAGACCATGAGAAGAATTACCCGACTCACGATTTGGAGTTAGCAGCTGTGGTGTTTTCACTCAAGTTGTGGAGGCATTATTTGTACGGGGATCGGGTAGAGATCTATACTGATCATAAGAGTTTGAAATACGTGTTCACGCAGCAAGATTTGAACATGAGGCAAAGAAGATGGTTAGAACTACTGAAGGATTTTGACTTAGATCTTCAGTATCATCCAGGCAAGGCGAATATAGTTGCAGATGCACTGAGTAGGAGAGACAGTGCCTTTATCCTGACCTCGTAGAAGCATATTTTAGAAGACCTTCAGAGTATGGGAATCGAAGTAGTTTTGCCAAGGGATATAGGAAGAATGACCAGTATGCAGATTCAGTCAACCTTAGTAGAGAAGATAAGGGCAGCACAAGCAGGAGATCCACAGATTCAGAAGTTGCGGTCGGAGTGTGAATCAGGCCGTAGGAAGGAGTTAGTGATTCGTGAAGATGGTACGCTCAGGTTTGGAAACAGACTCTGTGTACCGAGTGGAGACCTTCGGCAAGAAGTTATGTCCAAAGCTCATAGTTCTATTTACTCCATTCATCCAGGAGGAACGAAGATGTATCGAGATATCAGGCAGTACTTTTGGTGGAATGGCATGAAAAGAGAGATAGCGAGATTTGTATCCAAGTGTCTGGTATGTCAGCAGGTGAAAGCCGAGCAGCAGAGACCAGCAGGGTTGCTACAGCCGCTTCCTATCCCAGAATGGAAGTGGGAGCACATCACGATGGATTTTGTGACCGGTTTACCTAGATCCTCGGCTGGCAAGAATGCAGTCTGGGTAATAGTAGATCGACTCACGAAGGTCGCTCATTTCCTTCCCTTCCGAGTTGGGCAGACTACTGAACAGTTAGCAAAAATATACATGAAGCAGATAGTAAGGCAGCACGGTGTTCCAGTTAGTATAGTATCAGATCGGGATACGCGATTTACTTCCCATTTTTGGCGGAGCTTACACCAAAGTTTGGGAACCAAGTTAAGATTCAGTACTGCTTATCATCCACAAACCGACGGGCAATCAGAAAGAACCATTCAGACGTTAGAAGATATGCTACGGGCATGTACCTTAGATTTTGGCAGATCTTGGGAGGACCACCTTCATCTAGTGGAGTTCTCCTATAACAACAGCTATCAGGCTAGCATTCAGATGGCCCCGTTCGAAGCATTGTACGGAAGGAAGTGCAGGTCCCCTTTGGCATGGGATGACGTCGGAGAACGGAAGTTGTTGGGACCAGAGATGATCATGCAGACTGTGGAGATAGTTAAGTTGGTCAGAGAGCGCCTTCGAGTTGCACAGGACCGACATCGTCATTGGGCAGATCAGCATCGTAGGCCTCTAGAGTTCAGAGTTGGCGACCAAGTGTTCCTGCGGATTTCGCCTACTCGAGGTATCATCAGATTTGGAACCCGAGGAAAGCTTAGTCCAAGATATGTTGGTCCTTTTAAGATTCTCGCTCGGGTAGGCGATGTGGCTTATCGACTTGCCTTTCCGCCTTCGTTAACTGGCATACATGCTGTGTTTTATGTGTCCCAATTACGTAGGAATGTCCCGGATCCGAGTCATGTCCTCGATCATTCTGAGTTAGTCGTTGGTACCGACCTAACTTACGAGGAATAACCCGTATCTATTTTAGACCGGCGAGAGAAGGTACTCAAGAATCGGACGATAAGTCTTGTCCGTGTTTCTTGGAACCATCACTCTCCGGAAGAGTCAACCTGGGAGCGCGAGGACGAGATCAGATCTCGGTATCCGTATTTGTTTGACTAATAAGGTATATTTTTGCACCTTATTGACACGATTCCATGTTTATCTGCACCTTCTTGTTTTACACTTTGTGATGTATGATAATTACTGCGATGATAATTAACTTATATATGATTATGTCCTGCTTGCCCTGATTTCACTATCCTGTCTTGGCTGGAATTTCGAAGACGGAATTTTTCTAAGAAGGGTAGAGATGTCACTCCCCGATCCTGGAATACGTATTTTAATACGTATACCGACAAATTGTATTTACCTTGTACTTATACTATATTTATTATGCTGTCTTTCTTCATGCATTTCCCAAAAATATTCGACAAAATATTATTTTCTAATTTATTTTCTGCATTTGGGCCTACAGTTTTGGCTCATTTGGGTAACCTATTCTTGGTTCACCAATGGTTCATTATGAACCCATGGGTCCAAGATCTATATATATAACTCATCTCATTTACTTCCTCTCATTTATTTCCTCCACCAACCAAATATTTCCTCCATCAACCAAGGCAAGTACCAACTTGCTCAAGAGATGGATCCATAATTTTGTCAATGATTTCTTACAAAACTATTTGCCAAAACATGTTCTTCTCCTCAACCTATACTAGTTTAGAACTTGGAAGTTTCCATTTTGAAGCTTTAATTTTTGTAGATCTAGGTTTACTTTATTTTTAGATTTCTTAGGTTTTGATCTACTTAATCTTGTTATTTCCTTGTTTTGATGGTTCCATGTTGTAGAGGATCTCGTTCTACCCCATTTTGACCTAAGGAAGTTCCGATTTGGGCTCCGGATGAAGGTTTTGTGTAGTTTGGAAGCCATGGTTGCTTGGCTCCTCTTCTCGGATAAGTGGAGAAGAAGAGCAGTACTTGACCGCATGAATCCTCATGCGGCAAGTCTCTGGCCGCATGGCCTTTCTAGCCGTATGAGACTCGTTCGAGCTCAGCCGCATGGAAAGTTCTTCCTAGCTGCATAAGACTTGCTTGAGTACTTGACCGTATGAATCTTCATGCGGCAAGTAATTGAGCCGCATAGCCTTGTTCAGACTCAGCCGCATGAGCCCCTGTTATCTTGAGTCGCATGGACTTCATGCGGCTAGCTTTCAGCCGCATGAGTTCTTTTGCACCTAGCCGCATATGCGCTACTATTTTTGGGCCGCATAAGGCCCATCCATCATCCAGCCGCATATGTTTCGCCCATGCTCAGCCGCATAGGACTTCGTCTGATCATAGCCGCATATGCTGTTGAACCCCGGCCGCCTGGAGATTGCTCCCTTCGCAGCCGCATAAGCCGACACCCCTTCGTCCGCATGAACCCGCCTTTCCAGCCGCATGCGCCTTGGGCTCCTTGAGCCGCATGAGCGTGCAGTCCCAGCCGCATAAACCTGTATTGACCCAGCCGCATGGACTCACTCCTTTTGAGCCGCATGGACTTATGTGCCCTATCTTGTTACCTTATTATTATTATTATATATATATTATATGCCCATTTTATATCCTTACGCCTTTTGTCCCGAGCATGATATGAGCACTAATGTGACCCCGGAGAACAAAGTGTTCCTACCTGATACATGTACCTGAATGTCCCAGTTCTTGTTCATGCTCGACAAATGACTCGTAACTCCACGTAGCGTATTTACAATGATGCATTACACTAAGGAGGGTAGAACATGTTGACATACTGATTGACATGGATCCTCTTTGGGGTACTCGTACTAAAGTACGACTTTAGGAGGATAATCATGTAGGCCACAGTATAAAGTCCAAGATTTTACCTAGGGTTAAATTAGGCAACTAAATATACTAGATGCATGGGGAGGGCAAAATCCCGAGATCATGTTATACCAGCCGCCTTGAGATACTGTCTTGACGCGCCGGCTGGTCTCCACGGATACTGTGTCATCTGCAACGAGTGGATGACTGTATCCGATTAATTCCTGCTATATATTATATGTTTTAGCAATGTGGCCTTACGAGGGACCTGTGCTCAATCATACCTGTCTACGCGAACCCCTGGGTTGGCTAGCCTTGCTGGAAAGATACGATCTGAGGATTTCTAAATAACAAGATGCGAGGATAACCTCGTCCCACTAGAAACTCGTAGACTTGATTGGCCGTGAAAACGACTTGCTTGTATCCTATTACCTTTCGTGAATAACTGAGGGAAGCGGACTGTCATGGTACGTGATCCAACCCATGTTCTTGTTTGATTGTTGGGTTGGTTATCGTACTATGACAGGCTGTGGACCGAAGTTATGAACGAAAGACTTATTCTGGTTGTGAAGTGCTACTTCTGTGAATGACTGAGGAACATGGTCTATCATGGTGCATGATTCAACCCATGTTCTTGTTTGATTGTTGGGTTGGTTATTATGCTACGATAGGCTGTCGACCGAAGTCACGATCAGGAGATTTTATTGTTTATACCCTTTAACTTATACAAAAGTTATAGAGTACGACGCGTCCCGACTCCATGCGGCATCTTTTGTCCTTGTTTGGTTGTAAGGGTGCCATATGGGTTCGAGGATGTGGCGTTACCCTATAATGGTAGCATAAGTATTACTATTATCAATCATTCTATTTAACTGGATTTTTAATCTTAACTCTTATGCCCCTTTGGCGGTACTTGCTATTCGGGGCTGACCCCGCTGGTTTTGTTTGGCCAGATCTTGTAGCAGAGCCAGAGGACACTATCTTCCTCCCTGACATCCATGGTGCATACTAGGAGCATGGCGGTTCGGGGACTCGAGTGGGTTTCTTCTCCACCACTCCTGCTTATACTTTTGCGGCGTTTAGCCACCGGCATCTGTTAGCCGAATTACTCGATATTTTGTGTCAGTACATAATTGTAATTAAACAGACTGCAGCTGTGTATAATTCTGTACTCCTGACTCTCTGAGATAGCTAAATTATAAAGCTAGTCTCTCATGATCATTTTGATGAAGCGTCAGGGACGCCTTACTGCTTTATCTTTAATGTTCATTTAATTGCTGATTTGACTTGATTGATTGAGACATAGAACTCTGTGGGACCATAGGAGACTTGATTGTAGCATGTACCCCCTCGTCTCTCGACAGCCACGATCGTCGTATGACGTTACGTACCTCATATGGAGTAGCTGGCCTAGTCCGTCTCCGTATTTCGGTACTGGGGCGTGACACATCGTTGTCGTAAAACCACCATTATTTGACTTGTTGAATCCAAGCAAGACCAAACAACTTGACCCAAGTGAACCCAAAGCCATACTAAGGTCTAAACCAAACCCCATAGATCTGAACCATAGGTTAAAGCCTATTAAATCTCGACCATGGGCCCAACAACCAACTCCTTACATGAAGCCCAAGCCTTCCTTCTCAAAACCCTAACCCTAACTTCCTCCCATCTTGTGGCCGACCCCTCTATAGCCTCCCCCTCTCTTCTACGACCTCTTCCCCTTTTCCTCTCCTTCTCCACTTCCTTTCTCCTCCTTCCCACACACCAAAACAGCCCCCACAAGTCGACAAACCCTAAACTAGTAGTCAAACCCTTTTTTTGACCGAAATAGTGCTGCTGGTTGCTGCTGCTGTACACGCTAGAAAAAAGCACCCCAAACCCATCCAAACTGAAGTTATACACCCTACGTGAAGCCCCAAAGCACTCCCTCAAGTTTCGTGAAGTTTGGAGTCCGTTTGGCGCTCCGAAAGGTCCGTGTCGCAAGAAAAGCCTCCGTCGTAATCACAATTACGTAAGTTCCTTAACTTCTATTTAGTATTTAATTTTTCCATGAGAGAAAGCTTGTATGAACCCATAAACATGTTAGATGGCAATGATGAAATCCCCATGCATGAGAAACCCTAATTTTATATGCAAAACTACTCTTAGATGACACAAATCCGAGGCATGACAATGTGGTAACCATATTAAACCTAGTTTGATGCATGTTGCTATTTTTACTATTAGAAACTAAATTTCAGAAATTAAATAATAAATTTTGGAATATTAATTAATATATTTTCATATATTAAATGAGTTTTTGTGCAAGTTGGCAACTTTGCATGCACAAACTAGTTGTCAAGTTGCTAGAACACCTAGTCGATGCACAACGAAACTTTGTGCTTGCAATGGTAATTATATTAGTAATTATTCACTAACTAATAATAATTTCAGAATTTAATTCATGATTATTTCAGTTTTATTTGACGTCGAGATGCGTGTTTAAGAGGTCACCTGCATGTCCGATGTGTAGCTTAGTGCCATTGAGAGCTTTACGACAATGTGACGTACTTACGTACGTATAGGACTACACTTATCTAATTCATGTAAATACCTATATGTAAGTATGATACCACGATGTACAAGACCCTCACGACATGTTAGACCGTAGCATGGTATGTGTTTATTGGCACGTTATCCAATGCCATGTGATTGTTGGATTGTTGGCACGAACATCACAGTGTTAGTTGATGTGGTACGACGATCTTAACCTTTGTTATTGCTTAGATTAGTTTGTATTAGTATTGATTAGAATATATTATATAGGGCAACTTGGATCCGCTACACTTTCGGTTGAGGACACTAGTCAGACAGCACCGCAGCAGCAGACAATAGGCAAGTATACTTTGCCGAACTTATACAGTATTTATATGTTTCCTTGCTTATTGTATTTCTTTCCATATGGTTACCTGTTTCTCATATTGTGATTGGTTTGTCATCGACTGTTTTACTTGTCTCTAGATTTACGTGCACGTATAGGATATTCGATATTTGTAACCACCACTTTTCGAAAACAAGGGTAATTTTGAACTTTTGTAAAATTAATCATTTATAATAGGTTTAAATCATGTTATTGATTTATTGGTGAATTTTGATTATTTTTAATATCATTAAATTAGTGTTTTGTGATTTTGCCCTTTTGCTAGTGTAACCTTAGAGCTGTTTAGCCTAGAGACTAACCATGACCATGGAGGCCTAACCCATGTGATTATATTAGCTAATTATCACTTTTAGGCTAAGGGTGTTTTGGTCATTTTTTATATTTTAATATTTTGGAAATTTATATATCTAATATTGATTTTACGGGATTTGTTTAGTCGGGTTGAGTTTCGTCTCATTCCGACTTGTGTTAGTGACCCGAGTAGCTTAGACTCTAGACGGGACCCCAAGATTAGTTAGTCATGGCTCACAAATCCTACTAATTAAGTTAGTAAGTTTAGACTAATCCCACTTGTTAGATTGGTTAAGTTAGAGGCTTAAACTTAACCCTTTTGATCCCAAACTTGAACCTAACTTAAAATTAACCAAGGGGATTAGTAGAGGCCTTATTGGGCTTTTCCCAAGGCCCAAATAGGGTTAGATGGCAGCCACATATAGGAGGGTTGCCCTTCATTTCATTTCATTCCATCAAGCCTCCATTTTCTTTCACAAGTGTTCTTCTCCAAATTGAGATCTTCCCTCTTTGATTTGATCCCCAAATCCTTACATCCCTCCACCAAAACTTCCATCCAACCTTCTCATAATACCAAGGAAGGGTGCTAACAAAGTTTTGGAGCAAAGTGCAAGGAGGAGTATTGTCATATCCCTATTTTGATAATAGGTATATGATCGTATTTGGGTTATTTTTAAATTTCGTATTTGTTTAAAATTTTATTTATTTTTCCGGACTTGGGTTGGCCTTGATTGTTTAGGCCTGGCATTTGACTTTTGCTTTTATTAAATTGTCATTAATATTATTTTATTAGAGTTATGTGGTTAGCATTTATTAGGTTGTTCCTAGTGTTATTAGTGTTAATATCATCATTATTATTATTATTATGATTATTATTATTATTATTATTATTATTATTATTATTATTATTATTATTATTATTATTATTATTTACATATATAATAACCCAAGCACTAACCTAACCCTCACTCTTCTCTCTCCTCCACTCTCTCGAACTCTCTCTCCCTCTCCCGGTTCTCTCACACTCTCTCGAACTCTCTCCCTATCTATATATCTTCCTCTCTCACTCTCATCTCCCTATCTCTCTCCATCTCCCTCTCTCTCCTTCACTCTTTCCTTCTCTTCCCTCCTCCCTCTTACTCCCGCTGCTGCTACTGCGTTCTGCTGCTACTGCTGCTACTGCGTGCTGCCGCTGCTGTGCTGCTGCCGCGCCGCCGCTGGCACACCGCCGGCCACCCGTGCGCCCGTCGCCGGCCACCACCACCACCACCACTTCCATCTTCATCTTCTTCCTCCTCTTCCACTCCTTAAACCCAAGGTAAAACCCCCTTTCTTTCTTAAATTTCTTTCAAAATTTCAAACCTAGGTTAGAGTTTACTAACAAAAGTGTATTTCGAGCTATTGTTGGGTTCAGATTAGGAAATTTGTGGAGAAACCTAGGTCATCTTCAACCCAAGGCAAGTCCTCTCCCATCTTTCTTAATTAATTCAATTTTTTATTTTCCATGTCCATTTAGAATTATTTCTTTCAAATATGAATTTAAAAATATATATTTATGTCATGAATTTGACACGGTTTATTAGAAATAATAGTTTGACACACAAGTCGGGTACGATTCGGACATGTTAAAATGGTTATAATTGGAATTATGACACGGACAAGCATATTGGTAAGATTTTGAGTACTCCGACACAGAACTAGGATACCCTACATATACTTTGGTATTAAGCGGTATTAAAATTTGTGATGATAATATCAAGTATATATATATATATATATATTTATATATATATATATATATACATATATAATTATATATAGCGTTTAACAGACATGGGTATGTAAAGCTTAGCGTTTAACCTCATTTGAAAACTCCACCTTGAAATTTGTATTTTCATTTCATAACCGAAAAAAAAATTATTGCTAATGCAGTCCGGAAAAAGAATTGAGTCAAAAATAAATGCCATGGTCTGACTTGGATATAAATTATGGACAATAGATATTTGGGTATACGTAGGATAGATTTTGGATATGAAAATATTATGTCGAATTCGGTTCTTGACCTCGAGATTAGGGAGTTAATTATTATTTATGACTTACTATAGCTATTTACATAAGTATAAGTCCATAAAGATGAAACATATGGAATTATCCGTAGGTACATTTAATATTAGGAGAATAGACCGAATTGGGTCACTTTTGAACTCGAAAAATCCAAAAGTTGTCGGTTAAAATATAAATTCAGCATATGGCTGAAATAAAAATATAAGTTTGCAAGGATTAAGCCAAGGAAATCTAGTACCCTAGTAAATGTATACTTGGTCAGATAAATCTAGGTACAAATTGTTCAAATTGAACACCGAGACTCTGAAACATTTATTATAATCTATCTTATTTTGGTAGTTAGAGTTTGTAAGTTTTAAATTGTTTTCTGTAAACATGAATTATATATTAAGATTTTAGAGACCAAACCTTCATCTTGATATATATATATATATATATATATATATATATATATATATATATATATATATATATATATATATATATATATATATAATATAATATATACATTCAAGGTTATTTATTAATAAATTTTTCCTAGAGTTCTTACAAATTGAATACTATTATTGTATATGCTTGTACATAGAGTTAAGATTGCAGGTTTGACGCTATGATTTAATTTCAACAAATAGCATGATTCTCATGAATACATGCGGTTTGCTAAGTAAACAGGTGTGATTACTAGAATTATTAAAGGTAAAGACGCTTGGTAAGGAATTTTTCTATTTTTAAAGTTTACGTCATTGTCAATATTAACTGCGTGGTTCCGGTGTTGAGAGTTGCTCCACCGAAGGGGTCGACGAACCCGAATATTATCTGCGTGGTTCCGGTGTTGAGATTTGCTCCACCGAAGGGGTCGGCGAACCCGAGATTTATACTTTTATCTTATATCTGTCTCTTGTGAATTTTCGGAGTCACCCTATACAAAGGAGACTCTGCCAAAAATTTTGGAAAATTCAAGAGAGTCAAATTTTTGACTTTCAAAAAAATGGGTTATTCTCTAAGATCTAAAGTCATTTAGGAAAGGTACTTAGAAACAGCTAGGAAGCATTGGGCGGGGAGAACAACCTGGATATTCCTAAATAGTCCCATAGCATAATTAAATTAAAAAGCTTATCAGTAAATTTTTCTACTCGTTCGTAAGGCCTTGCGAATCGAGTTTGCGAGGCTTAGCTCACGTATTTTCGTTTGCTCAAGGGAGGCAAACTAAGCCCAAGAGAGGCTCTTATTTCGTTTGTTCAAAGGAGGCAAACTAAGCCCAAGGGAGGCTCTTATTTTCGTTTGCTCAAGGGAGGCAAACTAATCCCAAGGGAGGCTCCAGATTATTACATCTATTTCGACAGTAACATCGAATAGGTGATTGTTAAGCCCAAGGGAGGCTCCAGGCCGGATACTAAGCACCGTGCTGCCAAATTCACAGCCAGATTCCAGGTTAACGAGATTGTTGATAGAAAACTATTTTATGAATATTCAGGGATTGTTTTCCAAATTGCATTGCATTTTAGGGTTTATCCAAGGGAGGCAAATTTTAATTTTGTCCAAGGGAGGCAAAATTTATGATATGCTCAAGGGAAGCTCGGAAATATTTTTTACATCTACATCGACAGTAACATCGGGTAGATGGTTTAGTCCTTCAAATTTTATCTCATTCTAGAGGGAAATTATCCCATTTTAAATAAAGCCAAAAAGGACGTTTATACTACTTAAATGAATGGAACTATAACAATGTAAATTGCATATTTCTATTCTTTTAATAAAAAATCTTTATGTTCCATTCCATTCCTTATTATATTTTCCTTAACCGTTTTTGGCCAAGGACTTGCTTGTCGTTTCTAAACGACCTAATATTGTTCACTAGGTTTTGTAGCAATGTACCAAAAAAGCCGCTATCAGGTACTGAAGGACAATTGGAGATCAAGGACGTGATGATACCATTGAAGACGTCCAAGTCGGAACAAGAATTCTCTTTCTCTATTTGTTTAAGGTATAATTGTATTAGTTATAGTTGGGCTCAAAATTGTACTGGGTTGAAATAGTTATGTTTATGTTCAATTAGTTAGAATGTCTTAGTTTTAGATTATTGATGACTTAAATTTATGTAAGTTATGACCTGCTTTTACCTAAGCACGAACCTTACGGGCGACAATCGCGAATTCGGTGCGTAGCCTGGGGACGTGTTTATGACGTCACCGTTTGAATCTGGGAAGCGGGACGTGACAAGTGTCCTTTTTGGAAGATCTTCGTATCGGAGCCGTGTCCTTGAGAGTATAATTGGGATTCCACTCCCAATAGGTAAAACCAACCCTCTAAATTGATTTCCTATGCATATTAGTTAGTTTTGAATCCAAATGATCCACTTCCATGCCTGTACCCCCTTTAGATTCAAGTTTGAGGCCATTTGGAGCTCTCTTGAGAATTATATATATGTGTTTTGTGTCCTACTTGATAGATTCCAAATTAGGACACCCATGTGTTTGGTTTATTGCCTAATAGGATTAATTGTGTTTTAAATTCAGTTTTAGAATGGTTAGAGAGTGGATTGATCTTAGTTAGGATGGTTAGAATGAGTTTTATTTGGATACCTATGTTGGTATCCAAGTATCTTGGCCTACATGTGTTTCTTTTGTCCAAAATAACTCAAATTTGTCATAATATTCATCCACGTTTTTAATAACCATATCAACTTAAAAATATCATAACTTTTAGCTCAGAAATCCGATTAATCTTCCGTTTTTTTAAAAGAACCGTATCGAAGTTAGCTTTCCAAATATATATTTTAATAAGCCAAAATCGTTATAGAACTTTCTGTAAAACTATTTGAGTGTCAGCTGTCCGAAAGACAAACGCGTTTCGGTGTTTTTGCGATTTCGGGAGCTTCCGGACACGAAAATGCGATCCGTTTGAAGTTTCGAAAAGCTAACACGAAGGGCTACAACATACTTTAATCCTAGAATTTAGTGAAAGACCAATTGGTATAGTATTAGTTTTAAGTAGAAGAGTGACTATACGACATAGATATTTTGTGTAACCTATGAGCCTATGTAGTATGGATATTAAGTGATTATAGGTATCATAGGTTGTCGAGTATATGTATTATATAATACACACACATATATATATATATATATATATATATATATATATATATATATTATTGTTAAGTTATATATATTAGTATGTTTGTTTGATGTTGGTTAGTAGATGGTTAGATATGTTAGAGTTTGTTATATGTTAGTGTAAGTTATATTTGTTAGTATAAGTATTAGTTAGATAGTAGAGATTAGAATTTTGTTAGATATTTGATATATTGTTAGATAGTTTGATGTTAGATATCTAGTATGTTAGTTATTGATATGTTATTAGGTTATGTTAGTTCTAGATATTGGTATGTTAGCAAGTTAGTCTCTATAGGTTATATGTTAGATATTAGTTAAGATGTTATGTTAGTACATTAGATAGTTAGTTAATTAGATATTTGAAGATTATCTTGGTATCTCATGATACCAAGTTAGTATCTTAAGGTAAATATGAATTACCTTTACCTTCAAGGTAAATGATTAGTTTACCTTATGACCAAGGTATGGTATCAAGATACCAAGGTAAGGTATCAAGATATCAAGGTAAGGTATAGGTTTATCCAAGTTAAGGTATTGGATTCCAACCAAGGTATTGGTATTGGGATGCCAATATGACCAAGTTTGATATGGTATGCTAGTGTTAGTGGGTTAGTGTCTAAGTGTTTGAGTTTAAGTAGCTGATGTTAGATTGTGGAAGGGTTATATAGATAGGAATATATATATTTTTGGGTTATATAGTATCTATATATATTATGAGAGTATATAGATATAGGTTATGGTTCATAGTGAGGATATGTATATACTTGATATATGATATCTATATGTATGTGTTAGGGTGGTACTATATGGGTAAGGATATATGTGGTATGTATATATATTAATATATCCTAAGTATCATAGATGTTGACCACTAATCTAAGTTTGACCAAAACCCTAGAAGCTTGACCTTGAATCCTAGTTTGACCCAAGGTGGACCAGAGTTGACATAGAGTTGACCAGAGTTGACCAGTTGACCAAAAGTCAACTATAAGTCAACCTTTGACCTAGTTTGACTTGATGTGACCTAGTTTGACTTAGTTGGATAGAGATTGACCTAGATTGTATATTATATATTAGAAATCATACTTAACTCTGTTTAAACCTAATTAACTTACAATATTCATCTTTAGGTCTGTAAGATCATTCTGAACATCGACCTTATTTGACAGCTCAGGACAGCAGGCGAGTACATTCTCTGATAGTAGTTCTTTGTCTTGATATCTTCTGTATCCGATTCAGTTATAGTATTTTACTTGATTCTCGACACGATGGTGCATGGACTAGTATATACCGGATTCCTGTTATGAGATGTCATTCTTGGATTTTCTTGGGATACTGGTACTTGCTCGATCTTGTTCTTGTACTTATATTGACACTAATTCTAGAGAGAGAGTAGCTACCTTCTTAGGGAATCTCGTGCCATGTCGTGCTATGTTCGGATCCGTATACTATTCGGGGATGGGGAGTATTATAGGTTATATGATCAATACCCACCTTGAGTTACTACTTATTTTATAGCTCCACCCTCACTGCACGTAGGGTATAGCCTGATCTGTTACTACTTGTTTCATAGCTTTCCATTTTGGCCGGGCCGAATTCTCGTACTTGTAGCCGGTCATATGAAACAGCCTGATCTTGACCCATATCGATCACATAATGCTATAATACTCGAGGCACTATTTATATTTATTACATCATATATATATTTTTATTCAGTTTTACTTTCCTACATGATACACCATGACATAATTTTTCCTGCTTTACATATCCAGTTATATTTCCATCTTGATATGTTCATCTTGTATTCTATTGTGATTGTCCCTTACAGTATTTGTCAATACTATAGAACTTTTGTTGGTGGTTTGTACTTGCTCATTTTTCTGACAGGATAGTCGCTGATGTTTGCAGAGGACATGTTGGCTGATTGCTCTACCTTTTACGGGTATGGCCAGGATATAGATTTTGTTGAGATATTACCCTTGATGCCAGTAGAGGATTTATCTCCTACTTAGACTGTTAGATAGGTTTGACTGGACTGCGAGCCAACTAGTTTATGAGACTTATATTATATTTGTGTTTTGAGACTTGTGTTATGTTTTTGACTCTCTACTTTGTTGTGATTTTGCTTCTATTTTCGTACTTCTAATTTCATCATATCTATATGATATTCGTGCCTATCTTTCCTAGATGTCTTATGATTGAGTTGAGATTATATACCTCCGTACGGAGATGACAGGTACATTTATATTGCGTCTAGATGATATACTTTCTAGTAGACCTATATTGGTCTTCTTCGTGTCGTGACAATATTTCTTATCTATTGGTCTTCTTCGTGTTATCGTGTCTTGTGATAGAGTTGCCAGTTCTACACCTTGTTCTTGACTTGACCATTCTTGACTGGGAGTATCTTGCATTATACTACAGTTGAGATATACTATAGATTGGAAGTATCTTATATTGTACTACGACATATAGCAAGTTCTTTGATCGTGATATTGATTGATTAACTTAACTTGTAACATACTATAGATTGGGATTATCTTGTATTGTACTACGATTTATAGGAGCCTACTTAACCTTGTATACCTTTAGAAGAGGAGATCGATGCTAGAATTGGCTAACCTCGACTGGGAGTATCTTGTATTGTCCTACAGTCGTAACCTACTATAGATTGGGGGTATCTTGCTTGTACTACAAGCTATAGGGGTTAATCGTTTGATTGATAGCCAAGTCTAGTATTACATTTCCATATGACTTGTCGTGTCTTAGATGTCCTTCTTGCCCTATCCTTATCTTCCATATATGTTATTTACTGTTATATTAGTAGGCATATTTTATGTATCTTGCTAGTCCTCTGAGGACTTGATGATCTCTTCAGGTAGCTGTTCGCACGGGGTTAGTTAGCGGATCATGAGGGTAGTGATTACACTCGCAGGAATACAGGTATTTGCTTGTGATATTACTTTATTATCCTCTCGTGCTTCATATCCTTATCATGACATATCCTGCTTGTTAGCCTAGTTTTATAGACTCATGTTATTCTTGGGGTCTAATTAGATATATATGCTAGTGGGCTGCAGACCACGATCCATAGTTGTAGTGCCTATAGTTCGTATTACGTATCTTGGTATACGTGTACGTATTCTTGACTCGTATTGCGTATTTTCCTACATGGTTATTTTGGCATGTCATTGGATATGGCATAGCTTGGTTCGGCTTAGCTTGGCTCGGTTTATTTTGGGTTGGTTCGGCTAGGCTTGGGTTGCCTTGGTTCATCATGAACCAAGGGGAGAACCCCACCTACCACCACCACCCTCATTTATATTTCCACCTAACTCTCTCTCTCTTCATTTATTCTTCTCCTTCACTTCTTCTTCTCCACCATTTACTCTTCCACCTACCAGGAAAGAGAGCTAGGCAAGTGCAAACTTGCTTCATGATGGATCTTAAGTTTTATTGTTCCTTCTCTTCCTTACTTGATTCTAAGACTCTTTAGAACTTGGCCTTTTTTATTTTGATGGATAATTTCTTGTAGATCTAAGTTTATAACTTTTCGGTTTTCTTGGTTTTGATCTCTAAAACTTGGTTATTTTCGAAAACTAATAGTTCTATGTTGTAGAGAATTCAATTTCATGCAGTTTTGGCTTTTGTTTCGCTTGATTTCGACTTCGGATGAGGAAGTTATGGCCAAAAGCAATTCTGGTCATTTCTATGTTCATCTGCAGCATGAACTGCATGTCGCAGAAGGCGCATATGATGCCGCAGTTTGAGGCGCATGTCGCAGAAGGCGCATATGATGTCGCAGTTGAGGCGCATGTCGCAGAAAGTGCATATGATGTCGCAGTTGAGCCGCATGAGCCGCATGTCGCAGAAGGCGCATATGATGTCGCAGTTGAGGCGCGTGTCGCAGAAGGCGCATATGATGTCGCAGTTGAGCCGCATGAGCCGCATGTCGCAGAAGGCGTATATGATGTCGCAGTTGAGGCGCATGTCGCAGAAGGCGCATATGATGTCGCAGTTGAGCCGCATGAGCCGCATGTCGCAGAAGGCGCATATGATGTCGCAGTTTGAGGCGCATGTCGCAGAAGGCGCATATGATGTCGCAGTTGAGGCGCATGTCGTAGTAGGCGCATATGTTGTCAATGAATAGGCCGCATGATGCCTATTTTGGCTATTTCTAACTGTTATATGTCCTAATTGACTGAATTGTGGCTCGAACTTCTCCCAACTCCCAACGTGGAAGTTATAGATCTTTTTCTTGCCATCAAGAATATGTCACTAGTTATTTTATGCAAGTTTCTCTCATTCATGATATTGTAAGAATAGAACACGATAGTGGCCCGCTGTGGCGCACTCTTGACAAGTAAACTGACATGATGTATCTCGGCATGCTGTTACGACAGCTAGCCTGACATGATAAGTATGAAGACTTGGACACCGTGGGCGATTGTGTTTGTACAAATAAACTAGTACTGTCTTGCATCATGTCTAGGATGGGGACCCCTGAGTACCACGGTCAGGAGTACCTACTGAAATTGACTAAGGCTAATTAACTAGAATGATTCAGTAGTCATGAAGAGATTCCCAGCTACAGGTAATCCCGTTATCTGGGCGCATTCAGTGGACTTGTAGCCTACCGACGAGTAGGGCACATTTCCAGCACACAGTCATGTGTTTCATTCTTCCTAAACGGACATTCGACCTGGATAACCGGATGGTCTGCAGGGCTTGTGGTTGTTGGGATAATCTCGTTGCATCTTGCTAGTAACTAGGCCTGTGATAACCCTAGTTAGTTAAAGTATCAAGCCGTACTCCTTGCTTGGCCGTGATTGATTGGATGTACTTTATTCCTGCTTAGTCTTATCCTGATCCTGTACAAGATTGTGACATGACATGATTATTGATGCTTGCCTTAACAATAACGATCGGGGGTCCAGTTCTGTTCAGGCGAAGGGTTACAACCCCGGTCCTTGTTTGGTTTAAGGGTTGTAATCTGGCTCCCGGAGCAGTTCTGTGTCCTCTCTTCGTTTATTGTCTTATTGCAACCCCTGTCATGCTCGTCATGTTTTACCTTACTTCAATACCATGATTATTTATACTGGCCCTAACAATAAAGATCAGGGGTCCAGTTCTGTTCAGGCGAAGGGTTACAACCCCGGTCCTTGTTTGATTTAAGGGTTGTAACCTGGCTTCCGGAGCAGTTCTGTGTCCTCTCTTTGTTTATTGTCTTGTTACCTTATCAATAGTAATTGAGGCAGGTTTCTATTCAGGCGAAGGATTGCAACCCCGGTCCTTGTTTGGTTTAAGGGTTGCAGTCTGGCTACTTGAATGGTTTCTCCGTGCTCAATATATTATTGTTATCTCAGTTATTATCAGTATCTTTTAATTACCTTAACTATTTATTTGTGATATGCTGGTTTTAGTTCCTAAGTGAAGCCTCCTTTGTAGCACTTGCTCTTTCTGGGGTCTGACCCAGCTGGTTTTGTGTGGCCAGATATCGGAGCAGCACCAGAGGATCCACCTGTCTTCTAGCCCGATGGTGACCACCAGGCATAACCAGGGCAACGAGTGGGTTTCTTTTGTCCTCCCACTCTATTTGTAAAATTATTCTTTTGAGGCGTTTAGCCGGCGAGCACGTGTTAGCTCGTATTGCACCTTATTTACTGTCTGCCTACGGGCTGTAACATGATTGACAAATCCTAGGGTTGATCATGTATTGACTAAAACTCTTGCTAGTCCTAACATTTTGTACGACTAGCTTCATGATCATCCGAATATGTAATGTATGGGACGCCTTACTATTGTATATTTGGTGCTCTGACATCTTGTGACTGTTACTACTTGCTTGTGATTGAGACAATAGGTTTGTTCTTGACCATAGGAGACTGATGGATTGTAGTTAAACCCTCATATATCTAGACAGCCGTGACCGTATAGTGACGTGGATTCCATTTCATTATACGTAGCTGGCTATGTCTGCCCCCGCTCTCCAGTATTCTGGTTCTGGGGGCGCGTGACATGGCTTTAGTGGTGGCCCATGCAGGTCTTGTAATTCAAGATATGCGAGGGTTTACCGAATAGATGTCTCAATCAGTATTCGCCCTTGACCTCTGCTCGTATCTTCAAATCCCTGAAAATCTTGACCTGATCACATGGTTGTATCGTTGATCTGTCCTGGTCCTTCCTTATTGTTCCCTATGTCGTCTTCTTCAGCGGCATTGTTCCTGGACCTGTCGATCAGCAAGGCGGAGCACCTCCCGCGGACCAGCAGCAACCTGGAGATCAAGCCCAGCATTCAGGAGTAGCCTCCAGAGTCATGCCTACTGAAGGAGAGCCACCAGTTCAGCCCGTCCAGCCAGCAGAACCTGAGGATGGCACTTTGGTGGGTCTCATCAGGTCATTATTAGCCTTCCAGGATCGTCGAGGAGATGCTTTGTACCAGGCGGTGGCAGACGCTTTGACCAGAGGAGGTCATCAGGGTAATAGCGCGGCCAACAGCTTCAAGCGCTTGAACCCTCCCTTCTTCGACGGCAGTGAAGATGCGATCGCTGCAGATGCATGGCTTCAGGACACAGAGGTAATTCTAGAAGCAGCCAGAACTCCAGAGAACGAGAAGGTGGCCGTAGTGCGCCTGCAGTTACTAGATCTTGTCCGCAGCTGGTGGGCAGCGCAGGCCGATGGATTAGTGGCCCCTATTTCATGGACAGTATTCAGGGAGAGATTCCAGACCAAGTATTTTGATGCTATAGCTCGGTATGATCTACAGACGAGATTCACCAATCTGAAGCAGATGGACAGGACGGTCGATGGATATGCGGTCGAGTTCTCCAGGCTTAGTCAGTTTGCTCCCACCTTGGTAGCGACCGAGTTCGATAGAGCCCAGCGGTTCCAGCAGGGGCTCCACCTAGAGATTTTATTGGCGGTGGAGCAGTTTCAGTATTAGACTTTTGATGCGGTATTGAGAGCAGCTAGGAGGCATGAGTACACCTCCCAGAGGATCGTGGATAGGACCGGAGGTCGGAAGCGATCTCACGGCCAGATGAATCAGTCATCAGCACCAGCCCCGGCAGCCAGGGCTTTGACCATTGGAGCTCCGAGGCGGGCGGTCACAGTGACGTCGGTTCAGCTTTCCACCCCGATGCACCCTCAGCAGCAGAAGCAGAAGCAGTCTTCCGCAGTGGGATGTTCACACTGCGGGAAGCCAGGGCATGTGGTATCAGAGTGTCGCAGAGCACAGGGTTTGTGCTTGGTTTGTGGTGCCCCGAACCATAGGGTTGGGAATTGCCCGAATAGGGGGAGTTCATCCGCTTTCTCTAGTCCTTCAGTTAGAGGACCAGCACCAACCCAGCAGCAGCAGCAGCTGCCGTATCCGTTTCCGAGGCCGTTACCGACACAGGCCCAGGCATTCCAGCAGCAGAGACCGCAGCAGTATGCCCAAGCCCAAGCCATGATCCAGAGCAGGTAGAGGAATTTTCAGCAGAGGGGACCCGCACCCAGAGGACGTGGTCAAGTGCTGGCTTTGACCATGGGAGAGGAAGGAGTAGCACCAGGTGAGGTGGTGGCCGGTACTATTCTCGTCAACACCTTTCCAGCTTCAGTATTATTTGATTCTGGTGCCTCGCATTCATTTATGTCTGCACGATTCACGACACGGGTAGGAATGGAGCCCGAGTCATTATCAGTGAGGCTCAATATACTTACGGGTAACGGACTTGTGGGAGTAGATACAGTGTTTTCCTCCTGTCGAATCGTAGTTAGAGGTAGAGAATTTCCCGCTAGATTGATAGAGTTCTCGATGGCGGATTATGATGTGGTCTTAGGGATGGATTGGTTGAGGGACCAGTATGCTAGGATAGACTGCCACATTGGCAGGGTTATTTTTAGCATTCCAGGCCAGCCGGAGTTTTCCTTCTCCCGAGGCGAAGTTGAACCTTCTCCTCCAGTATTGCGGATGGCAGTAGCTGCAGTACAGTTACCTTGGATAGTCGAAGAGTTTCCAGATGTTTTCCCAGAAGAGCTTCCAGGGATGCCGCCAGAGCGAGAGATCGAGTTTACCATCGACTTGATTCCCGGGACAGCCCCAGTGTCAGAGAGAGTCTACAGGATGGCGCCATCAGAGCTGGAGATATTATATAAGATGATTGAAGAACTCAGAACCAAGGGATTCATTCGTGCTAGTGGATCGCCTTGGGGAGCCCCGATGCTTCTTGTGAAAAAGAAGGATGGTACGTCCAGATTGTGTGTTGACTATCGTACCTTGAACTCAGTAACAATCAAGAACAGATACCCTCTCCCGAGGATAGATGACTTATTTGATCAACTCAGAGGGGCGTCAGTATTTTCGAAGATTGACTTGCGCTCAGGATACCACCAGATCAGAGTCAGAGAGCAGGACATCCTGAAGACAGCTTTCAGATCTAGGTATGGGCATTAGGAGTTCATTGTGATGCCATTTGGAGCAACCAATGTGCCGGCTGCATTCATGGACCTCATGAATTGCATCTTTATGCCCTATTTGGATCAGTTCGTGATTGTGTTCCTAGACGACATCCTAGTCTATAGCAAGAGTGAGGCGGAGCATGAGCAGCATCTCAGAGTTGTTCTCCAGATTCTCAGAGAGCACCTGCTGTATGCCAAGTTTAGTAAATGCGAGTTCTGGCTCGATCGTATTTCGTACTTGGGTCATATCATCACCCGAGGAGGAGTTGAAGTGGATCCCCAGAAGATCGTAGCCATTGAAACGTGGCCGGTACCTAGCACAGTGGCAGAAATTCGCAGTTTTCTTGGCTTGGCCGGCTACTACCGGCGATTTGTTTCAGACTTTGCTCAAATTTTAGCACCATTGACCCAGTTGACCCGCAAGGATGTGCAGTTTGCTTGGACAGCAGAATGCCAGGATTCTTTTGAGAGGTTGAAGCGAGGCTTGATGACGGCTCCTATTCTTACGCTTCCAGATGGAACTGGAGGATTCTCAGTGTATTGTGATGCTTCGGGCAGAGGTTTAGTATGTGTTCTGATGCAGCATGGGAAGGTAATAGCTTATGCGTCACGGCAACTTCGTGATCATGAGAGAAATTACCCAACCCATGACTTGGAGCTGGCAGCGGTAGTGTTTGCACTTAAGTTGTGGAGGAACTACTTGTACGGAGATAGGGTGGAAATTTTCACCGACCACAAGAGCCTGAAGTATGTTTTCACCCAGAAGGATCTCAACATGCATCAGAGGAGATGGCTAGAGCTGCTTGTGGATTATGATATCAACCTGCAGTATCACCCGGGGAAGGCCAACGTTGTTGCAGATGCATTGAGCAGGAGGGCAGGAGTTTATTTCCTGACAGCGCAACCAGAACTGTTAGCCGATCTTCAGAAGATGGGTATAGAAGTTGTCCTCCCTTCCAGTGTGGCATTGATGGCCAGCATGCAAGTCCAGTCCACTATAGTCGAGAGGATCCGGATGGCGCAGTCAGTAGATTCCAAGCTTCAGCGACTCAGAGCAGAGTGTGAGGCAGGACGAAGACCAAAGTTATGCATTCATGAATATGGTACACTTCGACATGGGAAGCATCTTTATGTACCCAGTAGAGATATCACACAGAAGATCATGGCAGAGTCCCACAGTTCACAGTATTCCATTCATCCCGGTGGCACGAAGATGTACCGTGATATCCGCCAGCACTTTTGGTGAAATGGCATGAAGAGGGAGATAGCCCGGTTTGTCTCTCGTTGTTTAGTCTGCCAGCAAGTTAAGGCTGAACATCAGAGACCAGCTGGACTACTTCAACCATTGTCGATTCTCGAGTGGAAATATGAGCATATAACCATGGATTTTGTGACTGGATTGCCTAGATCCCCGGCTGGCAGAGACGCTATTTGGGTTGTCATAGACAGACTCACGAAGGTGGCTCACTTTCTCCCATTCAGAGTTGGTCAGTCGACGGCTCAGCTAGCGGAGATGTATCTCCGTCAGATTGTCAGATTGTACGGTATACCAGTCAGTATCACTTCGGATAGAGATTCAAGATTTACGTCGCACTTTTGGCGTAGCTTGCAAGAATGTTTGGGAACTCACCTCCAGTTCAGTTCAGCTTATCACCCGCAGACAGATGGCCAGTCGGAACGTACGATCCAGCTCTTGAAGATATGTTGCGATCATGTACACTCGACTTAGGTGGTTCGTGGGAAGATCACGTGCACCTGGTGGAGTTCTCATACAACAACAGTTTCCAGGCCAGTATCCAGATGGCACCGTTCGAGGCACTGTATGGTAGGAAGTGTCGATCCCCGCTAGCCTGGGACGATGTCGGAGAGAGGCAGATGCTTGGTCCGGAGATGATTGCTCAGACGGTTAAAGTGGTCAGAAGAGTCAGAGATCATCTTCGAGTTGCCCAAGATTGCCAGCGTCATTGGGCCGATTCTCATCGGCGCCCTCTTGAGTTTTTTGTCGGCGACCATGTATTCCTGAGGATTTCGCCTAGTCGTGGCGTCATTCATTTCGACGTGCGGGGAAAGCTTAGTCCTAGGTATATAGGGCCATTCGACATTCTGGAGCGAGTAGGAGATGTCTCCTATCATCTCGCTCTTCCACCGTTGCTATGAGAGGTGCATGACGTATTCCATGTATCCCAACTGCGATGGTATATCCCGGACCCGAGCCACATCCTGGATCATTCGGAATTGGTTGTTGGTACCAACCTTTCATATGAGGAGAAGCCCGTGTCTATATTGGACCGAAGAGAGAAGACACTCAAGAACAAGACTATCAAGTTAGTCCGAGTTGCTTGGGGTCATCACTCTTTGGGTGAGTCGACATGGGAGCGTGAGGATGATATCCGATCGCCATATCCCGACCTGTTTGACTCGTAAGGTATAATGTCTTCCTTATGCCTTATGCTTTCAATTCCTTGCTTGAATAAATGATTGCATGATAGACTGCTTGTTATAGCTTACGATTAGTATAGCCTGTCCTTGTAATTCTAGCCTCTTGATTAAATTTCGAGGACGGAATTCTTTTAAGGTGGGTAGAGTTGTAGTGCCTATAGTTCGTATTACGTATCTTGGTATACGTGTACGTATTCTTGACTCGTATTACGTATTTTCCTGCATGGTTATTTTGGCATGTCATTGGATATGGCATAGCTTGGTTCGGCTTAGCTTGGCTCGGTTTATTTTGGGTTGGTTCGGCTAGGCTTGGGTTGCCTTGGTTCATCATGAACCAAGGGGAGAACCCCACCTACCACCACCACCCTCATTTATATTTCTACCTAACTCTCTCTCTCTTCATTTATTCTTCTCCTTCACTTCTTCTTCTCCACCATTTACTCTTCCACCTACCATGAAAGAGAGCTAGGCAAGTGCAAACTTGCTTCATGATTGATCTTAAGTTTTATTGTTCCATTCTCTTCCTTACTTGATTCTAAGACTCTTTAGAACTTGGCCTTTTTTATTTTGATGGATAATTTCTTGTAGATCTAAGTTTATAACTTTTTGGTTTTCTTGGTTTTGATCTCTAAAACTTGGTTATTTTCGAAAACTAATAGTTCTATGTTGTAGAGAATTCAATTTCATGCAGTTTTGGCTTTTGTTTCGCTTGATTTCGACTTCGGATGAGGAAGTTATGGCCAAAAGCAATTCTGGTCATTTTTATGTTCATCTGCAGCATGAACTGCATGTCGCAGAAGGCACATATGATGTCGCAGTTTGAGGCGCATGTCGCAGAAGGCGTATATGATATCGCAGTTGAGGTACATGTCGCAGAAAGCGCATATGATGTCGCAGTTGAGCCGCATGAGCCGCATGTCGCAGAAGGCGCATATGATGTCGCAGTTGAGGCGTATGTCGCAGAAGGCGCATATGATGTCGCAGTTGAGCCGCATGAGCCGCATGTCGCAGAAGGCGCATATGATGTCGCAGTTGAGACGCATGTCGTAGAAGGCGCATATGATGTCGCAGTTGAGCCGCATGAGCCGCATGTCGCAGAAGGCGCATATGATGTCGCAGTTTGAGGCGCATGTCGCAGAAGGCGCATATGATGTCGCAGTTGAGGCGCATGTCGCAGTAGGCGCATATGGTGTCGCTGGATAGGCCGCATGATGCCTATTTTGGCTATTTCTAACTGTTATATGTCCTAATTGACTGAATTGTGGCTCGAACTTCTCCCAACTCCCAACGTGAAAGTTGTAGATCTTTTTCTTGCCATCAAGAATATGTCACTAGTTATTTTATGCAAGTTTCTCTCATTCATGATATTGTGAGAATAAAACACGATAGTAGCCCGCTGTGGCGCACTCTTGACAAGTAAACTGACATGATGTATCTCGGCATGTTGTTACGACAGCTAGCCTGATATGATAAGTATGAAGACTTGGACACCGTGGGCGATTGTATTTGTACAAATAAACTAGTACTGTCTTGCATCATGTCTAGGATGGGGACCCCTGAGTACCACGGTCAGGAGTACCTACTGAAATTGACTAAGGCTAATTAACTAGAATGATTCAGTAGTCATGAAGAGATTCCCAGCTACAGGCAATCCCGTTATCTGGGCGCATTCAGTGGACTTGTCGCCTACCGACGAGTAGGGCACATTTCCAGCACACAGTCATGTGTTGCATTCTTTCTAAACGGACATTCGACCTGGATAACCGGATGGTCTGCAGGGCTTGTGGTTGTTGGGATAATCTCGTTGCATCTTGCTAGTAACTAGGCCTGTGATAACCCTAGTTAGTTAAAGTATCAAGCTGTACTCATTGCTTGGCCGTGATTGATTGGATGTACTTTATTCCAGCTTAGTCTTATCCTGATCCTGTGCAAGATTGTGACATGACATGATTATTGATGCTTGCCTTAACAATAACGATCGGTGGTCCAGTTCTGTTCAGGCAAAGGGTTACAACCCCGGTCCTTGTTTGGTTTAAAGGTTGTAACCTGGCTCCCGGAGCAGTTCTGTGTCCTCTTTTCGTTTATTGTCTTATTGCAACCCCTGTCATGCTCGTCATGTTTTACCTTACTTCAATACCATGATTATTTATACTGGCCTTAACAATAAAGATCAGGGGTCCAGTTCTGTTCAGGCGAAGGGTTACAACCCCGGTCCTTGTTTGGTTTAAGGGTTGTAACCTGGCTTCCGGAGCAGTTCTGTGTCCTCTCTTTGTTTATTGTCTTGTTACCTTATCAATAGTAATTGAGGCGGGTTTCTATTCAGGCGAAGGATTGCAACCCCGGTCCTTGTTTGGTTTAAGGGTTGCAGTCTGGCTACTTGAATGGTTTCTCCGTGCTCAATATATTATTGTTATCTCAGTTATTATCAGTATCTTTTAATTACCTTAACTATTTATTTGTGATATGCTGGTTTTAGTTTCTAAGTGAAGCCTCCTTTGTGGCACTTGCTCTTTCTGGGGTCTGACCCAGCTGGTTTTGTGTGGCCATATATCGGAGCAGCACCAGAGGATCCACCTGTCTTCCAGTCCGATGGTGACCACCAGGCGTAACCAGGGCAACGAATGGGTTTCTTTTGTCCTCCCACTCTATTTGTAAAATTATTCTTTTGAGGCATTTAGCCGGCGAGCACGTGTTAGCTCGTATTGCACCTTATTTACTGTCTGCCTACGGGCTGTAACATGATTGACAAATCCTAGGGTTGATCATGTATTGACTAAAACTCTTGCTAGTCCTAACATTTTGTACGACTAGCTTCATGATCATCCGAATATGTAATGTATGGGACGCCTTACTATTGTATATTTGGTGCTCTGACATCTTGTGACTGTTACTACTTGCTTGTGATTGAGACAATAGGTTTGTTCTTGACCATAGGAGACTAATGGATTGTAGTTAAACCCTCATATATCCAGACAGCCGTGACCGTATAGTGACGTGGATTCCATTTCATTATATGTAGCTGGCTATGTCTGCCCCCGCTCTCCAGTATTCTGGTTCTGGGGCGTGACATGGTTTTAGTGGTGGCCCATGCAGGTCTTGTAATTCAAGATATGCGAGGGTTTACCGAATAGATGTCTCAATCAGTATTCGCCCTTGATCTCTGCTCGTATCTTCAAATCTTTGAAAATCTTGACCTGATCACATGGTTGTATCATTGATCTGTCCTGGTCCTTCCTTATTGTTCCCTATGTCGTCTTCTTCAGCGGCATTGTTCCTGGACCTGTCGATCAGCAAGGTGGAGCACCTCCCGCGGACCAGCAGCAACTTGAAGATCAAGCCCAGCATTCATAAGTAGCCTCCAGAGTCATGCCTACTGAAGGAGAGCCACCAGTTCAGCCCGTCCAGCCAGCAGAACTTGAGGATGGTACTTTGGTGGGTCTCATCAGGTCATTATTAGCCTCCCAGGATCGTCGAGGAGATGCTTTGCACCAGGCGGTGGCAGACGCTTTGACCAGAGGAGGTCATCAGGGTAATAGCGCGGCCAACAGCTTCAAGCGCTTGAACCCTCCCTTCTTCGACGGCAGTGAAGATGCGATCGCTGCAGATGCATGGCTCCAGAGAACGAGAAGGTGGCCGTAGTGCGCCTGCAGTTACTAGATCTTGCCCGCAGCTGGTGGGCAGCGCAGGCCGATGGATTAGTGGCCCCTATTTCATGGGCAGTATTCAGGGAGAGATTCCAGACCAAGTATTTTGATGCTGTAGCTCGGTATGATCTACAGACGAGATTCACCAATCTGAAGCAGATGGACAGGACGGTCGATGGATATGCGGCCGAGTTCTCCAGGCTTAGTCGGTTTGCTCCCACCTTGGTAGCGACCGAGTTCGATAGAGCCCAGCGGTTCCAGCAGGGGCTCCACCTAGAGATTTTATTGGCGGTGGAGCAGTTTGAGCATCAAACTTTTGATGCGGTATTGAGAGCAGCTAGGAGACATGAGTACACCTCCCAGAGGATCGTGGATAGGATCGGAGGTCGGAAGCGATCTCACGGCCAGATGAATCAGTCATCAGCACCAGCCCCGGCAGCCAGGGCTTTGACCATTGGAGCTCCGAGGCGGGCGGTCTCAGTGACGTCGGTTCAGCTTTCCACCCCGATACACCCTCAGCAGCAGAAGCAGAAGCAGTCTTCCGCAGTGGGATGTTCACACTGCGGGAAGCCAGGGCATGTGGTATCAGAGTGTCGCAGAGCACAGGGTTTGTGCTTGGTTTGTGGTGCCCCGGACCATAGGGTTGGGAATTGCCCGAATAGGGGGAGTTCATCCGCTTTCTCTAGTCCTTCAGTTAGAGGACCAGCACCAACCCAGCAGCAGCAGCAGCTGTCGTATCCGTTCCCGAGGCCGTTACCGACGCAGGCCCAGGCATTCCAGCAGCAGAGACCGCAGCAGTATGCCCAAGCCCAAGCCCTGATCCAGAGCAGGTAGAGGAATTTTTAGCAGAGGGGACCCGCACCCAGAGGACATGGTCAAGTGCTGGCTTTGACCATGGGAGAGGAAGGAGTAGCACCAGGTGAGGTGGTGGCAGGTACTATTCTCGTTAACACCTTTCCAGCTTCAGTATTATTTGATTCTGGTGCCTCGCATTCATTTATGTCTGCACGATTCACGACATGGGTAGGAATGGAGCCCGAGTCATTATCAGTGAGGCTCAATATACTTACTGGTAACGGACTTGTGGGTGTAGATAGAGTATTTTCCTCCTGTCGAATCGTAGTTAGCGGTAGAGAATTCCCCGCTAGATTGATAGAGTTCCCGATGGCGGATTATGATGTGGTCTTAGGGATGGATTGGTTGAGGGACCAGTATGCTAGGATAGACTGCCACATTGGCCGGGTTATTTTTAGCATTCCAGGCGAGCCGGAGTTTTCCTTCTCCCGAGACGAAGTTGAACCTTCTCCTCCAGTATTGCGGATGGCAGTAGCAGCAGTACAGTTACTTCGGATAGTCGAAGAGTTTCCAGATGTTTTCCCAGAAGAGCTTTCAGGGATGCCGCCAGAGCGAGAGATCGAGTTTACCATCGACTTGCTAGTTTTAGTTCATAAGTTTGGCTTCCTTTGTGATACTTGCTATTGGGGGTCTGATTCCACTGGTTTTGTTTGGCCAGATATGATAGAGGAGCCCGGAGGATCTCCCGTACCATCTACTCGACGATGACTACCCGGAGCACCAGAGTACCTTAGAGGTTTTTCTATATCATTCTCCTACTAGTTATGTACATTATTCTTTGTGGCGTTTAGACTCCAAGCACGTGTTTAGCTCGTGTTTTGGATCTTGATATTTAGCCTGCGGGCCTAAACATGATTTGCATTATTCTAGACTATAGCTAGAGCTTATCATGTATGACTATTACTCTTGATAGTTCTTCACTTTGTATCACTAGCTTCATGATCATCCATGTATATATAGTTTGGGACGCTTTACTATTTTATTTCTGATGATCATACTTCTTGTACTTTGTATATTTGCCTGTGATTGAGATACCTAGGATTGCTTGACCTAGGATTTGACTGTTGGATTGTAGTAGTAACCCCCATGTCTCTACAGCTTATACGTTATTTTGGGGTACTGGAATGCTTTGGAATACGTAGCGGCCTGGTCCGTCCCTACGTGCCAGTATTCTGGTTCTGGGGCGTGACACCACAACCATGGAAAATGATCGAAAATACTTTGGGGTATTTAGAGCCGGTCTACCGGCAATGGGTAGAGAATGAAGAGGGACCAGACACATCAATATTAGTTCCAACTTTAGTCGGCGCATATCGTGCTTTGAAGATCGCGCCTGAAGAACCACCAGAATCTTCGAAGCGGGTGTCTACTAGTCGGAGTCGAAGGCGTCGCAGATCGTAGATTTTTGTAGTCCCTCGTGACTTTGAACTTTGAAAGTGCCCTACTTTGTCATTTTGTCAAGTGAATTGTGTTCAGGTTATGATAACTGTGCTCATGTTATGAACTTTGTTAATTATAACTGTGCTCATATTATGAACTCTGTTAATTATAACTGTGCTCAGGTTAATGAAGTCTCTTAATTATAACTGTGCTCAGGTTGTCATAATTGTCATAACTGTGCTCATTTTGTTTGACTATATGTGCTCAGGTTATGTGAATTGTGAATATGAATCGTGACTACGATGTTTGAACTCTGGTTATGCGAATTGTGAATATAAATCGTGACTACGAAGTTTGAACTCAGGTTCTGATGTAATTTTTGCTCAAAATTGTACTGTTCAACCAACATTTATCGTACATATGTCTTCTGTTCGACCATTACAGGTCGAACAAATATCTTCTGTTTGACCAGTACAGGTCGAACTGTGCAACACATGTTCGACCTATAATGGTCGAACAGAAGAGATTTGTTCGACATGTAATGGTCGAACAGTACAATTTGAAGCAAAAATTGCAGAATGTGTTCGCATGAAGAAAATTACAAGTCAAACAGTATAATTTGAAACACTAATCATGTCAGAACCTGAGTTCAAAGTTCGTAGTCATAATTTATAATACCAATACAATGAACTTCTCATAATACCAATACAATTAACTTCTCATAATACCAATACATTGAACTTCTCATAATACCAATAAAATGAACTTCTCAAAATAAGTGCAATTTCTGAGTCCAATATCATAATTAACGTACAAGTCTTACGAGTTTTTCATAACACGCATTTAAATTACAATAGGACTAATCAGATCACCATCAACAAATGAGCTTTTGGAGGACGCAAAGTAGACCATCTGTCGATAATGGGTGGTACCATTACCAAATTTACCTGCATACAAATAATAACATGTCAATATAATTTTTACCACGATGAAATGATACAACCTAAAGCTTACATTAGAAAATAAAATTTACCACGATGAAATGATTTGTATCAACAAATGCCATGCATACAGGTCGAGGGTTGATTGGAACTTCTGTCCTCATAGTTAGAAACATGACGTTAATATCATCGTGCATGTGTACGATGGCCATGTTGTAGGCCGACGCCGCCAAGTAGTATATATCGGGGAATGATACCAGTACTTGCAGTCATAAATCGGTGTTACGAAGCAATTCAAAGATTCAAATACATTTTTCGGAGACTCCTTAATCAAGTTACATCTACCGTATAAATCTCCCAAGTTTGTGATCTCTTGGATTAGGTCATTACGAACTTTTGGCCATGTCACGACCCGCACCCTAAGGAAGGGCACGAGAACGTGTGTACGTCCAGCCTACGCCGCAGAATCGGCGGTAGAACGCTGTATAGGTCGTCTATAAATACTACAACTAGACAATTATAAGGGTACCTATCATCTCCGCGTGGAGGTATAATATGGCATAACTCAATCACAAGACATCTAAGGAAGATAGCATGAATTATGAAAGATAAGATAGAAGAAAATAACTGGAAATATGCAAGATCCCAACACACGTTAGAGTTCAAAACATATCACAAGATCCCAGAATAATAAATATACTACAAGTCTCAAGTACTACCTGGATCGCAGTCTAGTCAAGCCTAACTAACTAGTCTAATCAGGGGGTAGTCCTCTACTGAGCTAGATGCTTCTCAGGCTCCTGAGTGTCATCCTCATATGCCCCATAGAAAGTAGGGTAGTCACCATCATCATCTATAATATTTGTCAACACATCCATTCAGGATTGGAACGAGCACATCATCTAACAGTTCAAAATAATTGACAAGCGCAATGAGTTATGAAATAATAATGAAATTCTTGATGATCAAGTTGCAGAGGTAATGTATGATGAAAAGATAAGTGTACAAGATCATATAAGAAACAGGCAGATATGTAAAAATGAGTAAACCTGTCATGCAAGATATGTTGTAGACAACTCAGACAAACTGTGTTAAGACCAGTGATTTGAAATACCAAGTTTGACATGTGAACGGCTAAAAAGGGATATCCGGCAACCATACACGTACGTGTGTGGCTGCTATTATTCACGTAAGACAAATGGGATAGAATGGGTATGTTCACATGTCTCCTAGGCATTCCCCCGCCCGACTAGTACACATGGAATCTAGGTTCTTCGATACGCATATCATTAGTCACGATGGATGCATTAGTCATAATACATTATTCAAGATAGGCATGAAACCACGTATCTCCAGTCAAGGAATCCATAAAATACCAATCCGTGAGTCCATCGTGTCAGAATCAAGATAGAACACTAGTATAACATGCATCACAGGATATATCAACATAATAAAACTATCAGAGAATATACTCGCCTGCGGTCCTGAGTTGTCAGTGAGAATAGATGCTCAGAGTGATGTCACAGACCTAAAGATGAGATATCATGAGTTAATTAGGGTTTAACAATGTATGACATGATTTATAGTATATGCTATGCAAATCTAGGTCAAACTTAGTCAAACTAAGTCACACCAAGTCAACTAAGTCAAACTAAATCAAATTAAGTCATACTAAGTCAAAGGTTGACCTACAGTTGACTTTTGGTCAACTGGTCATCTTTGGTCAACTTTTAATCCAATCTAGGTCAGATGTTGACAAGCTATCTTATATCAACAATTACTTACCAAGATACCTACATCTAGTATCCATATACCCAACATTTCCCTCTTTACCTTATACATGAATATTCATATATATATATATATATATATATATATATATATATATATATATACCATGAAAATCTATCCTAGACTCTAGAGTGGTAACACTCCAAACCTTAGGCTAATCTCTATTTACCTTGCTAGTAGGTAAACATCTCAATACCATGCATATCTAGACACTACCAGAATAAGTCATTTTAGCGACGCCTAAAGACGTCGCTAAAACGGCAAATTTCGTCGCTAAAAATATTTAGCGATGAAATTACCGACGTCTAGAGCTGGTCGCGGAAATGTCGCTGATCTTCAAAACGTCGCCAAACGTCGCAAGTACCGACGTCTACCGACGTATAACTATGTCGGTATATTACCGACGTCTACCGTCGTGTCATCGGTGTATTAGCGACGTGATTGACGTCGCTACGCGTCGGTAACTTTACCGACGATTACCGTCGTGTCGTCGGTGGTTTAGTGACGTGTTCAAAGTCGCTACACGTCGGTAAAATCCTGGGAATTCCTGGGATGATTACCGACGTGCACTGACGTTCTCCGACGTATAAGGACGTCGGTAAACGTCGGTACCCTGGAAAATATTGCAGATTTACCGACGTTTACCGACGCAAACGTACGTCGGTGGACGTCGGTAAACGTCGATAAACGTCGCTAAATCTGTAAAAAAAAATATAAAAAATAAAATACAGAATGTCTATTTCTTCCTGCAGTTTAAAAAGATAACCATTTCTCACTGTAGAATAGGATCCAAACAATCACAGAATGTCCATTTCTCACTGTACACAGGTTTCAGTCCCTATAACCAAGTCTACAACAATCACACAACAACAAGTATCCTAATAACCAATTCTACACCAAATAACAAAGTCTACAACCAAATAACCAAAGTCTACACACAACCAACAAATAGAATAGGATCCAAACATCCAAATCTACACAACCAACAAATATCCAAGTCACAAACAAAGAATGAAACAAACACAAAGAAACAGTCCTAACTAGGACTACTAGAAATCTGGTGCAGGAGGGGCACCGCCGCGACGAAGGAATAAGAACAACTCATACTCCTCAAGTGAAATCGATACCGATGGAGCAGGCAGTGACGTCGGTGGAGTCGGTGTCGAAGAAGAAGGCGGTGGAGGCGGCGGAGTCGACGACGATGAAGGCGCACCCGGAGGACCAGCACGCTCCAACGCTGTAAGTCGCTGGTGGTATGAATTCATGATAGATAACATTATATCACTGCTCTGGACCATCGATTCCTGCGCCAATCTTATCCTCTCGGCCATGGTCACCTGTCCTGTCTGCAGCTCCGTCACCGTGCGCTCTAACCCTCCAACGGTGCGCTCTGTCCTCTCAGTCGTCTCCCTGAGGTCCATAATGCCGCGGTCGAGCGCATCCAATTGTGCTAGCCGTACAGGATCGTCCGTAGGGTGCTGAGACTGCTCCTCGATCCGTCGTAGCAGGTCGTCACGGAGAGACTCCATCATCTGGTGGACTCGGGCAGACTCCTGGGACGGCTGTGGACCATGCACACTAGCAGGAGATGTCCTAGAGGACTGGGTCACAACTAGGGCGCCATAGGATCCCGTACCGTAGTACGTACCCCTACGGAGTCCACCAACGGCGGCCATCCACAGCTCGTCCGTCGACGGAGCTTGAATGGGCTGCGAGGAAGTACCGGCCTCTCCTGCATCAGGTGCACTAGCAGCCGCCCGTTCCCGCAGCCTCTGATACTCTGCCTAGAAAGTATGGATAGTACTCTATAATTTTTAATTTCTAATTAATGTACTTATTATTACTAACTACATGAATATTTATTTGCATCATATTTACTAAGTTATATTAAAATTGACACGAAGTATTAAATTAAGATAACGTATTGTAATACTTACATAAGTCTGCTCGGTCCTCTCGTCAATAAGGTCACCGCCGCAACGATGGGTGGCCAGGAAGACGGTCACCATGTCGGCGTTACCGACCTTCCTTACCTGTAATTAAATTTATTATCTTAGAAATAATTTTTCATTTTTGTATTAAAATAATATTTCTAAAAGAGGAAGACATACCAGATGACGAAAATGTTCCGTCATCGGAATCGACCCACCGTACCACTTCGAGGCATGTTGCCTAGCCGCCTTGGCCTTCTCCGACTTCTCCTTGTACCTTGGCTCGTCGAATCGAGCCTTCATCGTATTCCACTGATCAGGGGTGATCCAACCTTGGATCGGCTTTCCGGCACGATCACGATCCTTCTGATCATTGATAGCGTCGCGGATCAGCTTGGCAGCGACGGCCGAAAACATCCCCTCGATAAGCTCGGTCCGGTGCGGTGGATAGAAAAATATATCCTAGAAGAGCGCAAACCAAATATTTATCAGTTATATATAATATACAAAAATTATATGATTCATGTTAAAAGCAAACATATTTTAACCTTGAACCGCGCAAACCAGAAGACCTTCCTCTCGTCCGGAGCATCAGAGTAGTTAATCCAAGCACCACCATAATTATGCCTCAGTATGTGGCCTAGACGTCTCTGTACCTCTGGGGGACGATATCTATACAAACATATTATATTCATGAAAAAAGTTAATTTATGATAAAAACAGAAAGAAAAAAAATTATAAACCAAAATACCTACTTTGTACCGTCAGCCCAGATCTCCGTCCTCCTCTCCTCCGGAGGTGCGCACGCATCATCTACATGATGCTGGTCGACCGTCGGCGTTGCCGCCTCGGCCGTCGGCGCAGCATCCGCCATCTGCTCATCCGTCTCTATTGTCGTATCAACAGCAGGAACGCTAGACGGGCGAGCACTCTCAACAGGCCTGGAACTACTCGTCCCAGGAGATATGCCACGTGACGTCGTCCCAGCAAGCCTATCTACTGTCCGATACGAAGGAGTAATCGGCGACGAGGATCCAGAGCTGATACCAGTAGAAGGTACCGAAGGAAAACTCCGTCCTCTAGCAGTACCTGTAGGAAGTACCGGAGGATGATGACCTCGTCGTCCCCCTCGGAACGCTCCGCGACGACCTGCCATACCTGATAACAGCATATGATAATACAACAAATAATAGAGACTAGAAATATGAAAGTACAACAAATAATAGAGACTAGAAATATAAAAGTACAACAAATAATAGAGACTAGAAATATGAAATTACAACAAATAATAGAGACTAGAAATATGAAAGTACAACAAAGACAAGATAATAACCAAGACAACATATGATGATACATTCTACAATAAATATCTAAGTCCAGATAATATATTATAGAAGAAACATCTAAGTTCAGATAAGTATATCTCTCTCAATCATCTTCAGAATAATCATCATGTTCGTCTTCCTCGACCTCATCTTCCTCTTCCTCCTCATCTTCACTTTCATCTTCGCCTTCGTCGGCTTCGTCTTCCTCTTCGGATAATTCTAAATCTTCTACATTATGTGTCATGTAATGCGTAACTTTCGTGGAGTCCACATCGATAATATTGGTTACAAGAGGTAGCTCGTCCTCCTGGTAAGCTTTTTCGTCAACATCAAAAGTATCTCTAGCTTTAGTCTTGCATACTGCCCACCAGTCAGACTTCGTTGCTCCCCGTCTCGGATAAGCTGTGAAGTACACGAGCTGAGCCTGAGTTGCTAGGACAAACGGTTCATAGCCTTGATATCTACGCTTGTAGTTTATATCCAGAAGACCATGCTTGTCAATTTTTCAACCTTGATTTTCAATCGGATCGAACCATTCACACTTGAAAAACACGATCTTTGCAGGTTCTCTGCCATTATTATATGACAACTCCACAATCTCTCGCAAGATGCCAAAGAAATCATTTCCTGGATCGACGTCTTTGTAGTTCGAAGACTTGATACACAAACAACTATTTTTTGTGGAATCAAGATCCAGGAAGCTGTCTCTGATCGGAGCATTTGTCGACTTGAACCGAAAGCCATTGACACAGTAACTTGGCCATATTTTAACAAAAGTAATTGGTCCCTTGGCAAGAGTTCTAATTAATTCAATCTCGGGTGAAATTAGACGATCGACCTGAATATCAAAGAAGCGATAATAAGTTATTTATTGCACAGTTGCATTAGAAGAGGCCAGTAATTACCGAGCTACTTACATATTTGCTCAACCAAGAAGGAAAATGACGTCTCATTTCTTGTTCTAATGCTTCATCTGTTAGGTAGGGTCTAACCAGCCTTAACTCATCATTATATGTGCTGGAAAACAACGAAGCAACCGCCGATTAGTACAATAATATTAGCTTATACTATTACATTGAGATGACGTAAACTCATCATCCTGAGTTACTTACCCCTCTAGCTTCTCCACTTTATCCTCGTCGCAATTGAGTAATACATACAACTGAGCAGCCCTTAGCTCTTCGTCATTCAAATATCTCTTCTTTATTTTCCCCGAAGGCTTTCCGAACGCATTGAATACTTTCAGTATTCCATCATTAAATTTTTGATATCCATCGTCGTTTCTCGGAGCCCTTGTTCTATTCGTAGCAACATGAGGTTTGAAATAGGAGGAGCAGAAATTTGTAATCTCCTCGAGAATATAGGCTTCACAAATAGAACCCTCGACCCGAGCCTTATTTTTCACCTTTCTTTTTAGGTGATTCAAATGTCGCTCGAACGGGTACATCCATCGATATTCGACGGGTCCACCAACACGTGCCTCGTAGGAAAGATGAATCGGCAAATGCTCCATAGAGTCGAAGAATCCAGGAGGGAACACCCTCTCTAGCTTGCACAGTATTACCGCAATGTCCTTCTCTTGCTTTTCTAGACGATCAACGAGCAACTTCTTAGAACAAAGGTCCCTGAAGAATATGCTAAGCTCCGTCAATAGATTCCAAACTGCCTGCGGTAAGAATTCCCGAAATGCAATCGGAATTAATCGCTCCATGAATACGTGACAATCATGGCTCTTCATACCTGTCAGTTTGTTCTCCTTGAGGTCGACGCATCTTCTCAAGTTCGAAACATACCCATCTGGAAATTTCAGAACTTGAATCCACCTACAAAGCCTCACTTTATCCTCCTTCTCCAGTGAGAAAATTGCCTTAGGCTGCTTCAACTTCCCATTCCTGTCCTCTATCAAATGCAATACAGGACGTCTACATATTTCTTCCAAGTCCAATCTAGCCTTTGGATTGTCTTTCGTCTTCCCTTTTACGTCCATTACAGTATTAATTATGTTGTCAAACACATTCTTCTCGATATGCATGACATCAAGGTTATGTCTAATCAGATTGGTGCTCCAAAATGGAAGATCCCAGAATATACTCCTCTTCGTCCAGTTATGAGTGCGACCAAATCCGTCATACTTATAGCCCGTAGCAGGCTGCTCAATAGATCTTGGTAAATCTTTTACCTCTTCCCATATCGTGTATCCGGGCCACCTTGGCGGGGGATTAGCCTTCTCCACAATGCCAGCATGAAAAGCATTCCTGTTCCTCCGGTACGGATGATCCTTCGGCAGGAATTGCCGATGACAATCGAAGAAGCACGGTTTGCCTCCGTGTTTCAAACGGAAAGCCTTAGTGCTGTCCATGCAATACGGACATGAAAGACGACCATGCGTGCTCCATCCAGATAACATTCCATAGGCCGGAAAGTCGTTGATGGTCCACACAAGTGCTGCCCGCATCTGGAAATTTTGTTTTCTAGATACATCGTACGTGTTGGAACCTACTTTTCACAGCTGATTCAACTCATCAATCAACGGCTGTAAATACACATCGATGTTCCTTTTCGGATTATTCGGACCTGGGATAATAACGGTGAGGAACATATACGGAGTCTTCATGCACATCCAAGGCGGTAGATTGTACGGGGTGACGATCACAGAACACGAATACTGGGATCCCAAAAGTCCGAATGGGGTAAAACCGTCGGAGCAGAGATCCAATCTGACATTACACGAATACTTGGTCAACTCTAGTCAACTACACTAGTCAAACTAGGTCAACTAGATCAAGCCTAACCCAAACAAGTCTCACTAAGCCTAACCATGTCCATCCTAGCATCCACACACAATACAAGGCCACACAAGTCATCAACACACATTCACTGGTGTATACATGCCATATACATATGCTATCTCCTATGAATCTACATAGGCTATGAGCCATAGGCTATATGCCATACATATAGTCTATATCACACATTATATATACACTTAATTTAATATAAATATCATACACATATATACCACTTATTATATTCAAGAATATAAATAATATATATATTTACATATAGGCCATTAACATATATATTACATATAGAGGGATAGAGGGAGGGATACATGTGTTGTGTATTTACATTGGGTTGAAATATGTATGTGTGGGTGAAAACAGGAAACAGTTTTCAGTTCTTAGTGTGTGTGTCAATGTGGCATGTACATAGTGTTGTAGCTAGGGTGAGTGAGTGAGTGATACAATACTGTGTGTGTAGGAAATCAGTGAACAAACTAACATGTGTGTGGTATGTATATGACAGTCAAGCAAGGATTCACTTTCCCACATTTAAGTATTCACCTTCCGTTCAAACACCAGAAGAAAAAAAATGATAAAAATTGTAATTTTTCAAAGGAAAAGAACCACCAAGGAATTGAATTCCTTTCCTTTCCTTTCCTTTCCTTTCCTTTCCGTGAAGGCATCTTGATTCTTGGGCAAGTAAAGTTTGTTGGTACTAGTCCCCAACATAAAGAACAAAGTACTAGGGTTGAGTGGGTCGAAGTGTGGGTGTGTTTGCTCCTTCGATTAAAGGGAAGCCAATATGTAGTTTAGATTACTCCAAAAAAAAATTATTCCAAAATCCTTCATTCTTCATTGCAACTCTCGCATCTTAGTTAGCCTCTAGTAAACTTTGCAAAATCTGATCCGGCATCTAGAGAACTGCTTAATATTGTTTTAATCTACTAAAGTAACAAAACCTAAGAGTTTCAAAATCATAATTAAGCATCCTATATGAAACAAATCCTTCATAATCAATTTTCATCACTGAATCTGAACTCTCCACAGCCAGATAGCACAAGCAACATATTATCGTACCTAAGCTGTACCGAAAAGAGAAAAGCTAGGGTTAGAGTTTACCTTCAGAGGAGGGGGACGGTAGAGGAGGGGACGGCTCTCGACGACGGAAGAGGGATGGAGGAGAGGACAGGCGGCGAAGGGGCAGAGGCGCTCTCGACCACGGAAGAGGCGGCGGAGGAGAACTTAATTTCGAAATGAAATTTGAGAGAGAGAGATGGGTCGGGAATGGGGGGAAAAGAAAATTATGAATCGTTATAGTAAAAACTTAGCGACGTCGGTTAAAGACGTCACTAAGCGTCGCTAACGTTAGTGATATTAACGACGTCTTAGTCAATACGTCGGTAAGCGTCGCTATATTAGCGACTTTCATCGACATATCCGTGACGTACGTTTTTTAATAAAAAAAACGTAGTCGCCATACGTCGCCGAACGTCGCTGATAGTAACGTCTTGCGACGTCTTGATATTACGTCGCTAATTTATTAAAATTAAGCGACGTTTTTGTCTAACGTCGCTAATTACGTCGCTAAAGAGTTATTCTAGTAGTGAGATGTATCCTATATATTGGTAATACATTATCTATCAAGTACCCTTCCCTAGTCATCTAAGTAGACTCAACCCTTAGTTACTAAGGGAAGCCCCTATCTAGGCTAAGGCTACACCTTACTTTAGCTAATATAGGATAAACATATACTAGATAGATACTAAACTAGGCTAATCTAGGAGGGTATATATATATATATATATATATATATATATATATATATATATATATATATATATATATATATATATATATATATTTAGGAGGGTATATATATATATATATATATATATATATATATATATATATATAAAAAAATATATATATATATATATATATATATGTTAACTCTCTAGATACCCAATCCCACCTACTAACCACATTCTATACACTAACATCTAATATCTTATTATCCTATCAAATACTAACTCCTAATTACCTACATGATTCTGAATACACTAACTCATCTCATCTACATATCCAACACTCCCACATATTGGTATCCAAGGCCAGAGCCAATGCTCTGAACACAAAATCAGATACATTGTACTAACACTCCAATGGCTATCACCCTAAAACCAAACTCTGATACAACACCACATCCATCACCCATTGATACCACATAACCTATAATACCCAAATCCTATTTTAGGATACACACATGGAGATCCTAAGGCCCCAAGCTCAAAGCTCTGATACTCTCTCCATAAAACCATAAATCGGATACATGAATCCCATCACCAATTGATACACTCACCAGAGCATGGCCAAATGGCCCACTCCCTGCTTCCAGCATTGGGGCCATCCCCTACTGCCATGCTGCAGCTTGCTGCCGTTGCTGCTGCATATTGCTGTTGCTGCTGCAATGCTCTGCAGGGTTAAGCAGAGCCAAGCCAAATGGGGCCAACTCGCTACCTCTGAAACCCAGGATCCCCTCTCTTCCTACTGCCACTGATACACTAAGATCCCTCATATCTCTGATACAATAAACCCTTATCTGATACCAAGCCACATCCAATGGCCAAGTATCCTGACCCAAAGCCAAATGGCCAAGTAAATGGCCAATTGCCAATGCCAATTCGAACCCTTTAGACCAAAATCAAAATCCTTGAACTGGCCTATGCCTTGCCCGACCTTCTCTCTAACCCAAGCCAAACCAAAACTGATACTCACTCACAAAGAATTGGCCAAGTGGCCAATACTCAAAGTTACAAGCTCAGGCCAAGTATCCCGACCCAAGCCACTCTCTGATATCTGTAAATAACTGACACTATTATCTAACCAATGCTAACATCCAACATAACACTCTAACATCAAGACACTAACTCAAATGGCCAAGCTCAAAACTCTGCCTGAGCCAAGCCAATCCAGTCCAAACCAAATGCAATTGCTTGAGCAATTGCCATGCCAAGGCAAACCCCATAACCAACCTAATGTTCACCACAGTGAACTCCCATCCCTCTCTAAACTCCACACAAAAAAAAAAAAAAATATATATATATATATATATATATATATATATATATATATATATATATATATATATATATATATATATATATATATATTTTAACAGACAAAATTTTATTGAAATTAAGGGGTGCTCCGAAGGAGTGATACATACTGGTGCTGGGCCTAAACACACAAAACAGGCCCAGATGCACAAGGTAGTTAAAATTCGAAAATACGAAGTTACGGAACTGCAATTTCGAAATTTCAAAAATACAAAAAGTAAAATTTCGAAATTTCAAAAACACGGTTTTAAAATTTCGAAAATACAAACGGTCAGAGCGTTGGGGTGTATGGGCACCAGGCCCAAGGAGGGATCACGTGGGGGGCGGGGTCTGAGCGTTGGGGGGGGGAATGGGCACACGTCCCTAGGGTGGGCTACGTGGGGGGTGGGCAGGCGCACTGCCCGAGGGGACCGCGCGAGACCCGAGGGGCCTCGATCCCCCCCCCCCGCTCGAAGCCCAATGTCGAAAGACCCGGCGGGTGCAGGAGCTCCGACGAGAACGGGCGGAGGAGCGGAAGAACTCCGGCGGGGCGGTCTCCAGCAGGACCCCCCAGCGCGCAGGCAGGCGCGCGGCTCGAGACCGGCAGGCGCCTCCAGCTGGGAGCGAGCGCCCGGAGGGAGAAGGGGCGGGCGGAGGAGGGGCTCGACCTCCGGAGGGAGGGAGCGGGGGGCGTCCTCCGGGCGGAGTAGGCGCGTGACGGAGAGGCGGGGCCTACCGTCGGCGGAGCGGACAGGGGGTCAAGGGGAAGGGGGAGGCTCGGCCACCGTGGGAGGGGAGGGGAGCCGGGCAGAGGAGAGGGAAGAGATCCACCTCCAGAGGGAGGGCGCCAGGCTGAGAAAAGACGGCGGAGAGAGCCAGGGAGGGGGAAGGGTGAGGGGGGAGCCCATACTCCCCCACTCGCGGAGAAGAGGGCTGCTCGACCTCCGGGGGAAGGGAGCCAGACGAAGGAGAGGGGGGAGCCCCGGCAGAGGGATGCTCGACTCCAGGAAGGAGGAGCCCGAAAAGGGAGGGGGGTGGAGGGAGCCGGAGAGGGAGAAAGGGATCGAACCCCAGGCCAGGCGGAGGAGGAGGGGGGCGCCCATACACCCCCCCGAGCGGCCTACGGAGGAAGGGGAAGGGGGTCAGCTCGGAGAAGGGAGCTGCTCGACCTCCGGGGGGAGGGAGCCAGACGAAGGAGAGGGGAGGAGCTTCGGCGGGGGGATGCTCGACTCCAGGGAGGAGGAGCCCGAAGAGGGAGGGGGCTGGGGGGAGCCGGAGAGGGAGAAAGGGATCGAACCCTAGGCCAGGCGGAGGAGGAGGGGGGGCGCCCATACACCCCCCTCCCCCCCCCCCCCCCCCGAGCGGCCTGCGGAGGAAGGGGAAGGGGGTCAGCTCGGAGATATATATATATATATATATATATATATATATATATATATATATATATATATATATATATATATATATATATATATATATATATATATATATATATATAATACAATATAGGGTAGCTCATATATAGGTATATATATAGGAAAATCACTAGGGAAACAATTAGAGAGCCTAACCGATGAACAACCTATCCAAATATGACACAAAAACTGAAAACAAAGCCAAGAATAGCCTATGAGGCAATTCTACATACACTTGATGTATCACCCTCAGATTTCTTCCAAGGGTGGCACAAAACCTACCCAAACTTTCAAATTAGGACTCAATAGAGCCTCTAAACCATTCCTAAGGGTTATCCCTACATATGGGTGGGTTCCTATGGGTTCAAAATCAAAATATGGATTGAAGAGATAAGTTTAGAGAGAGTTATACCTATTGTGAGTTATTTTTCCAATGAACAATCCAATGGACACGAACTCGACACGAAAATCCTTAGCAAATGGACTCTCCTCCTTACTCCTAGATCCACACTCCTTGTAGATACCTTCTTCTTGAGGGATTGTGAGAAATGGTGGAGAAAAGAGTGAGTTTGTAAATCAATGGTGGGAGCTCTCTACTTTGGAAGAACTCCAAATTTAGAAGAAATGAGGCTAGAGGTGAATGAATGAAATGGAGAGGAGTCCTCATATGTCCGGCCATGTCTATTAGGTTAGGATGTAATTAAAATGTCTAATTAGCCCATAATGGTTGCCCCTTTGGCTAATTAAATACATGCAAGGATTTGGAGTCAATTTGGACAAAGGCCAAATCTCTAAAATTAACTAATTAGTTATGAAGGATTAGTCTAATTGCACTAGTCTAATGAGTTGGTTTGTGAGCCATGTCTAACTAATCTTGGGGTCCCGTCTAGAGTCTAAGCTACCCGGGTCACTAAACAAGTCGGAACGAAACGAAACTCAAACCCGACTAAACAAATCCCGTAAAATCAATATTAAAATATAAAAATTCCCAAAATATTAAAATATAAAAAATGACCAAACTCACAATACATCAATTTAAATATTATTAAAATAATTTAAAATTTACCAATAAATCAATAACCAGATTTAAACCTATTATTAAATAATCAATTTTATAAAAGTTCAAAATTATCCTCATTTTAGAAAAGTGGTGGTTACAGGCCAAGATTCCTCCCCCAATCCTAGTGCATAGGCTATGCATCGAAAACCACAATGTCCATCCCCTAGTACATTTTTCGTACTCAACACATACGAATGATGTTGAGGTGGAACTTGTCCTATATATGCAATATCGGTGGCATTGCGTGATGACTTCAGTCGAACATTTTGCTTTTTCCTTCGGATGGAAGTGAACATTGGTTTTGCTAAAGGGGGTCCATCGAGCATTATAGTTTCTTCTAACGGTGAACAACTATCGTGAGCAGACTCAACAATTTCAAATTTGCTTGGTTCACGTTTCGTCGAATTTGAAGTGCAGATTTTCATTTTACTTGGCCTACCACGAGGTCGTCTGTAGCCTACCGGTTCAAGCAGTGAAGATGTCGAATGAACTGATATCTTCCGAAGTCTTTTCAGCATCAACAACATTTATAAATCAGTAGCCGCATCGAACATATGATTAATAGTACCCATGGTCTCCACCCAATGGCTTCGGACATCTGCATCAGCTACACTGTCCGTTTTGGAGGGTTCATAATCCAACTTTGTCCAAAATCTGTAAACCATATCTAACTTTATAACCTGACCATCCCGTTTCAACTCTGCAAGTTCATGTGCACAACCGCAAGTCCTCCTCAACACACAACCACAAAGGAGGGGATCTACACCAGTATTATCTATACCCTTCATCTCCTCGAAAATTCTACCAAGTGCATAATGAGACACCAATCCTCGGATATTCTTGAATAGAGGAGAACTATAACGATGTGGTGCCATATTAAGGCTCATCTCAAATAAGGCCTTTGCAGGAGCGTGAAAAAATACTTCAAAGACCAAGTCAAAGAAGTTGAGAACTTTACGTAATTCAAACTGAGTCAAACTCAGACTCTACGCGAGCTACTCTCTACGCAAGCTATTCTCTACGCGAGAAGCTTTTATGCGAGATTTATCCTCCACTTTATGCCAGGGACAGGCTGTCAGGCTGCATTTATTGAGCGTAATTTTTGATCTGACAGCAGGATTTTTTGACAAGAACAGTGCACAGAAGTCGAGAGGATTTGATTTACACTAAACCCAAAACTTGTCGTTTAGTGTGCAGGTGGGCTACTTTACGCTCAATAAACTGCTTCTTTTACGCACGATAGCTATTTTGAGCTTTTTACGCTCAAAGCTGTTGTGCGCGTAAAGTTTATTTGAGCTAATTTTACGCTCAAGGCTATTTTCAGCCACTTTACGCGAGAAGCTTATTTTAGGCTATTTTACGCCAGTTTGCTACTTTACGCAGGAAGTATATTTTGGGTCATTTTTACGCCCGAGCTTTTCTGGCTACATGAGAACGTGGTTTGCTTACGTGGCTTTCATGCCACACTTATCGAGGAACGTGTGTACGTGCTCTCCCTATTTTGTTGAAGTAGTGGGACACGTGTCACCATACGTAGAGATCAAAACTCTATATGGGACACGTGTCAACGTGCGTAGAGGATGATTTACATCGTAGGTGACAGTTACTCGCGTAGAGATCCAATTTTGTTGCTTTTTACGCACAAAGGGTCAAGTCTATAAATAGACTTATTTTAACACAGACATCATCAAGAGATCAATAGAGAGACATGAGAGGAGATTCTGAGAAAACTCATACTTTCAGAGTGATATTCCCATAAGCATTTTTTCAACTTTTTCTCAAGAACAGGGTGAAGCAAAGTAAGAAAGTATTCGACTGTGCCATCAGTGCCGTTGCTCGATACCTTTTCGGTGACTTAGTTCTTCCGATTGTTCGTCTTCTTCAAGCAGTTTTTTTCATCATCATCGTATGGTCCAAGGAACAAAGTGATCGCTCTCAGATCAGACTTCCATAGCAATACTTTCCAGAAAATTTGTACTTTTTTTACTTTTTCTAGTTTTCTTTCAAAAGCCAATTTTTAGGCATTTTGTTAAGTGAAACAAAATGGCGACTCTGCTGGGGACGACCTTCTCCTCTGACGAGAAGGCAATTGCTCAATATGATGATGTGTCGGTCGGATCGACAAAGAAGACTCTGATTGTGCACTTTGACCAGACTGCCTTCGAAAAAATGCTCCGAACTGGGGGTAGTACTCACTGCTCCAATGTTCAGAAATCGCGGAAGGCGCGAAAAGTTTGGATTCCTAAGTCTAAACCATCCTCGGATCTCCCTGTTGTCTCTGAAGGCAAAGGAATCCTTCCTACTCCTGTTGTGAAGACTCCCGTCGGTGACGAGGCCGTCTCTACTTCAGTGATGCGTCCTGGGCGTAAACATCAGTCTCCCGTCGGTGACGTGGTAGACTCTCAAGTTTTACGCTCTGCGCGAAAAAAATCAAGTTTTACGCTCTGCGCGTAAAAATCAAGTTTTACGCTCTGTGCGTAAAAATCAAACTTTACGCTCTGTGCGTAAAAACCAGTCTCCTGTCTGTGACGTGGTAGACACCCAAACTTTACGCTCCATGCGTAAAAACTAGTCTCCCGTCTGTGACGTGGTAGACACCCAAACTTTACGCTCCACGCGTAAAAATCAGTCTCCCGTCTGTGACATGGTAGACACACAAGCTTTACGCTCCATGCATAAAGGAAAATCTTTCGTCTGTGACGTGGTAGATACTCATGTTTTACACTCTACGTGTAAAGGTAAATCTTCTGTCGGTGACAGAGTAGATAAAATTCATAATGATGCCTCTGCATCTAAAATAAATTTACCTACATGCATACAGCGTAAAAACATGAATTTTATTGTTGGTAAAACTTCGGTTTTTCACCAATAACCTTCTTACACTGCTTTATGCAAGGTACCAAACCTTCAAATTATGCATAATGCTGATGGAGTTCTTTGTGCACAAAAATCTCAGAATTTACGCATGCAACTCCAGGCGCGTAAAAATGCCCAGTTTGGTTCTGCTAATGCAGCCAGTAATCTTCTTTATACACAAGGGACTAAACGATTTTCTGTCCTAAATATAATAAAGAAGACTACTTCTTCCACTCCTTCTGATTTACACGAGCTGCTTGTACAAAAGCGTAAAGACAGAAATCTCCTGTGACACTCCCCAAAGAAAATTACTATTGTGAGTGTCACCAGATTGTAATCAAGTGTTGCTGTTCGGCTTCTAAACGGTCAGTTTTTGATCGGTTAGGCTACAATGTGCCTCAGCAATCAGTTGATGACCAAGAACAAGAGTTGTCATATGCATCAGTCAACATGGCATCTCATACCAATAGAGGACGACGTCCAAGACGCAACTCGTCCCAGACTCCTGGTCAACAACAGTTCAATCGACTTCTTGATAATTTCGAAGGAGTATATCAGAATACTCGTTTGAGAAGTCAAAGACAGTTGCAAACTTCTGATTCAGAGGCTGGGGGTACCCAGTCTTTGGAGTCTGAAACTGATAGTGTTGATTCATACCTCTATACTAATCCCTCTGTATGTTCAAGGAAGGTTGAATCCTATGCTATCGGGGATGAACCGGAGACATCAACTGCTAATACAGAACAACGTCTCTCTGCAGTTGAGCAGTCGCTGAAAGACATGCTTGCTATGATGCAAAGTATGCATCAAATATGACTCAGCAAACTGTTCAGCCGGCAGTAGTAACTCCGGTACAGGTAGCAGCACAAACTCAAGATAGTCAAGGGGTTGAGATACCCTTGAATAATCTTAGTCAGGAGCCTGCTGTCAATCAAAATTCTGCATCTCCAGATCCTATTATTCCAGAAGATGTACCACCTCCGGTGGGAGTCACGGTACATCCAGCAACTATTCAATCGAATGTGCTTCCTCAAACTAGCGAAGCTATTCAAGCAGTGCGATAACTAAAAGCACAGTTTGAAGTTCTAAAGCACAAAGATCAACTCCAGAGGTTAGGGATTAAGCAACCTTATCCTCCTCATTGGAATGATGTACCCTTTCCTCCAAAATTTAAGCCACAATCCATGGTGTTATTTGATGGAAAGGCTTCGCCCAGTCAATATATCAATTATTTTGATATTATGACTGTACATTTGCAGAAGAATGATACTTTTCTTAACCGAGTTTTCATCGGGTGCTTAACGGGTTCAGCTTATGACTGGTATCGCAGTCTACCCGACAATTGCATATCGTCTTTTGACAAATTTAAAGCGATGTTTCTCTCCCGTTTCTATGGGGGAAGAATTGACATGAATATGTCCTCCCTAATAGAAATCAAGCAAAAGGAGAAAGAAGATACTTGAACGTTTATAGAATGCTTCCGACAGGCTACCTTGAAAATGCCTCCAGGCATGCCAGATTCAGCACTGATCGATACATGCAAGATGAATCTACGACCATCCATTGCTGTCTTTACGGGTTCCCAATTCACAGATTGGGTCTCGTTTATCATAGCAGCAGTTTCAGCCGAGACCAATGGTAGGTTGGTTCGTGAACACGGGATGATCTTTGCCTCAGAGGACAAAGGGAAGAAAAACTCTCCAGGTAATAATTCCGGCAATCGTAATAGGAAAGGGAAGGAAACCTTAGTCGTAAATCTTTTAAAACCCAAAACGACGTCGATTAATCAGGAGTCTTCCAAGCCAAAAGAAGAATACTCTTTCGATGATAGTGATATCCCAGGGATATTCCAATGTCTGGTAAAGAGTGGCAAACTCCAGATTCCAGAGCCAAAAAGGCCTAATGAGGTGAATCTGACCGACAATCCCAAGTATTGTATCTATCACAGATACATAAATCATCCTACCAAGGCTTGCTATGTCTTGAAGAAGAAAATCCAAGAGCTGATAAATGCCAATGCCATCGCTTTAACCAACGATGAGAATACGGTCACAACCAATATGATTTCTCTTCAATTTGGAGGTTTTCCTCCACAGCAAGTCCCAGATGAAATTGTCCTAATTCCAAAGGCGATGATGAAGATTGTGAATATTCCGTCTGCCAGAGAGCAAAATGAAGGACTTTTGCCTCTTACATTAAAAAAATGGTGAAATCATGTAGGTACATCCTGATTTAGTGCCTAAAATGGAGAATGAAGGTAAAACTTTAAAATCCAAGAAAGGTAAAAAAAAGTCAAAACATGCAACATAATTTCTCATGTTTTAGCCCCGGACCATGATGATTTGGATCATTTATGGGGTGGCATTCCTTTGGAGGATAGACTGAGGGGTTTGAATATATGCCTTCCAAGTTTGGCTCCTCCTACCAAACTCAAGCTTACTCATCGGCAATGGTTAGCAATGAATAGTGTCCCCTTATACAGGGCACAACAGGTCTTTGCCGCTTATGAGAAAGCTTCTACAGGGATTTTTCTTTCTATCCCGAGTATTTCTCCTTCTCCTATAGCTACAGAGGTTTCTATTCCTCCTTCTACAGAAGTCTCCATGCCTCCTTCTACTGTGGTTACAGAGGTTTCTGTCCCTTCTTCCTCTGTTAAACCATCTATTGAAAGTCCGCTACCCATTCACTTGTACAGTCAACAATCAGTCCATCTCATGAAAAGGATGGGCTACGACTTTCAAAAGGCGGAAGGTTTGAACTATGATAAAGGAATGCGACTTCCTTTACAACTTCAAAGTCATAAATCCACTGTTGGATTGGGATTTGAGGTTCCTCATAAAAATCCTCGCAAGAAGAAGACTAAGGAAAAGAAGACTAAATCCTGCAATATGGTAATTCATTCTCCTGAGTCCGAAGAAGAAACCTTTGCTGGTACAAGATCTGGGAAAGAGTACCACAAAGATTATGAGGGATCTTCCAAAGAAGCGAAAGACGTTGTTGAAACAGTTCCAGCTCAACCATCTCCTGTTCCTGCTAATCCATATGTGGTTGAGAAGGGGAAACAGAAAGTAGTGCGCTTTGATGTCCCATTGAAATCTGCTACAAATCAAGGGGTAGTGATGAAACCCTACAAATTTGACATTTTAGTCCAGTTAGCTAATACTCCGGCTAGACTTTCGATCTTTGAGCTGCTTCGCCTTTCTAAAAAAGTCGCAAAACTTTGAGTGAAGCTTTGCTACAAGCTGATTCATGCTTAGCTCAACTAAAGAGTCCTGACAATATACCAGTGTCGTGCCCACAATATCATAGTATGATGGAAGCAATTCCTAATATCACCTTCACACAAGAAGATATGCTGTTGAAGCATAATAAGCATGACAGACCTCTATGCTATACAGGGTATATTGAATCTACTGAAATTGATAGGATTTACATTGATCATGGATCTTCAATTAGCATAATTCTCCAAAGTATGCTACGACCTTTGAGGTTCCCTACTAGTGATCTAATTTACACTAGTACCACAATAGTTGGTTTCAACTCTGGAAAGAGTAAACCACTAGGGAAGATTCGTCTGAAGATTCAAATTGGTGATCTTCGAACTATGGTGACTTTTTATGTTATCAACTCAGATGTATCTTACAACATCCTCCTTGGAAGACCGTGGATACATGAGCATAACATTGTGCCTTCAACTCTCCACCAATGCTTCAAGTACATGGATTCTCAAGGGGTTGTGAAGACCGAATTTACAGATATTAATTCTTTTAAGGGTGTTGAAGCATATTTCTCTGATTCAATACTCTATAAGCAGGAGCATGTGAAGGAGATATCGGAAATGGCTGAAGATCGATCACCTGCCGAAGAACAATCTGTCAATAAAGATCCTCCGAAAGAGCAACCTTTGAAGATTAAAGTCAAAGGCCGAATCCAACCCCAACCTGTCAATGATCAACCTTTGGTGATCAAAGTTAAAGGAATAACTCGAACTTCATCTGAGGAATCAGTGAGTATTCCAGCCAAGAGCCATGTTCAACCTCTTATGATCAAGGTCAAGGGACGTACTTATCGTACGAATGATCCAGAACCACCACTGATCATCAACCTTGGCAATTCTACGCAGAAGACGGATGCCGGTCCGTTAATGATCAATCCGAAGCGTAGTACTCAACTTGTAAATGATGTAAATATTGATCATTCTGTACTTTCTATTATCAATGAAGATTTTCTTTTAGAGTATATGGCTGTCAAATTCATTGAAAGAATGACTTTATCTTCTGATGATCAAGGTCATCATAAAAATGACATAAATAGAGAGGAAACCTTATACATTGGACATAAGAAAAATTCCTTTCCTCCTCATGTCGATGTTGGATCTTATGCTCAAAGGTTCCTAACATCTTCTCCCTATCTTCTTCCTGTAGCTGCTTTATCACAAGCTTGTGTAACTTATAGACGTCACGAAGAATCTTATTTCATGATTTCGTCTAATAAGAAAAACAAGCACCAAATTGTGTTTGGTTTGGCTAGAAATATCCCTGTTATTCAGACAGATGATCTTAGAGATAAAGACAAAGGAAGAATCCGAATTGACAAATATAGTCAACAATCTCTTAAGATTATCTAGAACATGGGGCATGATTTGAAGACTATGCAAGGTCTCAATCAAGGCAAAGGTAGACGGTTACCTTTATGCGGTGATCCATTTTATCAGAAAACTCGACATGGGTTGGGATACGATCCATCCCACATGTTTAACGAGGATATACAAGAAGAATTTTCTTCTAGTTCTTCACAATCTTCAGATTCGGAAGAAATCTAATTCATCGAATCGGATACACCCCACATGTGCAAGAAAGATATGGATGAAGAATGTTCTTCCAGTTTTTTACAATCCTCATATTCTGAGGGAGACTATTATGATAAATCTGAGTGTATATTCTCAGTTAACATGGTTCAAACTGATGGTGAATCGGAACCATTTGAGAATGACCCTTGGGCACAACAAATGGACACTCAATGGGAGCTTAGTTTTGAACAACGACAGCCACCTACAGAGGATGAGATTGTCCAGATTGATATTGGAGACGGAACTTGTAACACCCACTTTTCTAAAATGAGGGTAATTTTGAACTTTTGTAAAAGTTTATTATTTAATAATAGAATTTATGATTTATGAGAATTTTTAATTAATTTAATACTATTTAAAATTGGTCAATTATAATTTTGATGTGTTAGCTAGTGAACTCTAGAACTGTTGAGCCTAGAGACTAACCATGACCATGGGGACCTAACCATGTGATTAGAATGACTATTTACAACTTTTTAGACTAAGGATATTTTGGTCATTTTGTGACTTTTGAATTATTTAGGATTTTGATTAATTGGTAAATTTTAGATTATTTTAATAATATTTAAATTGATGTATTATAATTTTGGTTATTTTTCATATTTTAATATTTTGGAAAAATTTTATATTTTTAATATTATTTTTATTGGATTTGTTTAGTCGGGTTTGAGTTTCGTCTCGTTTCGACTTGTATTGTGACCCGGGTAGCTTAAACTCTAGATGGGAACCAATATTAAGTTAAGCATGGCTCACAAGACCCAACATTTAAGTTAGTTAATTAAACTAATTTTTATCATGTTAGAATGGTTAAGTTAGAGACTCAAAACTAGATCATTTTGACCCAAAACTTGAACCTAGTCTAGACTTAACCATATGAGACTAGAGAGGGGCAATTAGGACATTTTTTATTAGCCCTAATGGACACTTTATGGCAGCCATCTTTAGGAGAGAATGATTCATTTCATTCATTACAATCTTGCCTCTTTTATTTTCCTTTTGTTCTTCCCTAATTTTAGATAGCCTTCCCATTGATTTGATCTCCAAATCAAATCATTCCTTCACCAAACCTTTCCTCAATCATTTCCATTCTCCAAGGGAATGGTGCTACCAAGGATTGAAAGAGAAGTGCAAGAAGGAGTGTCCACTTTGAGGGATCGTCGTATCGGAGCCGTGTCCTAAAGGATTTCATTGGGATTCCACTCCCAATAGGTAAAACCCATCCTCTAAATCGATTTCCTTTGCATATAAATTAGTTTTGAATCCGTAGGATCTATCCTCATGCATGTGTCCCATTTAGACTCAAATTTGAGGCCATTTGGAGCTCTTTTGAGGATTTTAGATATGTGTCTTGTGTCCTACTTGATAGATCCCAAATTAGGATACCACATGTGTATGTATGTATGATAATAGTTTAAATAGATATTTAAATTCAGTTTTAGAATGGTTAGAGAGTGGATTGATCTTAGTTAGGATGGTTAGAATGAGTTTCATTTGGATACCTATGTTTGTATCCAAGTATCTTGGCCTATATATGTTCTTTTGTCCAAAACAATTCAAATTCGTCATAATATTCATCCACGTTTTTATTAACCAAAGCAACTTAGAAATGTCATAACTTTTAGCTTAAAACTCTGATTTATCTCCCGTTTTTTTTAAAAGAACCGTATCGAAGTTAGATTTCCAAATATATATTTTAATAAGCCAAATTCTTTGTGTAACTTTCTGTAGAATTATTTGAGTGTTAGCTGTACGAAAGACGAACGTGTTTCGGTATTTTTGCAATTTCGGGAGCTTCCGGACACGAAAATGCGATCCGTTTGAAGTTTCGGAAAGCTAACATGAAGGGCTACAACATACTTTAATCCTAGAATTTAGTAGAGGCCCAATTGGTACAGTATTGGTTTTAAGTAGAAGAGTGACTATACGATATATGCATTTTGTGTAACCTATGAGCCTATGTAGTATGGATATTAAATGAATATAGGGTATGTAATACATGATATGTTAGATGAATGAAATAATATATATATGATATATATCCTCTTTACATTAATGTATATATGGTTGAATGCAAGCATGTAGGAATGCAATTAATATAATGTATGTAAGCAATGCATAAATGCATGAATGAAAGAATGATATACAATGTATGCATGAAAGTATATAATGAATGCTAGATATGAATGCAAGGTGTCACGACCCGCACCCGCTTTTCGGATACGAGACGTGTCCAAGCCAGCCTACGCCGCAGAGTCGGCGGTAGAACGCTGTCAAGCCCGCAAGAAATAAATGCTCAAGAAATACAACATTTGCTGCTCATTCACATTTCTAAATTATTACAACAGTTACAACATTTATAATTAAAGGTAAATACAAAGTTTTATAATTAATGAAATGATACAATGGTTATCTAATTCTAGGTTGTCTTCAGCATACCCAAGTCTTCCCCAGTGCTAAGAGTGATAGCGGCTAAAACTGGAAAATGTTGGTTATCCAGTCAGGATTGGAACAAGCACACAAACCGACGGCAGTGCAAAACACAATAGAATTATCAAGACATGAAAATAGCATATGAGAAATGAAAGCTGTAAGATAAAGTGATGTCAGAGCACGATAGAGAAATAAACAAGGAAAAGCTAATAAAAGACATCTATCTAAGTGGTGTGAAATATCCTTTCGCCATGTGGACGGCTAGGGGGTAAAATCTGGCATACTGTACGTGTCGTGTGCAGCAGCTATCGTTCAAGAATAGACATTTTGGGGATATTTCTGGGTAGTCCACATGTATACTAAGATATTTCCCCTCCCGACAACTCCGTGTGACGAGCGTGTCAACAAGCAGCAAGATATATGTATAGACATGAAATGAGAAAACTACTATGAATCGAAAAGCAATCAGAAAGTGCACTTGCCTGAGGTCCTTAGCTGGAGAAACCAATATTGTACCACACAATGAGCCACAATCAATCAACACATGTAGAAGTCTCCGGATGCTGAAATAAATAGTACCAACGTTCTCAGAATAGTCAAATTAGCTAGGATTGCCTGTCCTTAAGTCCAATTCTGGACACAGGGGCAAAACGGTAATTTCGGGCAAAAACGGTATCCGCCGTTGGACCCGCTTTGTACCGAAAAGCGTGCCAGAGTCAACGGTCTCTAAAGTCGTCAAACTACATGTCTACGGATCCAGTTTTCTGATACGAACCCAATCGTATGTCCAAAGTTGGATTCCGGCAGGCCGTGCACAAAATCGCCCGTTGGATAGGACCGTGAGGCCCGCAAAACGACGTCGGATTTTAACTGTCTCAGAATCGGACCAAACTTGGTATACAGGACCAGAAAAATGATACGGTCCTGTTGGCGCAAGTTTCGTCTCGATCTGACGAGCGTGCACCAAGTTATGACTGAATTTGCATTGTACGAATACGGGACGATTCCGACGGATACGCGTCGAATTCGTCGCGCACACGCGACCAATTTGAATTCCGTCAAAGCCCATACGACCACGAAGCTGTTACGCAGCTTTCAATGCCTTCGGTGCGCGACCACGTCGCCCGGAATGGCGGGACGGACGTCGTGTGGAACAATTTCTAGTTTTTGAAAACAGATTTTTGGGAAACTTCGGAGTTCGATTTCTCGACGCTGAGTCTATGATTTCAAATTCCGCAAGAAGGGATTTGAAGTCCTACATGTTGTCTAAAAGTCTCTTCAAACAGAATCCTAAAATTCCCCACATATCGATCAGGAATCGCCTTCAAAAACAGTATTTAAACTCAAACAATTGTTCTGTTTTTGACGGATTTTCGATCGACTTTGGGTCGATCTCATGGACTGGTCGTGCGACTATATTCAAATCCCCTTGTTGGGGTTTCGAGAGGGTCATGTTGGCTTTCCAACCCAATTTACGGGTCGTAAAAAGATGGAGTATCGGAGAAGAATTCTTACCTCGAAGTTCGGCGTTTTCCCGCACTTGCTGTTGCGGTTTGCAGAGTTCTCCCGCGCGCGCGCACTGGTTGCGCGCCTGGCCGCGTCGGCCGCGCGCGGTGGCGCTGTGGGCGCGGCGTGGCCGCCCCAGGCCAGGAGGAGGGTGTCGGCGTGTTGAGGAGTTTAGGGTTTAGAGGAGTTTTGGAAGTTTCGTTCGCGATGTACTATATACATATATGGGAAAAAAACTGAAGAGCTCGGGTTCGTTCGTTTCTCTTCAGGTTCGTGTATGGGGCTCTCAGTTGGGTTCGGCCTGTGGGGCCTGTTGGTTTGCTAAGTGTGGGGGATTGGTTTTGTGGGGGGAGAGTTAAAGTTGTGCTCGATTTCTATCAACATAACCGAGTGGCTCAAAGTGCTCGGCTTGGTCTTGTTTGCTGCTGGCAAACAACTAAGCTGGCGTAGGATTTGCATGCATGTATGTTGTTGTTGCACAACTTGCAACTAATATATATTGTAGGGAATTGAATTGAATTCTAATTCAATTCAGTTCAAACTTTCATTCATTTCATTTCAATTCAATTCACTACGTATATATATCAATTATGTATATATTTGGAGGCCGAGTGTTTTGTTGTGTACATATTACTCTTTTCTTTTTCTTTTTATTTATAACTCTATTTATTAGCCTAATGTATATACATATTTATATATATATGTATACCTATACACTCATATATTTATATATACTTGTATATATACATGTACATATATACACATATATTTATCCGAACTGCATCAATATATTAATAATAAAAAGTATTTATCCAAAAGAATAGCGATTTGGTGTTAATAAAATTTATTAACCACCACAAATAATAAACTAATTAATTATTTATAAAATCCAGTAATTATCATTTTAAATAAACTAAATAATAAATAATGAATAAAATATTTTAAAAAATTCGGAAGGGGAGCTACATAAGGTATACATGTAATGATAGATATGAATGCATAATATATAAATAATATAATGCAATATATAATGATAGCATGTATGGTAATGTAGAATATATGATGCAAGCATGTATATGTCCATTGTTTTCCTTTTTTTTTTACATTTTCCTTCCCTTTCCTTTCCTTTTCAGTTTTTTTCCCTTTTTCCCTCTTCTATTTTTACATGTTGTATACAATGTATATAATGTATAGATGCATGTAAGTATGTAATATGCATGAATGGATGTCATATATGAATGAATGAATCAATCAAAGGTATAAGTAAAATATAATGCATTGTAATGAATGTTAACATATATAATGTATAAAAGTATGTATGTAAATGTGCATGAATGTATATATCTATGTAACTATGTAAATATGCATGATGTAACATATGCCTATATAAATAAATATGTATGTAATATGGATATGCATGTATGTATGAAGGTATATATTTATATATATTATCTATTTTATATTATGTATTGTTGTGGTTCACATTGCCTTGAGATTGTGTGAGTGCTAGCCTAGGCTTGGTTAGGCCTAGTGAGACTTGTTAGACTTGTTTGGGCTAGGACTTGACCTAGTTGACCTAATTTGACTAGTGTGGTTGACTAGAGTTGACCAAGTGTTGACTTTAGTCTAGTTTGACCTAGACAGCATGCAGATGCATTGTACATTTTATTTATCATCTCTTGTATACATCTTGACCTGTGTTACTCTAAATAGGACTCTGTGGCTTCAGTTTGGACCTTTATACCTATCAGCTGTTCAGGTTATCAGGCAAGTACATTCTCTGATAGTTCTCTTATTTACTTGTCAATTACTGTACTTCAGTTCTAGTTAGTTGTATACGATTCTCTGTTACAAACACGTATTGTTATTACTGGATCCATGTATAGGACACATATACTTACTCGTTTTGCCTCTATTATTCGAATCACCATACGAATCACTATTCGAACCACATATTCGTATCTTCATGTGCTGGTTGGACTTGTATTCGTCTTATGTGTTGGATTATGGATTCATTGTATTAGACTGGGCGGGGAAATACTGATTAGACATGTAGACATTCCTACTATTCGAACCACCCCCTGTGAATGATATTCGAACGATAGCCATCTCTCACCTGATCAGTGCGTGATGTGCCGGATTTACCCATAGCCGTTTACATGTCGAACTCGGTATTTTAAAACACATTTGGAGAATTTATTCGAATCATTGTTAGATCATCATGTGAATCACTATTCGAATCACCTTATTCGTATCACCTTATTCGAATCACCTTATTAGAACAATGATTAGAATCACATTCGACTCATCTTGTATTAGACTCACATTATGATTACACTCGACTGATATTGTACTGTCAGGACTTATCATGTTACTCTAGTTCGGCTAGATTTTATTTTACAGTCTTTATTGCCATGATTTCTTCTCTTGTTTAGTTACTTACTTTTCTTGTACTTTATCTGTCTCTCTATACCATCACCTGAATATAAACTGTCATGTTCATCAATACAACTGTCTATAACTGCTTTATAGTTCTTTGTCATTTACTTGGGTTTTCTAGATGAGATGTGCTCGTTCCTGTCCTGACTGGACCTGTTGATAAATTTTACAGATAGCTTGGAGGTTGCCTGCTAGCCTAGAGGAGACACAGTAGAGGTTGTATAGATAGTTATTTTAGTTGTCTTGAGTTGTATTTACTTTATGGATTACTGTATTTGAATTTTGAGATATTTTATGGGTTTGTGTATCTTAGACACTTAGACTTCTATCTGCGGTATCTCTTTATGGATTTTATATTTTATCTATCTCTTATCATGCTCTACCTTAGATATGATTGAGACTGTATTTGCTATGTCACCTCCATTCGGAGTGTATATACTGTACAGGTACCTTTATATTGTTAGATGTTTGACCTAGGACAGTGTTCTACCGCCGACACTGCGGCGTAGGCTGGACGTACCCACTTCTCGTGCCCTTACTCTAGGGTGCGGGTCGTGACAAAACTACGTCCAAGGCAATATTCATCAGTAAAAACCTCTCCGAAGATGAAAAGGAAGAGTTGATACAACTGATTAAAGAATATATTGATATCTTTGCATGGAGTTATGAGGATATGTCGGGTCTAGATTCCAAAGTAGCTACTCATAAACTCAATATTCTTCCTAATGCCAAGCCTGTGAAACAACAGCAACGGCATTTTCGACCAGATATGATGGACACAATTGAAGCAGAAGTCAAAAAGCTGATCACATGTGGTTTTGTTCGTGAAGAACAACACCCAGATTGGGTGGCCAACATTGTTCCTGTTATGAAGAAGAATAGAAAAGTCAGAGTTTGCATAGATTTTTGAGATCTTAATACAGCTTGTCCAAAGGACGAATTTCTACTTCCAATTACCGATGTCATGATAGACAACACATGTGGTTTTGAACGTATGTCTTTCATAGACGGATTTTCAGGATACAATAAAATTAAGATGCATCCAGGAGATGAAAAGCATACTGCTTTTCGTACACCCCTTGGAGTCTACTGCTATACGGTTATGCCGTTTGGACTGAAAAATGCCGGTGCTACGTATCAACGGGCCATGAGCAGCATTTTTCAAGAACATCTACGAAAAATAGTTGAATGTTATGTAGATGATATTGCTGTCAAAAGTCGATCAAAAGATGATCATATTCAAGACTTAAAGACGGTATTTGAGTTGATGCGCCAACATCAACTGAAGATGAATCCTACTAAGCCTTTCTTAGGGTTTTCCAGTGGCAAATTTTTGGGATTTGTCATCACTTCTCAAGGTATCCATGTTGATCCTGACAAAATTAAAGCGATTCTTGAAATGCGTCCTCCACGCAATCTAAAAGAACTTCGTGGTTTCCAAGGTCGCATTGCTTATATCATGAGATTTATATCTAATCTTTCTGGGAGATGTCAACCTTTCTTCCGTCTATTAAAGAAAGGTGTATCGTTTATCTGGGATGAAGCATGTCAGAAAGCCTTCAATGACATCAAACAATACCTTACAAATCCACCTGTTTTGGTACCTCCAGTAGTAGGAAGACCATTTTTGTTATATGTTCGAGCCATGGATCATTCACTTGGTGCTCTTCTTACACAGAAAAGTGACAAAGGTCATGAATAGGCAATTTATTATCTTAGCCGAATGATGGTCGGAGATGAACACATGTATACTCCTGTGGAAAAAGAATGTCTGGCCTTGGTTTTTGTTGTTCAAAAAACACGACATTATGTGTCAGGATAGACTATTCATGTCATCTCCAGAATAAATCCTATTCGGATATTGATGAGAAAATCGAGCATTCTTAACTCCAGATTAGCCACCTGGGCGATGTTGCTCACTCCTTATGACATGGTCTATGTACCTCAAAAATCAGTAAAGGGTCAAGCATTAGCTGATTTCTTAGCAGCTCACCCTATACCTGAAACATCTAAGCTATATGAGGACATTCCAGATGAAGTTGTGGATTGCAACATGACTTTGAAGGATGACATTTGGCAACTATATTTCGATGGAGCATCGCGGGTTGGACCTAAAGGTAATATCGTATCCGGAGTAGGTATTGTCCTAGTTTCTTCTGACAAAATGGTCATATACCGTGCTTATTCTCTTAATGAACCATGTTCCAACAATGTGGCAGAATATAATGCTCTGCTAATTGGTCTCCAAGTAGCAAAACAATTGGACATCGAGTTCCTGGAAGCTTATGGAGATTCTCAACTGATTGTTAATCAGGTCAGAGGGATATATGAAGTCTGAAATCCTGACCTCATTCCTTATCATCAAGTGGTAATCGAATTGGTCCTTTCATTCAAAGGATTCTTCATCGAATTCGTACCATGTTCTCAGAATTTGGAAGCTGATGCTCTTGCTACTTTAGCTGCAGACTTAGTTGTTCCAATTAGAAGACAAAATACCATCACTTTGTTGGATAGAGACTTATTCTGTGTAAAGAATAAGTTGCATATTGAACAAAGTTATACTACAGAATCAAGTTCTCAACAAAGGGATTGGAGAAGTCCATTCATTGATTATGCGGTTCATGGAATTTTACCTGAAGATCCAAAAGAAGCTACATCAATCAAGAGATGATCATTTTGATTCTATTATGATTCTTCTTTACATATGTTATATCGTCGGTCATATGACGGACTTTTGCTACGTTGTCTCTCTGAAAATGAAGCTAAGCAAACGCTCCGTGAAGCTCATGATGGTGTCTGCGGTGCTCATCAACCAAGTCCGAAATTACAGGACCGCATTCGAAGAATGGGGTATTATTGGCCTTCCATGATAGCGGATGCTGTGGATTATGCCAGACGGTGTAAAGCGTGTCAGATTCATACTGATTTTATTCACCAACCATCTGAATTCTTACATCCTACAGCAGCCTTGGCCCTTCGAAGCTTGGGGCATGGATATTATTGGTCCGATTAACCCTCCTTATGTAAAGGGACATCGGTTTATACTGGCTATAACAGATTACTTTTCTAAATGGGCGAAAGCGGTTCCCCTTATTGAAGTAAAAACATCTAATGTGGTTAGCTTCATTAAACACCATGTCATTTATCGCTTTGGGATTCTCCGAAGCATAATTCATGACAATGGACCACAATTTGCCAGTCAGGCATTTTATCGATTCTGTGACAAGAATCGGATCCAAAATCTGGCTTCTACGGCTTATAATCCAGCTGCTAATAGTTTGGCCGAAGCTTTTAACAAGACAATCATTAAACTTCTCAAACAATTTGTCTCTTCTAATAAACGTGATTGGAATGAGAAACTTGGAGAATATTTATGGGCTTATCGAACAACAGTCCGAACTCCTACTGGTTTTATACCATTTTTACTGGTTTATGGATGTGAGGCTGTACTTCCGCTGGAATCCAGATTCTATCTCTTAGAATAGCCATTGCTAATGAGCTAACTACAGAGAATAATGATCGGTTGAGACTTCAAGAACTTGAAGGATTGGACGAAAAGCGTCTTCAAGCGCAACAGCACATTGAGCTATATCAAGCCCGCATATCTCGAACTTTCAATCGTAAAGTTAAAGAGAGGGTATTTAAAGTCGGTGAGCTAGTTCTAGTTGTTCGAAGACCGATGGTGATGACTCATAAGAGCAAAGGGAAATTCCAAGTGAAATGGGAAGGTCCTTATGTAGTCGAGACAGTCTTCTCCAATGGTGCCTATAGGTTGTCTAAACCTAATGGAGATTTGCTTATGATGCCGATTAATGGCAAATTCTTGAAAAAATATTATGTTTGAATTTTTTCTTTATTCTCCAGCTACCAATGTTTGGTTAAGCTGATTACTTGTCTACTAAAAGAGAATTTTTGATCTTCTGTCTTACCAGTTAATTAAAAAGAGAGGTTTATTATTTATCATGTTCTTATGACCTCTGAGTAAATATTGAATCTACTTCTTTTCTATCTATCATGTCCATTTGGCCTCTGAATAGGTATTAATCTATTTTTCTTTGAGTTGTTACGATCTGTCACATTCATATTACCTCTGATAGTATCGTATACTCTAAATAGAAAACGAGATTCATTATCTATCATGTCCACATTACCTCTGGATAGATATAATTTATTGAGTTTAAAAAACTTGTCATGTCCATATTACCTCTGATGAGTATTATTCTATCTCATACCTATTGTTTAATTTCAAAATAAATAATAGGGTCCCAAACCAAATATTTTATTCATTTCTTGTAAAACATTACAGAATGAAAAAGATTAAAGATTTTAAAAAATTCTCTATTCGCCTAAGGCAGAGCAGAGACATCTTCAAGAAGTTTTTATAGCTCCGTTAGACGTTTTTCACGAGAGCTCAATACATTATTAGTAGCTACGGAGTGTCGAGCTTCAGGAGTACAGATATGAGAAAGTCCAGCAAAAGTGACTATCATCTTGTCCTTGGCTTCGTCAAGGGTTTTGATGATAGCCTCAGCTTCGAAGACTTGTTCCTCCAAAATTGAGCTCTGAGTTAGCTGCTGGTCCCGAGATGTGATCATCTGCTCCCTCTCCGCTTTTAAGCGAGCCAGCTCAGCCTCGACTTCGCGAATTCTATCATTCTGTTGATGAATTCTTATATTCGAAGCTTCATAGGCCTCTCTTTGAATCTCCAGTTGAGGCTTAGCTTCAGCCAAAAAAGCCTTTTCTTTGGCCATCTTGATGCTGTACTCATGGAGGACCTCATTAAAAGTCATTTTTTGAACGAGGTATTCAGCTGATAAAGCGTCATACTCCTCATGGATGAGACTTTCAGTGGTTTCACTTGACAGCTTTAGATATTCTTTGATGGGCTGTTCAAGTCCTTCTACGACTTTCTCTAATGCCGCTGCTCTCGCTGCATCATTGAACATGGCGATATTTCTGATAGTAAGAGCGATCGCCGCCTTCAGACTTTCACAACTTAGGCCCTTATTCAGGACCATTTTGATCAGAATCGCCAGAGTCTTATAAAAAGTATCAGTATAAATCTCAACTAAGAGATTCATTTCTGCACTTGAGCTCGGCGTTGCGGCGATGTCTACCAGATCTCTTCTCTGAAGACTAGGAGCATATGTTGTTGCCTTAGTAGCAGACTGAGATGAGGCCTTTGTTGTCGTTGCTACTATGGCCAACTGATCCCCAGGAGCTTCAGGGACAGTATCTTCATCATTTGTTACTCCAGCCGGTTCTGAAGTCGAAACTACTTGAGTTTCGGTGACGGTAATTGGTACGGGTGGAATGGTAGTTATGGCAGCTGACTCTGGTTCGGGCATTGTCTCTTCAAGAACTTGTACTGAATCAGTAGCAATATCAGAGGATGCTGTTACAACTTCCCCAGCTTCAGTTGATGATTCGACTATGTCTTCATCACCTTCTTCGGCTACCGGCTCTGCAGGATCTTCAAGTATCTCAGTTGTAGTGAGTCCTCCTACAACTGATTCTTCGTTGAAGTCTAATTCTTCTTCAGCAGCCACTTCATCATCTACAGTAGGTTCTACTGTATTTTGTTCTTTATCTTCGCCCTCAACAGGAAGAGACAATTCTGGCTGAGCCTGCACCTCTGACTCTTGCTGTACCTCCATAGATTGAGGGCATTCTTCTTGAGCATCTTCTTCTGAAGAAGAAGACTCCCCTTCCTCAGACTCTGCGTTTTCCTCATAAATGTCTTCTTGAGGAGGAGGAGGAGTCACAAGCTTTGATGTGATGATAACACCTACAAAAAATTAAATAAAATAAGTTAATATACAAAATATCATAATTTTGTATAGATTTTGTATAATTTATATTTACCTGGAGTAGGTGTAGGACGTGCCAAGTATGCGTCATAGTCCCCATCCCAGTCATCATCGTCAAAATTAATAGCTGGTTCATCTGATGGGATGGGCTCTCTATCAACAGTATGTACTGGAGCAACATCCTCAACAACTTGTGCCTTTTGTGGCAAAGTCAAATGAAGTGCTGAGCTGAGACATCTCGGAGATAGGACCGTCACCGCTTCCATTGACGCTGCTGGTTGGGAGGCCGTGGACCCTTCTCCAGGATGAGCTGAAGAAGATTCAACATGTTGCGGCTCCTCGACTGGAATATCAATCTCTGGGGTAACGGCTCTTGGTCTAGAAGGCCCTTTGGTGGTACCTTTTTTTTCTTTTCTGGGGTCTTCTCTAGAAGAGTAGCAGCTGCACGTTATTTCCGTTTCCGGGTCTTGCCAATAATGATAGGTTCCGCAGCTTTTTCCCCCATTTCCATTGGAATTACTTCCAGATATGCATCAGGAACAGCAGCGTCGTCGGGTACGTCTGTTGGTACCCTGACTGGCTCTTCAAGATTCCCCTCCTTGGGCCATCTTAGACTACCTCTCAGGTTGTAGCCATGGACGAAAGAGCGGATAAAAGCATAAAAGCGAGCATACGTATGAAGTATACGTAGCTCGTGGTGCTTGTAGCAGTCGATATTCGAAATTTGGCACCGGTACAGGCAGTGCTAAAATATCTCCAGTCTCTTGCACCATCAATCAGCTTCCCATAATGACGGAAACTGGTAAAAGGATTGCCAACATGAAGTTGGTCATATCCGAACTGGCGAGCGAACCGGCTTGGTAGATACGGTTCAAACGCGCAGCTGTCTTCATTTCTGTACATCAGATGGGAGTGTCTGATGCACTGTAGCCATCTGAAAACTGACACTGGCAATAGAGTTCTTCCTTCAACTTCATCTTCAAATTGTATGCCAAAGCAGTCGGCTGGAACTGGTGGTCGGGTACAGAAAAAGTTCCAACCATAAGAATAATTCAATACTGCTCTAGTATTTGCCACTGTCGTGGCAGTCTATGTGGCTTTGCTGAACTTCTAGAGGAAGACCTCTGCATCATCTCCAGGGCCTGGTGGCAACAAATTGTAGTTGTGATGCAATAGCCAGCCCATAAGGTAAGTGTAGGGCATTTCTACCCTAGGGAATACGTTCCGGTGAGGAGCATTGTTGATCAGTTCCTCACCAAAAGTCCTCAAACCTGCGTTGATTCGGCACACCATTGCCGATAGCAGGTTAATTTTAACTTTAAACACCAAACGTACCGCTAGCCATAGCACGTTTCGGTGGATTCTATCAACTGTACCGGTCCCCGGTACAACCCATCTCCTCAACCACAGAGAAAAAAAGCCTGCCAGCAAGGCTTTCTTGGAGATCTTCTGGCTGCCATATCTGAGGAAACTCAAGGCTTCGGTTCCTGCAGAGAATTCCTTGGTCTTGGTGGACAAATATTTGTTCGGGAATTTGTAGCCAATCATCATATCCCGTACTTTATCAGCAGGGATTGTTAAACCAGTGTTGATGATTGGAGCCTTATTCTCTTGAAATCTTTTTTTATCATCTTTGGATATCTTATCCTTGTGGTAAAAGAGATATGTTGTCCATTTATTGATGTACGCCAAATGAGATCCACTCTCGTGCATAGTAGTACAAATCATGTAATGGCACATCAACTCTTCATATACCTCAACCAATTGAGGATTTTTCTTCCTTATTTCTGCTAGTTCCTGATTGGAGGGAACATATTCTTCATATGGGACTTCCCCCATTGGCAGCTTTGAGATGAATTGCATCTGTGGAGTGCGAGACCCATTTCACCTTTTGGGGTCGTGAAAGTTCCTATTGAACTGATATATATCTCCATCAGAGCCGTGAACAAATTACTGTTCGGTGGTATACCATGACTAGTGGAGGCCACTGCTTCATACAGGCCGATGTCTTTTAGCTCCGTCTGGAAGTTTCTCATAATCCAAACACTGATCTGAATCCAGTTTTGGTTAAAAGGAGTTAGCCACTCTGGTAGCCTGGGGTTGGCCTGAGGATATAATACTCCAGCCCTTATGAACTTATTAATGAACATTTGGGTCTGCACTGGCTGAATCAGAGCGGAATCCTCACTCGGAGTGAATCCTGGCAAGAGACCGAAGAAGGGGACAACACCACCACTGGGAGTACTGGTGTGGTAGCCCATGTCATTTGCTCTCTCTCTCTCTTGAAAATAATCCTTCCTGGCCTACCATGATTGCTGGGAGTCAGGTTCCATAGCGTCTTTCGGGGATGGGTGGCATGGATAAAAGCAGACAAGGGATAATCTCTATCCATGTCAGGGAGGTACATTGCTCTATTTCCAGACTTGAACACCCAAGCCTCCTTCTTGGGGTGTGTCTGTGATTTGAAGTCTATCGCATCCCCGAATAAGAAAGCTGGTTTTGCAAATTGTTGGCCATCTAGCTGTCAACACTTCTCCATTTATCATGGACAGCAACATTATGTCCCCTTGAGCAGTTATCAGTTATGCTCTCTCTGCAGGATATTCCAGATTCGATTGGAGAAACTCCACGTGGGACAGGTTCTCCAAATAATTTGAGCCCACCATACCAGCTGATGAGCCAAATATTTCTGCAAGTGGATGAATTTGCAAATCTACTGCCAAAAGAAAAAGAAAAATCAAGTTAGTGAAAATCTAATTTGAAATTTTTTACAGATAATTTGGTCTGAGTTTTATGCATAAAGATAAAAGACTCTGACTATGCAAACTTTACGCTTATTAAAGTTGATAAAAACTTTTAAAGTGTAAAAGTTCTTTGTTTTACACAAAGTCTTTTACTTGTGAATTTTCCGCTGGCACATATTGATGTAAACTTTACGCTAGCATGTGTTGACATGAGCGTATCTTAATTTTACGCTGGCATGTGTTGACGTGAGCGTATTTTAATATTTACGCTAGCATGTGTTGACATGAGCGTATTTTAATTTTTACGCTGACACGTGTTGACGTGAGCGTATTTTTAATTTTTTTACGCTGGCATGTGTTGACATGAGCGTATTTTAATTTTTACGCTGGCATGTGTTGACGTGAGCGTATTGTAAATTTTACGTTGGCATGTGTTGACATGAGTGTATTTTAATTTTTACGCTGGCATGTGTTGACGTGAGCGTATTCTAATTTTTACGCTGGCACAAGTTGATGTGAGCGTATTTTAAAATTTACGCTGTCACGTATAAACGTGGGCGTATGTTCTTAATTTTACGATGACACGTATAACGTGGGCGTATTTAATTATCTCAATTTCTACGCTGACACGCATAACGTAGGCGTGAAGTGAAAAGCTTGGGTCTTCTTCTCCGACGAACTCGCGGCCGAAGTTCAGTGCTTTACCCTTCATTGCCGGAGCCACTGCAGGGTTGCTCTGTTGGGGCGTCGTTGATGATGAGACGGGGGTTTTTGCGCGGTCGACCGACGATGAATCAATAACGGGCTTCTTGCCCTTGCCGGCGGCGGTCTTGCTCTTGGGGGCCATCGGATCGAAACGAGAGTATGAAGGAGGAAGAAGATAATAGAGAGATTGAAAATTCGAAAGAGTAAAGTTCTCTCTCTGCTCGAAAAACTCTATTTATAGAGGGTTTTGAAATCGGTTCAAATTTCCGAATTTTACGCTGACGGTTGGATACTCCGAACTTTAAGCGGATGACCGTTGGGTATCCCGAATTCTACGCAGACTGTTGAAATTCCTAATTTTACGCTTCTGTTCAAAGTAATTCAAATTTTGAAAATAATTTGAAAACTTTGAAGGGGGTCTTGTAGGAGCGTAAAAAAATACTTTAAAGACCAAGTCAAAGAAGTTGAGAACTTTACGCAATTCAAACTGAGTCAAACTCAGACTCTACGCGAGCTACTCTCTACGCAAGCTATTCTCTACGCGAGAAGCTTTTACGCGAGAGTTATCCTCCACTTTACGCCAGGGACAGTCTGTCAGGCTGCATTTATTGAGCGTGATTTTTGATCTGACAGCAGGATTTTCTGAAAAGAACAGTGCACAGAAGCCGAGAGGATTTGATTTACACTAAACCCAAAACTTGTCGTTTAGTGTGCAGATGGGCTACTTTACGCTCAATAAACTGGTTCTTTTACACACGATAGCTATTTCGAGCTTTTTACGCTCAAAGCTGTTGTGCGCATAAAGTTTATTTGAGCTAATTTTACGCTCAAGGCTATTTTCAGCCACTTTACGCGAGAAGCTTATTTTGGGCCATTTTACGCCAGTTTGCTACTTTACGCAGGAAATATATTTTGGGTCATTTTTACGCCCGAGCTTTCCTGGCTACATGAGAACATTATTTGCTTACGTGGCTTTTATGCCACACTTATCGAGTAACGTGTGTACGTGCTCTTTCAATTTTGTTGAAGTAGTGGGACACGTGTCACCATACGTAGAGATCAAAACTCTATATGGGACACGTGTCAACGTGCGTAGAGGATGATTTACATCGTGGGTGACAGTTACTCGCGTAGAGACCCGATTTTGTTGCTTTTTACGCACAAAGGGTCAAGTCTATAAATAGACTTATTTTAACACAGACATCATCAAGAGATCAATAGAGAGACGGGAGAGGAGATTCTGAGAAAACTCATACTTTCAGAGTGATATTCCCAGAAGCATTTCTTCAACTTTTTCTCAAGAACAGGGTAAAGCAAAGCAAGAAAACATTCGACTGTGCCATCAGTGCCGTTGCTCGATACCTTTCCGGTGACTTAGTTCTTCCGATTGTTCGTCTTCTTCAAGCAGTTTTCTTCATCATCATCGTATGGTCCAAGGAACAAAGTGATCGCTCTCAGATTAGACTTCCATAGCAATACTTCCCAGAAAATTTGTACTTTTTGTACTTTTTCTAGTTTTCTTTCAAAAGCCAATTTTTAGCATTTTGTTAAGTGAAACAGCCTTAATTTGGTTGTGTTGAGCGATCAACAAATCATGTATCCTGCTCTATGAGATCTCAAAATTTGATTGACTCGTGCCCAACTGTTTTTTTAATTTTGCGTGTGCACTCTCCATCCTATGAGTATAAAATTCATACAGTCAAAATTGTACATTATAACGTAATTAACATATATATATATGCAAAATATTGTTTAAAGACACGTACCTGTTACTTGTCGTGTTCTCAAAATACATCACATTGTTAGTCCAACACGAAACAAATCTTTCTTTATAGACTCTATCCAATTCTTAATGGCATAATTAACTGCTTTTGGATAATCGTAGAAATCTTGCTCCAATCTTCTAAGTAACTCATTGAATCTCGGTTGATCTTCGGCAAGAACCAACGAATTCTATGAGTTGTTAAAAGAATTCCACTTCTCCTTGGCACGAAACAACTTCTTGCAGTTGGCAAAGATATTATTGTTAATATGCCACCGACATAGTAAGTGTGTGGAGCTGGAGAACGTAACGCTTATAGCATTCATAAGTGTTATCTCATGATCAGTCACAATCACCTTTGGTAAACATGATTGATCCACTAATCCTTTAAGCCTACTAAGCGCCCATATATAATTGTTCTCCCGCTCGGCCTCCATATAAACACATGCTACAAAAAATATAATATTTGTGGATGTGACCCCTACCACTTCCAAAAGTGGCATCCTGTACATGTTTATCTTGTAGGTACAATCCATCAATAAAATATTAGGAAAAGTACGCAACAAATCCACGCTAGTCGGGTGAGCATAAAAAAGATCCTTCACCTTATCGGTTTGCTCACATCTCCTATCCAGATAGTAGTACTTTTCTGAGTCCAACTTTTCCAACAAGTATTGCATTTGAGATAGGCCTCAATGCTCGACAACTTTATGCTTTGTCGAGCATTGTAAATTGTCTTCAATGTCGACTCATTCTTACTAAAAGATTCCTTCAACGTGCTCAATATATCTTTGGACCTTGTATTGTTCTTCGACAAGTCTTTCACAAGTTGATCTTCAGCGGGTGTTAGTCGACCGGCATATGAGTGTCCAACCAAATTTCGTCCGATTGGGTGATTATGTGAGCCGCATATAATCTTCAATGACCATTGTCCTAGGTCATTGAATTGCACTCCTTTCAGTTGAAACAGATAGTCACATTTCTTCGTGCCCGTAAGCTTTTCGCGTCTTGGCTTCTTCTCAATGTTCGCCGAATTTGCTTCAGCAACTTTTGTTGTAACTCCACTTTTCCCATTTCTAGTGGAATTTAAAATTTTAATAACAAATACTTCCTTTTTCTATATATATATATATATATATATATATATATATATATATATATATATATATATATATATTATGAATATTTTTGGAGGGAAGAATTTGGGAGTAGGAATATTTTAAAAAAATTTAAAAGTTTGTTATAACTAATTTAGTGGCCCCCACTTACTTCAAATAATTTTCTAACTGATTTTTTATTGTTTGTGCAAATAGCGGAAAGGAAGAGGGGGTTTGTGTAAATTTATTGGGCAGAGGGGCTGTTTTGTAAATTTGGTTTGATCGGGGGTTTTTTATGCAAATTGCATATTTTTTATTTTATATCAGAACAAATGAAGAGAGAGAGTGAACCATTCACTCTCATCCTCTTTTTCAGAGTTTTAATTTTTCCCTCTGCTCGATCTCACTTCCGAGCTCGGCGACCACGACGGTAGCGACGATGATCGACGGTGGTGGAGGTGGCCTGCCTACAGGTCTCCAGTGACTAGGCGGACCCCTTCCACCGAGCGGCTACTCCTTCCAGGCGGCGACGGCAGCCATAGCGGAGATGATGATCGAGCGTGCAGCACGAGCTCTCCACCGCAGCAGCAGCGAGGACAACGTGGTGTTTCCGGCGACGAGCAACTGGCCAATCCACCAATGTTCGTCGAGGATTTGACAGCTCGACGCAGAGACGAGTCGGTGGTGAGTCTCACTCGATCGACTTGTAATCTCCATTTTCAAATTTGGTTAGATCCGATCAATCCAATCAAATCGTCAGATCGGGTGTGTTTGATCTCATCGATTTCTCGGAGTTCGAAGAGGTTGTTATGTGATCGGAGAGTTCAAGTCGGCGGTGAGTTCTTTTCTATTATTGCAAAGTTGAACTTTTGAATCGATTTTGATAATGAATTCTTGATTTTCTGTTTGATTTAAGTTTCAATCATGGATTGAAGTCAACTGGATTTTGTGGATCGAGTCAGAAAGTGTTTTAAGCCGATGTTGTTTGGTGAGATCCAAATTCCACTTGTGTTCTTCAAAGATTTCTCAAGTATTTTAGAAGAATTATTCTCAAATCCTTATTCTATGTTGTCTTTAAACTGTTCGTTGAAATGCTTCAACAGAGCCCTGATTTTTTTCGAATACCCAGTGATCGTATCGGAGTCTTGAGACCGTGTCTGCCATTTGTCTTGGATTTTCGACCCTTCGGGTACTGTACTAATCCTTGCAATGAGTGTTGAACTCTTTATTTTTTCTTCTAATTAGTAGCGTTTGGACAGACGGGAAAGAAATTGATTTAGACGTGCACGGGTTCTGTTCGTGTGTGTCCTGCTTAGGTCGTGTCGTGGGTGTCCAGATGCTCGTGTCTATTTTACTGTGGCCGAAGGGGTTGTGTGGAACCACAGTTTGAGTAGGGGTTCACACCAGTTGACAAATAAGGAAGTTGTTCCAGTGATAGGTTCTATAGTTGTGATATGAAGGCGTGTCCGGATCGTGACTGTGTCCTGTTTGTGTGACCATCATGTTGTTGCTAGTGTCAGTTATAGAAGGGTTAAGTGCAAGCTTATATGGATCTTGCAACTTCAATTTGGTTGTAACACTATTTAGTAATGTTCTGTACTCTCCCTCTAAAAGCAATTCAATTTGTACAACTTTTTGACTTTGTAATAAATAGCAGCTACAAGCTTGGGAAAGCCATATATGACTTTTCTATGTTTAGATTAAGTTATGCAGTACAGAGTGTATAGAAAAAAGTGGCAAGTGCCTGCTTATGAAAAGTTTTTTAGTACTGTTTTAGTTGGTGCTAAGTCTGTTATTCACCATATGAGGCATGTAAGTTTCAAGTCCATCATTGGAAGGCTGGGTTTGTATATGGCAATTTCTCCTTCTTGGTGTTGGTTCTTTTGTCTCATCAGAGTGGTAGTATCTTCCCCTCCTAAAATCCTGGGTTGATAACTGTTAATTCAACTGTTGTTTAAATTTAAGTTATTAAGTATAGCTCTATCAAAAGGTCAGTTGAGTCATCCATTTTAGGTTTCCTGATTTAAGGGTTAATTAGATTGGAGGAAGTTGGGCTATATAGAGTTGGGTTCAAATACTAAACATGTGTGCAATTTATAAGATTACATTGATTGGCATTGATGCTGGCAATGAGCTAAAGTTAAGATACTTAGGAAGGATGTTAATCTCTGGTTTTAAAACTTTATTGTCCAATAACTATGTAAGAGTATTTTATTAGTAAATCTATAGCTAATTACCCATAGTTGGTAGAGAATGACTAGTATATTGATACCACTATTTTTAGTAGAACATTGTTGTTAGAGAAGACAGTTAATTGATAACTATGTGAACTTAACCAACTTGTACAAATTAAACAGGAGGGCATCTAGCTCCGATCTTCATCCGTACTTTCCTGGAGCAAGGCAAGTACATTCTATGGTCTTGTACATTTTATTATATCATGTGCTTCCTTGATTGACACACTGCGACACGACATGTTTTTCTGGTGCTCATGTGTCACGACCCGCACCCTAGAGTAAGGGTACGAGAAGTGGGTACGTCCAACCTACGCCGCAGTGTCGGCGGTAGAACGTTGTCCTAGGTCACAACATCTAACAATATAATACTAAGCAGTTTATACTTCCCGAATGGGGGTGACATAGCAGAATGTAAACTCAATCACAACTAAGAAAGAAGAAGCACGATATGATACAGAACTCAAAATGAAATACAGATGATCAGAAGAGTCTAAGTGTCTAAGATAACAACTCAGCAAACATCCAGAAATACAAAGTCTCAACTACTGAATATGAAAGAATATGTACAATCCAGATCTTAAATGACAGAAATAATAAAACCTAGACTAGGGAGCTTCAGCCTCTATAGCTAGTGGATCTGGCTGGAAATCCGGACCACAGGTATCATCTAGAGCTGTCCCATAAAAAGTGTCAACACCAGCCTCATCCTTGTCCTCTGTAAACATATCAACGGTGCCCAATCAGGACGGAGCGAGCACAATACATCTCAACAGTTCATAGCAGGTTAGAAAATATAATCATGCAGTAAAGTAAGATACAAGAACTGAAAGAAAGTACAGAATGTAAACAGAGAGAGAACTGTAATAGAAATATCTACTATAAATAGAGAACTAACAGTGGCTAGTGAGTCAGAGTACAATATAGACATGTGAATGGCATAGGACGATTCTGATGCTACACTACGGAAGGATTCTGATGCTACACTACTTGGATATTATTCACATGTCCACTTCTACTCCCCCGTACCCCCAATCAATACACAAGGATCCAGCCAGGTTATGTTATGATTCATGTAACGGCCCCCGAAGGGTGGTACATGATAGTGCCATAAATGAGGATTCTAGGAAAGCCCATAAATGGAGGATTCAAGGAAGACTCTGTGATCATGAGAGTACATGTCACAAGTGATTCAATGAACCATGAAGCATAGTGATACACAATGTAAGTGAAACGCATAGAACATGTAGTATCCGATGCTCTCTGAGGGGATAACATCTCAAGAAGGGATCCATATAGTACTAATCCATGTGACCAACGTGACAGTATCAAGTAAAGTAATTTAAAGCAGGAGAATAATTCTAACAGGATATAAAATGATCAGAGAATGTACTCGCCTGTATCCTGGGTATCTAAAGAATATCTACTGTCCGATGAGTGGTGTCTGTCTCCTATAGAACAGTACAAGTCACTATAAGTCTAAAATGATAATAAGATGCAATTCAATGCATTCTATATGAATCTAGGTCAATCTTGACCAAAATCAACTCTTGATCAACTCTGGTCAACTAGACTAGTCAAACTAGGTCAACTAGGTCAAGCCTAAGCCAAACAAGCCTCACTAAGTCTAACCAAGCTTAGTCTAGCAAGCACACACCAACCAAAACTATACAAGCCAAACACATCAAGTCACACATCAAGGGTACATTCACATTGAGCTATAGTCAACATTATATAATGAGAGAGAAATGATTGCATGAATAGCTATGTGTGTGTGAACATGGAGGTGCACAACAAAGGGAAATCAAATACTAGTTATAGATTACACTAGAGCATGGCACAAGTTAACAAGGTTACATCTATTTACATTACAGCCTCTAATTGTACTTAACATGCATGGCTAACAAGTATACATCTATATTAGGCATAAATCATTCATTCCTATATAGACCAATTTATATACAATTCAATTATCATATCAAACATGGTATATATATATTTACATATCCAATATATAGGTTATATTTACTTTAAGTTAACACAAAAATATGTGTGGGCATATGAGAGGGTTTACATGGAACATGGCAATGAGTCAATGTGTGTGTGTGTTGTAGTTAAGTGTCAAGTTAGTGTAATATTGGATGTAGTACATAGTGTGAATGTATGGTGTCAACATGCATAAGGGTCCAGTTACCATAACATATCGAGTCACAGTCTAGAACCAGTTTTAGATATTTCACCTACATGTATATCAATGCATGGATTGTGTAATAACAAATTAAGTACCCATTCCCTTGTTTAAGTCAAGGCTGAAATATACAACTGAACATATATACAAGGTTCATATTTAGGCTAAAAAGGGGGTTCAGATTTTGTGTCTCAGCTTTAGAGTTCTCAGGAAATTTAGAGTGTCATTCATATATAGGAATAGTGTGTGCAAACATGACAGTAGGAATGTGAAATCTCAGGAAATAATTTCCAAGAAAACTGAAAACAGGGACTTAGCTAACAGTCCTAACCCAAAATCGAATCCATTTTGCTAACAGTTGAACCCAAATGTCCCCAACCTCTTAACACCAAACACTACTGTAAACTAACATATGGCAAATGGATTAAACATGGCAATTTGACATCCAAAAATCAGTTTAAGAAGGAAAGGTTTAAAATCAGGATTTGAGAAACAGTGCACACTGTGTCAATTGACAGTTTGGTATTTCAGTTGTGTGTTCAAGGCTCATTCGAACCCAATATTTCCAACACAACACAAACCCCATATTGACAGTAACTAACACACAGGTATAGGGATTAACATGGTAATCATAAAAATTCAGTTTTACAAAGGGGATTCAAATTCAGAAAAATAAGAAATCAGTGAATGGTATCAGTCCACTCTACATTCGAAATCCAAACGAAAATCAATCGAAACCCAAACTCATGTGTGAACATCCTAGTAGCAACTAATACATTTTCACATGAATTTAAACATAGCAATAAACATTCTCATCAGTTTAAAATCAGGAATTTAAGTTCAGAATGAAGAACAATGTTCACGTATCAGGAATTTGGGAAAATAATGAAATCGACATATAAAAACAAGTCAATATCCTAATTAAGAGGTTGGTAAGTATCAAACACATGTGTACGTGTCAAGTGGGGGTGTTCTCATGTCCAAGCAATGGACACGGAGTGTCCAAATCGTGCAAAATAGGTTGTGTCAGTCTGTGTGCACATGCAGGCTCGTGCAGTCGTGTCAAGCTCTCGTGGACACGACTCACTATACTAGACACCTCGTGTACGTGTCTAAGTGTTCGTCAGGACTAGGAGAGTGTGTCCCACAGCCTGCACAGTGTCCACGTGGATCGTGTCGCGTGCACGAGACGCGTATCCGATGCGATTCTCGCGCGCGCTCACGCCAGGCTACGACCAGTGCGAGGAGGAGAACTCCTCGCACACTGCACCAACCCACCCCAAATTTTGGGAGGATGGTGACAGAGGTTGCCCCGACCTCTGTGCCAAAAATCGGGTCTTGAAAATTCGTGTCGTGTCCTGTGTCGACCCTGAGCAGCAGGGCAGCGCACCGGGGCCTCGTGCGTGCGTGTGTGTCTAAATTTGGATACGAAACGTGTCCAGAAATGTGCTCAGTAGGACACGAATTTAAAGAACACATATAGGGCTATAAATCCATGAAATTAGTTTTCGAAATTACAATGTTTTAATCCATTCAAGCAATTCATCAAACACTTAGCAATACACTATGACACGTGTCCGATACGGACACCAAACGGACACGAAATTCATCCAAATTTCAGGGACAGCTAGGGGACTCCTAGATCTAGCCCTAAATGCAAAGAAAACAGAATTTTAGATCAATTTGTGGAGTTTTACCTATAGGTGTAAAAAGCATGAAAAAGCTCCAAATGTGGGATTCCTTCTTGCTAGTCAAATGCTCCCAAATTGTCCCAAAGCTGGGATTAAACCCCACAATCAGAAAATAGGAGAGTATTAGGTTCTAATGCAAGAAACTAGAGTTAAAAAGGATTTAAAATGAGAAATCTATGGATTGGGGAAGAATGGACAAACCTTTCTTTTCCTATGTGTTGAAATGATATAAAAGAGGCAAGAACTAATGAATAAGTGTTTATATAGGGTGGGGATCCCTATGTGGCTGGTCACTTAGGGTTTGGTTAGGGTTAGGGCTTCTAGTTATGGGCCATGGGCTTAAGTCATAAGTCATTAAGTCCTTAAATCACAAGTCATTTCATTAAACCATAAACCATGCAATAATTTCACTTAAACTAATCCTCATAATCCAAAATTAGTTTCTAATGACTAAAATTAGGTTAACCTAAGTTAGACTAGGGTCACCATGGCTAGGGTTAGCTTCTAGACTAGTCTACAAGTCTCTAATAGTCAAAGCCCAAACTATGAATCACCAATTCAATAAATTAAGAATAAATTCAAACTTCACTAAATGACAAATACCCTCAAGCTAAAATGATAATTAAATCATCCTAATGACATGGTTAGGCTCTAGGTCATGCAGTCTCTAGGGTTTCACTAGCAGCACATCAAAATCATAAGTCATGACTTAGAGCAGTTTTTAAATAGTTTAAAAAATGATTAAAAATTACCAAAATCATAATATGATATAAATATCAATAAATAATAATATAATTACAAAATTTTAAAATTACCCTCATCTGGAAAACTGGGTGTTACATCATGTTCCTTGTTCTTATTACTTGTACATGGGGTGGAGAAATATACTATTTATGTGACCAAATCCAAGAAGCAACTCAAGTGTGTTTAGCTTAGACCCTGCATCGTGCACGCGGGTCCTAAGCCGTACAATTCATGTACTTTCATGTGCTCATGTGCTTTCATGTGCTTACCCCTAGCGGGTCACATACTTAGTTATATTTCAAATATTGTACACACATGTTCAGGAGATATATCATGTACTTAGTTCCTGTGATTCCTGAGATACCATGTTCTTATATACCATGTTCTTTCATGTACTTATACACCATGTTCCTTCTTGTGCTTTATATACCATGTTCCCTTGTACTTTCATATCATGATATCGTGTTCATTACCTAGAACTGTACTTTGCTCTGCTCCTGACTGGATATGTTGCAGGTATACTTGCAGGATATCATTCTACCATATGGGCCAGAGCCCGGGATCTTAGCTGAGCAGGATGGGTCATGACTTAGCTTGATGTTTCAGGTTTAGACTGTTAGCTTTACTCTTAGATATTGTTTTAGAATTTATAGTACATTTCATTCTTGATGACTCGTACATTTATATACATAGACTTGTGGATTATGGTGATCATTCTGGGATACGTTTTTAGATGTTGTGATTATATACATTTATGATTATCTGGTTAGATTTCTCTAGTTTGGTACAGCTTACTTCGTCGTGTCCAACGACGAAGGCTGGGCGTGTCCGACTCGTGTCCGATTATTCGGGAGCGGGTCGTGACATTTGTCTTAGGAGGCCGATATTTACCACCACGCTCACAACCCAAAATTATTCGAGCTCGCCTTCCACCATCCCCGCTATCGGATCGTTTAACCAAAACGAGCATATTATGACGTCTTCCTACCGTTTGTGCCCACCTCAACAACGATTCACGATTATCAAATATCTCATCTGTTCGAAATTCTTCTGAGAAATCAACTTGTTCATACATGAGATAGTTAACAATGCTCATTTCATTGTTCATTTCAGTGTCATTTGAAGTGTTTACCTGAAAAGAAAAAGACCTATACCTTACTAAGTTGAACAAAAAAAATTAAATCTAAAAACACATTGTTCGACCGCAATTCGGACATAACACTACTGTTCGACCGTTACAGGTCGGACGTTCCAAAATATGTTCCACTTACATTGATCGAATATGATATTGATGTTCGAACACTTGTAGTCGAACGTTACATGAAATGTTCGACCAACACAGGTCGAACACATAGTGGTAAGTTCGACCTGTGTTGATAGTATCACGGAATTTTTTTTCGTTTTTACGTTAGAACGGTTCTCATACTAATTCTGATACTTCAAAACGAAAAAGAATGTGAAGAGAGTACGTACATTGTATTTTTCAGATGGACTTCCTTCCTCCATGATGGCTTCTTCAAAATTTCAACTTAGGATTTTTCTAGGGTTTTGGGGTTGTGTTGGAGAAGAAGATGAAAATGAAAGAAGGAAGAATGAGAAGGATGGTGGGGTGTGATAGAAATGTCATGTGGGTATATGGGTCTATGGGGAGACTGGTGGGGTGTGCTAGAAAGGTCTTGTGGGTATATGTGTCTTTTAACATTGATCTAATTTTTAACTTAAGTTATATGTGGTGTGCTAAGTAAGTCATGGGGTGGGTATAGCCGGACCCTTTTCTATATGTAGTGTTGTGCGTGCGTGAGACAGGCGCTGACGCCATGACCAAATCCACTCTCTCCCTCCGGCGCCACCACCTCCCCCTTCCCCTCCGGCTCCGGAAGCTCACCACCCTCCCCTCCCCCTTATCGGATCCCACCACCAACAAACCCGACTCCAACTCCGACTCTCTCCTCGCCGAGGAAATCGCCTCCATCCTCACCGCCACCTCCTCCGCCGCCGACTGGAAGCGCCTCCTCGCCGCCGCCGACGTTCCCTCCCGCCTCACCCCCGGTGCCATCACCGCCCTCCTCCGCCCCCCCTCCGGTGACCGCATCCCTCCCCCTCTCCTCCTCGACTTCTTCTACCACTCACAACAAACCCTAACCCTAGCCTCCTCCTCCTCCCTCGCCGTCCTCCTCTCCAACTCCCGCCACTTCGGACCCCTCAACGGCCTCCTCCAGCGAGTGATCCGATCCCACCCCCACCAATCCCCGTCCCATATCCTCGACTCCATCGTCGACTCCTTCGAAGCCCGCCCCGGATCCGACCCGGCGGTCTTCGACGTCTTAATCGACACTTTCAAGAACATGGGCATGCTCGAACCGGCCTCCCGAGTAGTTTTCTCGATGAAAGATCGGAACTTGGCGCCGTCCTTGAGATGCCTCAACTCCCTCTTGAAGGACTTACTGAGAGCCAATTCGATGGATTTGTTCTTCAAAGTGTTCGCTTTTATGCGTGACTCGGGTTATACGTGCGACGAGTACACTTTTTCTAGTGTGATCGCCGCGTATTTTCGGGTCGGGGAAGTCGATTTGGCAAAAAGGGTGGTTCTTGAGATGCGGGAGATGGGGTTGGTTCCGAATGCGGTTATTTATAATAACTTGATTGCCGGGTTTTGTCGGGTTGGTAAGGTGGATGACGGGTTTGAGTTAAAGAGGGAGATGGTGGAGAAGGGGTTGGTGGCTGATTGCTTTACTTATGGTACACTGATTAATGGGTTGTGCAAGGAGCGGAGATCTAGCGAGGCAAGGAAGTTGCTCGAGGAGATGTACAGTTTGGGGCTCGAACCCGGCATTGTCGTGTACTCGACGTTGATCGATGGGTTCATGATGGAAGGGAACATTGACGCGGCGTTTAGATTGAGAGATGAGATGGCCGGCTATGGAATCCGTCCGAATTTGATTACTTATAACAATCTTATTCGTGGTGTTTGCAAGGTTGGGAAAATGGACAAGGCACACGAGCTTTTGAGAGAGATGTTCAGGATCGGTTGGAAACCAGACACAATGACTTATAACTTGATTATCGATGGTCACCTGCGGGAGAGTGATTCGGATGGAGCCTTCCGGTTGCTTGATGAGATGAAGCGTTGTAATGTATCACCTAATTTGTTCACTTACAGTGCACTGGTTAACGGGTTATGCCGGATGGGAGAATCAAGGAGGGCGAGTGCTTTGATCAAGGAAATGACTTCGAGTGGTTTGAGGCCAAATCCTGTAATATATTCCAGCATTATTGTGGCGCAATGTAGGGAAGGTAGGATTGAGGAAGCTTGTGAGACTTTGGATATCATGGCTGAAGGGAAGGTGGTTCCAGATGAGTTTTGTTACAATTCGCTTATAATCGGGCTTTGCAAGGCCGGGAAGATGGAAGAAGCGAAACGGTATTTTGTGAAGATGAGCGATAGAGGGCTTTCGCCCAACACATTCACTTATGGAGCTCTCATAGAGGGGCACAGTAAGGCCGGAGAGATGGATGCAGCCGATGGATATCTCAAAGAGATGCTTGGCCGAGGTTTGAAACCTAATAACGTCATTTATACTACACTAATGGATGGTTATTGCAAGGCGGATAATGTTGAGAAAGTTTTCTCCACATTTCACTCTTTGTTAGGCAAAGACATTTTGCCCGATATTAAAGCATACAGTGTGCTAATTCATAATTTTTCGAAGAATGGGAAGATGCACGAGGCCTTACAAGTTTTTTCAGAGCTTGAGGAGAAAGGCTTGGTCCCTGATGTGTACACTTATAGCTCTATTATATCAGGCTTTTGTAAGTCTGGTGAGTTAGAAAAAGCCATACACCTTCATGATCAGATGTGCCACAAAGGTGTAGAGCCTAATATTGTGACATATAATGCCCTAATTGATGGTTCCTTCAAGTTGGGTAATATTGAGAGTGCCAAAAGCCTTTTCAAGCTTGCACTAGAGAAGGGCTTGGTGCCAACTGGTGTGACGTACACCATAATGATTGATGGGTACTGTAAATTGGAGAACATATCCGAGGCGTTTGTGTTATTTGATGAAATGGTGTCGAGGGGGATCTTGCCTGATAATTTTGTGTACAATGCTCTTCTTGACGGGTGCTGCAAAGTTATGAACTTGGAGAGAGCTCTGGAGTTGTTGAATGAGATGTTGGTGAAAGGTTGTTCTGTGACAGTTCTTACTTTCAATACTTTGATTGATGGCTTTTGCAAGCTTGGGAAGCTACAATATGCTAACCAATTGTTTCAATTGATGGTGAAGAAAGGGATCGTGCCTAATAATGTAACCTACACAACATTGATTGATGGCCACACTAAGGATGGAAAGATGGATGAGGCCTGCCAGTTATTCTTGGAGATGCAGCAGAGGAATCAAATGCCAAATGCTATCACATATACTTCTCTTATTGATGGCCACTGTAGATTAGGGAACACAAAGGAGGCAATTGCTTTGTTTGAGGAAATGATGGCTAAAGGTATCATGCAGGATGATGTTACTTGTGATGTGGTTATCCGTGCATATTGTGAAGAAGGAAACTTGCTTGAGGCCTTCAAATTGAAGGATGCTATTCTTGAAAAAGGTATGCACATGAAGTACATCACATATTTCGCACTTATAGATGCTCTCTTTACAAAAGCAGACTTCTCCGGAGCCATGCAGTTGCTTAAAGAAATGAAAGAAAAAGGGATCAAGCCTAAGGATTCTGAGTGTACGAAGCTAATTCATAGTCTTAGCTCAAAAGGTTTTGTAGAAGAAGCTAATAGGCTCTTGGAAGTTATGGTGGATGGCAATTGGGTGACCCAGCAGACTACTTAACGCGATTTACATTATGAGTGTTCTAGGAGCCTACATAATTTTGTGTACCAAAACTCAGTTCTAAAGCCACAAATGGTGGATACTTGCCATTTTGGCCTGTTTGCTTCATGTAAGCTCTTGGTCATTTGGCAATGGCGATAAAGTAGATGAGTGGTGCTCCTCGTCATCCACAGTTGACTGTTCACTAGTAAAACTGACGTTTGGCAAGACAATTTACCTTGGTTCCTTGCAGACTTTTTCTGTTATGGTTTTATTAGTAAAAGAGCATTTTATGTGAAGCAATGCTGCTGCATATGCTCCTAGTGGAGGTTCTGATGGAGTTCAATTTCTTCTTTTGATTACTACCTTTGGTATGACTAGATCAACAGACCATTTGACATTCTGAGTTCTTGTGCTGTTATTTCTTACTCCTAAATATTGATTCAGTTGTCTGGGTTTTGCAGCTGACTGACAGAGGTGATTGGCACGGAAAATATGGAATGCAATCAAGCATGTCTTGAGGCACTGTCCAGCCTCATGTTGAATGTTGTGGTGACTTGAAAGATAGTCATATGGCAACATAAGTAAGTGATTGTTATGAAACATATGACTTTTACTGTATATAATGAGCATCATGTCATGGGGTGCTGTAGTTTCTATTTCCTTATACTTATTTTCTATACTTTAACTTTGGAATAGTAAGAAAGATGATCACCTTTTCTGGAAATAATGTAGCCGGTATCAATTTACTTTGATCTGTGAATTAATTCCTAAACATTTCTTAAGATAGTTATGGAACTTATAGGCACAGCACAAGATCTTTAGGGAAAAGGAAAAATGTGGATTGATCGTCATGATTAACTAAACTGAGATTTGTCGAAGCCTAATTATCAAACAATGACTGTCACTAACCTACCAACAAATGAAGTTGTGAAGTTTAAGTAGTCTTCTGGAACAAGTCGAATATTGCTTCAAAGCTGACAATTCCATATGTCTAAGCCTTCCTTCTTAGGTGTTAATGATCGGGTATTGGATGCAATGGTAGAGAAAAGAGTTGGGTTTTGGATTTTGGTTTTAAAGAAGAACAATTGAGAGATTTTAGGGTTATAGTTTGTAGAGACAATTACAAGAAGAAATCTACTCTAAGCAATGCATAAAAATCATAACTCAAATAAACCTCTAAAATCTGTTCAACTTCAATAAAAATTAGAGAATCACTTATTTATATAGCCAATCATACCTTGATCATAATGACTACAAGTCCTAATACGCAAAAAAAACAAGTTACCAAAATAGAAATATTTTTAAATACTAAATAGAAACAAACCCATAAAGTATATCTAATCCTAGAAATCAGCCATTTGCACCCATGTGTATAAGTAATTAAACTAATGCACTCAAATAAGTGCACCATAAAATAAACCAACCAAAATTCCTAAATCGGTTTCAAATCGGACCTATGATGCTATGGTCCTCTATCAATCTCCTTGGCTTTGAAAGTTCATCTCCGGGGAATAATGTGATGATACAAAATGTATAACAAGGAACCAGTGTTCTAAAAATCGCTAGGCGGACTCGGTGCGGCGGAGGTCCGCCTAGCACCTAGCCCGCCTAGGCGGCCGCCAAGAAAATATTTTTTTTTTGAAATCTAGAAATTTGAAATTTTAATGTTCTAAAATCCAAATACTATCTTAAAACCCAAACAAATATCCAAAATACAACTATGAATAAACAAAATCAAAAATTCAAAAAAATTAAAAAAATTCAAAAAACACGGCGGTCCAGGGGCGTCTAGGGCCCCGCCTAGGCCTGCCTAGGGGCGCCTAGGCCCGCCTAGCCGTCCAGCCCACTGCCTAGGGGATTTTCGGTGTGGTAGGCCGGCGCCTAGCGCCTAGGCGGACGCCTAGGCGGACGCCTAGGCTGATTTTTAGAACACTGCAACGAACTTATCGTTCCAAGTGAACTTAACCTCCACTCTAGGATATCTTCAAGATGGCCATGATGGAGGTGGTGGTACTAGTACTCGATGCAATTATCTCCATGGTGGTACCGGTGGAATAGGTCGCACAGACTTCTGGTAAGATAGATGCTCCCGGAATATAAGTAGTTAGTATCATTGGTGAAGCAATTGAAACAATATAAGATGACACATATTCTAACTCTTGGATCACTAATGAATGATCCTCTTGAAGTTAGAGAGATACCGAAATAGTAGACGATCCCTTTAGAAGAATGCAATCATAGCTATGTTGTTAAAGACGTCACCTTTTTGGCGTCCCAACGTTCTATAGGGCATCCCATCTATGTGTTTTGGTGTCCAAAACGTCTTTGGCGTCTGGAAGGTCCGCCTAGGCCCAGGCGGTGGTGACTTAGCTGGACATTTTTTTTAAATTAGTTGGACTTGTTAGTTGTTACTAAGGAATTATAAATGAATGGGGCCATGGACTTAAGTATAATTATGTAATATGCTAGAGACTCAAAATAATAATACAATTGCCATGGACTTAGGGTCTGCTTGGTAACGGTGTTTTCATCGGTTCTGGTGTGCTTTTGAACCGACCGTTTATGAAAATTCATGCTTGTTAATTTTTTTGAGGCACTGATTTTGGTCGGCTCAAAATTCCTCCAAAATTAGTGTAATATAATTTTGGGTGGCTTTGTAAACACCCAAAATCGGTGATTTTTGAGGTTTTATTATTTTATTTCATTTATATCCTCACCAAAAAATATATAATTATAACTACTAATATTCTTCTCTATTTAATTTTATTCGTGTAAAAAACTTTCAAAACCGCTCATTAGTGAATTACTAAGCATGGATTGGGCTGGTTTGAAAGCCGCTACTTAAAAGTCACCAAAAATCGGACCCCTCATAACCGTTCATAACTGGTACTCTAAAAACATCTCATAGACCACTACCTCTACAATTGCCTAGCAGACCTTTATGTAAAAAAAGTATTCGAAAACTAAAACTTAATTTCAAGTTACAAGTAACAAAGAAGATTTGACCAAAGAATATTTAGTAATCCAAACAACCAGCTGTTGGGCTTCCTTCTCCATCATCTCCTCAACCATGAGAGTATTCTCTACTTCTCCATCATTTCATGCCTCGTCAAGTTCATCACTTCATCTTCAAGATAACAAGCAATGAAGTTCAACACCAAGTCAAATGCTCAAAGATTATCTTTTTTGTTCTTTTTCTATGTTATTGATCTATGAGATTATATTTATTAATTTGTTTTTACTTCAAGCATTTAGTAACATACAATGAATATTGAGACTATGAAATGCTAAGGTTTAGTTTTATTAATTTGAGTTTTTCGCATAAGAGACACAATTTACATAATGTATACTAGGAAGGGTACTATTAGAGCACCTTGACCCCGCCCCTCCCCGGCCCTCTAATTTTAGACCCCATCGTCCTGCCCCGTGCCCCACACAACATAGGATCATGGTGGTGCTACAAAGCCTATAATAATGGTAAACAACGGAATCGACTCATTACTAGGGTGACAACACCTCAAGGTAGAATGTCATGTTCTCTACATCGAGTACGGGGCTGATCCCTATCAGATCCAGCTCGTAGCCACGAGATTAGTCTATCTGAGAACCAAACATAGTACATCTTCCTTGCATGATATTCCTACTGCAAACGCACTTGTCTCGCTCACTAATATCCTGTCTCCAACCGGCAACTCCTGCAGCTTGCTAAGATAATCTACTCAAGATAATAGATATATAACAATCATCGCTCACAACCAAGCCCCTATAAATCTCAAAGTACGACTCTGAGTAGGTTGTTTAACAAGTTCAATGGACTAGTGTGTGGTAACAATCTCAGTATGCTCACTAGACTGAGGACTTAGTGTATGTATTGGATATGACAGACCCAAGCGAACACTTGAAGGACATACTTAGATGTCCTTGGTTCGTCACTATGATCCGTGTCATCAGGGATCTTTCGAGTTCTCTTGTCAGAAAATATGTTTTGTATATCGCTCGTATCTCAGGACTCCTCAAACTTAGTACCTAATAGGTCACTAAGGTTTTGTAGATATTCTTCGAGGTCCATATCTAACCTTATGATTTTATCAATACGTATTAAGAAAATATAGTCTAAACTCTGACTCCAATTTAACATAAGAAAATACCTATAAGACAAATCTAGATAGGTCGAATTACGATGAACTAAATTGAGATTCATGGAAACCTAATGTCAAGCAATTAGTGTCACTAGTGTAGTAGCAAATTATCCAAAAAAGTTGCACAGTTGAAACACTCTTTCGGAACAAGCTGAATCTGCTCCTGATATGACAATTCAGCATGTGCAAGCCTTCTTTCGGGATTCCGATAATCAGGTATTGCGTGTAATGGCAGACAACTGAGTCTTTAAGGTTTTGGATTTTGGTTTCAAGAAGAAGAGGGTTGAGGGATTTTAGGGTTATAGTTTGTGGAGACAATTAGAAGAAGAAATATACTCTATGCAAAGCATGAAAACCATAACTCAAATAAAATTGTAATATCTTCAATGAATAAAATTGAGTACATGAGTTTATATAGACAATCAAACCTTGCCCATAAAGGCTCATTGTGCTATAGCAACAGGAAACAAGACCAAGATAAAACTAATCCTAATTACCAATATAACCAAATCCCATTAGGTATGTAATCCCAGAAATCAACTGTCTACCAATGTGCATAAGTAATTAAAACAAATGCACCCAAAGATAAGCGAAGTCGAAAAAAAAAATCCCAAATCAAATTCAATTTCCGAGCTTAGTTGGATCAAAAACCTCCTGATTGATCTTGGTGTGTTTCCTACATTTTTGCGCGACTACATGTCTGTTATTCAGATTGTTTAGAATCGTGTCTTCCATGAGTAGACCAAACATATGGAGGTTGATTATTGTTTCATTCGGAATAAACTTAGGAGGATCATCTTCATTATGTTCCTGCATGCTGCAGCCTCCCGGTTGCCGATATCTTCACCAAGCTCTTCCTCAACTATTATTTTTACACTTTATATTGCTTTTGTATTTAGTCTTCTCCCTTGTATTGTTCTCTATTTTTAGTCCCACATTTGGTAGGAACAAAGGTGAGAGGCTCACCCTTCTCTTATAAATATGTACTCATTCCACATCAACTTTATCCACTCGGTTGAGCCTTTATCTCAACAGTTCCTACACCTTTGTGGCTCAGTGGCCTGGGATTTGGCAGGTGGGTTCCAAAACCTTAGGGGGGACACTGTTTAGGGAGCATGCTTGTTTTGTGAAAGATATGGAGACATTATATTCACATTGAATATTCTGGTGTTTATAAGATGTAATTTTACCCAATATTTTTAAAGGATTGTTATGCCATATAGCTTTTGTTGCGTACTATGAGGATGTTCATAGTATGCAACAAACAATGGAGTATTTTTATTACTGCTTCCTTGTACCATTCTCTCTAATTCTGAATTATTTTGTAGGAAGATGTTCACATAGTATGTATTTTCATTTTTGTTAGTGCTACATAATCCCGAAAGATGTGCTAAAGACTGTTAACCTGCTTATACTAATAGCATTCAGTGCATCAGCTTATGGGTACATCCATGGCTCTTTTATTTGTGGTGATATTATGTTGGGACTTGAGAATCTTTCATTTCTCTTCTCCATTTCGTCATCAGAGTATTGACCGAGGGAATTTAACTAATGAATTGCTAGGATGTGAATATCAGCATCTTCATTAGCAGCATCATACAAGTCTTCTCCCATTAGGATCAAGCTTGTAAAAGGCGACATCCTAGGCGCCCTTAGAGGGCCTGTTGCCTAGGCAAGAAGTACTTAGGCGAGCAGTTATTGAGGCATCCACTTATTCTTGAGACACGTTCCTAGGCGTGCCTCAACTCACCTTGTTGTCTTTCAATAATGTTGGTGAAAGGTTTCAACAATTCTTACTTTCAATCTTTGATTGACGGCGTCTGCAAGCTTTGGAAGCTACAATACTTAACCAATTGTTTCATCTGATGGTGGAGAAAGGGATCATGCCTAATAATGTGACCTATGCTACTTTGATCGAGAGCCACGCTAAGGGTGGAAAGATGGATGAGGCCTTCCAGTTATTCTTGGAGATGCAACAGAGGAGTCTGATATTAGGATCAAGCTTGTGGAAGGCGACATCCTAGGCGCCCTCAGAGGGCCTGTCGCCTAGGCAAGAAGTACTTGGGCGAGCAGTTATTGAGGCATCCACTTATTCTGGAGACACGGTCCTAGCCGTGCCTCAACCCACCTTGTTGTCTTTCAATAATGTTGGTGAAAGGTTTCAACAATTCTTACTTTCAATCTTTGATCGACGGCTTCTGCAAGCTTTGGAAGCTACAATACTTAACCAGTTGTTTCATCTGATGGTGGAGAAATGGATCATGCCTAATAATGTGACCTATGCTACCTTGATCGAGAGCCACACTAAGGGTGATAAGATGGATGAGGCCTGCCAGTTATTTTGGAGATGCAAGAGAGGAGTCTGATGCCAAATGCTACCACATATACTTCTTCTTTTTAGGGGCACTGTAGAGTAGGAGACACAAGGGAGGCACTTGCTTTGTATGAAGAAATGATGGCCAAGGATATTATGCCTGACTATGTTACTTGTCATGTGGTTATCCGTGCTCACTGTAAGGAAGGAAACTTGCTTGAGGCCTTCAAATTGAACGATGACATTCTTGAGAAAGGTAGGCCTATGAATTGCATCACCTATTTTGCCACTTATAGAGGCATTTTCAATGAAGTCTTCTCTGAAGCCCCATAAAGAAATGAAAGAATAAGAGATTGAGCCCGCGGATTGTGAGTGTGTACGAAGCTAATTCATAGCCTTAGCTCAAAGGTTCTGTAGAAGAAGTTAATTTGCTCTTGAAGGTTATGGTGGATAGCAAATGGGCGACTTAGGACACTATTTAACAGGATTTACATTATGTGTGCTATTTTGGGAGCCTAAAGGAAGTTTTGTACCAAAGCTCAGCGCACTACCTCAAAAGGACATTAGCCATTTTTGGCCTGTTTGCTTCCTGTAACCTCTTGGTCGTTCAGTATGGCGATAAAGCAGACAAGTAGTACTCTTCGTCATCCCAACACTTGCTGCTTATGCTTCCATATGAAAAATTGCACTATTAATACTGATGTTCAATGAGGCAGTTTGCATTGGTTTCTTCCAGAGTCTTTCTAATTGTTTTATTAGTAGAAGAACATTTTATGTGAAGTACTGCAGCTGCTATTAGTGAACGTTCAGATGGGGTTCAATTCTTCCTTCTGATTACTTACTTTGGTAAGACTAACAGACTTTGACATTCTTTGCTCTCGTGCTGTTGTTTCTTACACCTTAAGTGCCAGTGGCCTGGGTTTTTGCAGTTGGCTTGGTAAGTAAGTTAACGGAAAAGCAATCATGCATGTCTTGATGCACTATTCAGCCTCATACTTAGTTTTTGGCTACTGGAAAGACAAAGTGTATGACAACATAAGTTATATTTATGCAACATATAACTTTTGTTGTATATTAGGAGCATCATAGAATGTTGCTATTTCTATTTCCTTATACTTCTCTTCTCCAATTTAAATTGGCAATAGTTTTTTATAAAAACGATCACATGTTTTGGTATCCGGTTTTAATTTAATTTGATCTATGAGTTAATTCCTGAAGATTTTGGTAAGATATTTAAGAAACTTGTACTAGTAGCATATTGTACTTCTTCCTTAGGAACACTGGAAGCTTGATGACTGAAGGCCAGCCATCTTGGCCCTTGTGCTCCTGTAACTCCTTGATGATCTGATAATGACGATAAAACGGACAATTAGTGCTGCTAGTCCTATTCTTATCCAACTATTACTGCTTATCTTCAACATGGGAGTATGCTGTACTCTATTAAGAATTTAAGATTATGGTGCACAAGGCAGTTTGTATTGGTTTCCTCAGAGGCTTTCTTTACTTGATTTGTTCGGACTAGAGAATTTTATGCGAAGCACCTCCAAATTCTGCCGAGTGAAAAGAGCTCCTCTTATGTTATGTGAATTAAGATATGACTTAGATATCTAAAATTTCCTTCGGTGTTTTTAGTTAAACCTTCGTGACTCAGTGGCCACAGGCCAGGGATTTGTCAGCTGTCTGGGTTCCAAAATCTTAGACGACACTCTATTTACGGAGCACACTCATGCATCTTTTGTGGAAGATACTGAGGCATTTGTGCCCAATTTTAATATTCTGGTATTTGGAACAGGTAATTTTATGTCCTTGTTCTTAAATGATTGTTATGTCGTATAATTTTCTTGCATACTATGTATGAGAACACTGAAGTAATTACTACTACCTTGAATACCTTCTACCTTTTCTTATAGTAGTGAAATAATTTGTAGGAATATGGTCGAATATCATGGAAGTAATATAGCTCTACATAATGCTTAAAGACGTTCTGAAGACAGTTAATGAACTTGTACAAGTAGCATTAAATGCACCAGCCTTATGAGTACCTCTCTAACTCTTTCTTTTCTTCTTTTCTGGTGATATGGTTCTCGTTGAGAGTTTTCAATTTCTCTCTGCATATCAATATCAAGCATTGACTGGGGGAATTTGACTAATGTATGGCTAGATTTCCATCTCATCATCATTGCCGTCATCCAAGCCTTCTACCATTAGGATGGGGTCAGCTAGTATGCCACAAAAGAATTGATAAAGTTATTATCAGTTGTCAACTTGACGTCAATCATCTATGCTGATGTCAAAGTCTTAGTCAAGTTAGATATGAGCAAGAGAGGGCACTGCCATAAAATGTAGAAGGTCAAGTTGGCAGGACTGGCAGACCGACCTTTTTTATTTTATACAGTTTTACTTCACTCAACAAAGAAGCACCCTCCCAGTTCTCCTAGACTGGAAGGTAGTCAAGTGGAAGAGCTAAGATGACATGGTTTGCTATAGGGAATTGCATTCATGTTTGTCTAGGTGTGTGACAGGGTGTATATAGGTATGTACATGGTATATTTTTCTCAGAAGGATATATATATCATCCAAATACTTAAAACAGATGTCCATATTTGATTAATTTGGATAAGAATTGGGATCAAATACAGGCACAAATCAGATACTACCAAAAGTACCTAGATAAAGAAAATAAATAAATTTACATAGTTTAAGAGGATTTTGATATTATTCAGATAGTTCAGATATTAAAAGGATATGTGATATGTCTTTTCATATTTGAAAAATAATGAAGATCCATGTTAACTAATAATTGGCACAGGATCTGATTTAAATTGGATTATTATATTTGTAATTAAACCCCTATCTGTATCACTAGCCAAAGAACAAAACGGATCACATTCCCTCGTTGGCTTGCCCTACAATATATATACTCACTAATGGATGGTACCATGGCCATTGATGGACAAATGATCCGATGTTAATTGGACTGATTATGTGGTCAGTCTATGGTTGGCTAATTATTAATTGGATCATGCGAATGAATGATCGTAGTTATACGACAACTTAGAAGTTGTATTTGATTGGCTATTCGATTAATCAATTAAACAACCAATTACACGCCCCATTAATTGCCTATTAATCTGATTTTTAGAACACTAAATTATCATAGTTTGAGGAGACTTTGAGATAGACAACATAATACAGAGAAATTGGGTTAGAACACTCTTGAGCCAAGTAGAATTAAGAGAGATTTAGTACATACATGTCAAATTCAGCGTGTCACAGTAAATATCTGGATTTTTTGATGGGCATGTGCTAAGAATTAGGCAAAACTGGTCTTAGGATCAGGTTGATAGAGCCAATTACTTTTGTGTGGTCTTGATTTCTTTATAGCCAACCCTGTTTTGATCATACTAACAATATCCATGTCTTTTTCAAAAGAAATTGCAAATAATTCACAAATGATAGCTCACCAATGGAAATTACTAACACCGCTCAACACCAGGAAGTTCATGAAGTCACTGTATTTACATACTCAATATATCTTCACGAAGCTAAAATGAGCAGACAAACGAGATGGGCAATCACTCTAGGTGAAATGTGGTAAGAAAACATACGAGGTTGTGGACCTATAATCCACTGTGTAGGTTTCAGGGGCAGCTGTGGCTAAGGTTTTGTGGAAACTGAGCGATTTATGTGGCCTTGGTAGTCTTCTTGTTACCAGGCTCTTGGTGCTGCCTTTAAATGGTACCACTTTCAAACATGCACTTGCTGCTTGCATTGTTATTGTTTGTTTCTTGGATTTCTTTGGAGGCGGCAAGTTAGGGTTATCTGCTAGGTATAGGAACAAGTAAGGAGCCTATCACTATCATAAGATGACAAGATATCTGTGAATGGATAAGGTAGGAGTTAGAGATGTATGTGGATCATAGATGTGTTTCGGAATAGGCAGATTAAAATCTTCAAAAGGAATGGGCTGATCCAAACTTATATCTGAACTTTGCAAGGGATGAATTTCCTTCTAAATGTTTGGGGTTGGCTATTTGAATCATTTTCTTCCATTCACCGCTAAAAGGACATGTCGTCTGTAACATTTACAAAGACCAAATCCTTTTTTATAGCCTCAATCCAAGTTCGATGACCAACCCCTAGTTCTAGCAGCTCCTTTGATTATTACTCCTGACCGATGCATCTATTGATCTTCCTTCTTTGCCACCTATAGTGATTCTCTCATCTTATCCTCAAATGACACCTCCTCCAACTTCCACGAACACACATTTCTTATTATCAACCAATGCATTGCCACTCATCCGACTTGGCAAGGGATGCATCTCAAAATTTCAGCTTGCACTTGAACTCAATTGTATTGATGGTTATATGTATACATCCAAGGTCATTTGGTAACCTCTTGCTAAGTTGATTAGTAATCAGTGAAACTGTAAATTGGTTCGGAAAGTGGGTCTATAAACCCGTGGTAGGATTGAAATCTAGAACCAATCTCCGTCTCTTTCTCAATTAGACATACGAGGAACCCTTATCCTCTATCAGTACCCTCATGTAGACTCCATGCATCAATTATTTGAACCTTAACTGGATTATGGTTTCTGTATCTTTTTCTTTCTTTTTTGACCTGTATGATTTTTGGTTCCAATTCTGTAGGGCGCTTCAATCCACACCACATCCTAAGTATTCAATTGCCTCATTCATTTTTTTGCTTGGCGCGATAGTAGGGCATGATGTTTTCACATTGAAGGATGTCAGTCTCAAGAGCCTCTTCCTAACTGGGGGTAAGGGTGCATATATGCGGTACATCATGACCGGGGGCAAGCGAAAGCCTCGTGTCACCGGAATATATTTTAAGATAATTTTTTCCAACTTACGCTAACTAGGCGTAATTTAGACATCTGGGTAATGACCATTGCTGTGATGTAATTGTTTCCTTTATTGTTTAAAGAAGAGAGGTAGAAGCAGAAATATATAATGCATCATATTACACTAATATTCTCGTATAAATCACAGAAAATATATTAGATGAAACATTTGAGAGGGGTTGATATTAGAACAAATTATGTCACAATGCGTGGCATCTCTATGGTGGACCCTTTGCCGGTCAAATGAATTACTCCAGACCTGTTTGGGTGGTTACAGTTATTATTTTCATTTCTTGATTATTTGATCTTAATATCATCTTTATAACCATATTTTTTTTTTAGTGACTTAATTGTTTACTGATACTCTGATTCTGCCATCATATTGAGTATATTTTTTCTCACTTGTTTTCAGATTTCAAGCGTTGTCCATCACGGAATTGGCCCAGCACAAGTCTTCAGTTTTCGGAGATCTCGGATCCAAATCTTGTGGAGGTCTTTGTGATTTGTAATGGCTGTATACATATTATCTTCTGCTTGTGCTTTAAAATCAGATCCAATTCGAGTTTGGACTCTCTATCATCGATGCATGATCAGATCTCCAGATATGCTACATTTGCCCCCTAGGCAGCCCTGTTCTTAACAATAGCTTTCTTGTGACTTTGATAAATGTACAAATGCAATTTTCTGGTAATATAAGTTTGTTGTTGTTTGTATTTTCCTTCACATCCATGTCTTGTTAGATAAAACAGTCTCGTGCTGTTTGTGTAGAACTTTGGTCCTATTATATATGAAATGGACTTGAAAATTCGACAGTGACATTGAAAGAGTGGAGGAGAGTATTGTGTCATGACACTGTTATGTTGGTGGGGAGTGAAGGCTCGTCAGTCACCACTGCCACGTGGCTAGCCCCCCCCCCACCTCCAATAATTTTTTACATTTTCCGACTTAAAGCCTTCCTTTCTCCGTGCGCCTAGGGGTGAGCATTCGGTTAATTCGGTTCAAACCGAACCGAAAACCGAATTAAATCGGTTCAATTTTCGGTTTATTCGATATATATATATATATATATATATATATATATATATATATATATATATATATATATATATATATATATATATATATATAGGAGCAGATCAAAAGCTCTTCTTAGAAAATCTCCTAAAAATTTCTCTCACTCTAATTCGTAATATTAATATTAATGTTAATGTTAATGTTAATATTATTATTTTTTATTTTTTTTATATTAATGTTAATGTTAATGTTAATATTAATGTTAATATTAATTTTAATGTTAAGTTTAATGTTAATTTTAGTATCATTAATATTAACATTAACATTAATATTAACATTAAATTACGGATTAGAGTGAGGGAGTTTTTTAGGGGGTTTTCTAAGGGGGACTTTTGATCCGCTTATATATATATATATATATATATATATATATATATATATATATATATATATATATATATATATACTTATTCGATTTTCGGTTTTGGACCAAAACCGAAACCGAATAAGAAAATTTAGTAATTTTCAAAATCGAACCGAAATTTTTTTAAACAGAGCCTAATCTCTTATTCGGTTCGGTTCGATTTTCGGTCAAAAACCGAAAAATGCTCACCCCTATCTGTGCCTCCCTAAAGCATGAATCGACCACTCCTCACCTCAATTTTATTTGTATAATTATTTTTGTTATATTTAAAGAGTAAATAAGATATATATATATATATATATATATATATATATATGTATGTTGGGAGGTTCCTCGCTATTTTGTTTGCTTGGAGAGAAAAGTAGATGTACCATACTCGTATGGGAGGAGAGGATCGTGATCCTCTCATTTACTAAGAAAGGAAGGGACCAGACCACCACCTTCTCACACTCCTACTTTCTCATCTCTCACTTTATTTGCATTGCTTTGAGACTTTGAATAAAGTTTACTATAATAAGTTCTACATGGAACGACCAAGTAAGAATGAGTAAATAGGAAACACCAATGCTGCTGCTTGGAATAACAATCTTCTTGGCATGATAACACGGCACCAAGTTAATTCATGTTCAAATATTTTCAACCTAGCGTTATAATAATAAACTAGTAAATGTAAGTACTTTTCACATATAATACGTATAATAAAAATAGTATCCAATTACAATCAGTCTCTCTTTTAACTCATGTGGTTAAGGTAGGAGATATTATTCTTGTTTGGTTGAGTTTGATTTTCCATGTTGAAAATATATAACAAATTTAAATTTTTTCCAACATTTTTTTTTACATAATTTTTTTTTTAAATAAATGAACTATGATATAATTACGGCTTAGACGGCTCACTTTTAAGCCGTTTTGAAGCCTCATAATATAGAAAAAGATGTATCCATCATTGCTCACTGTAACTTGCGATATGTTTAATGTCTTACATTTTTATAGTAGAACCCAAACCGAGTCCGAACATAAAACATTGTCGGATCTCTTGAAAACAAATCTCTACCTGAACAATTTGGTCCAAGGATTGTTTGTATTCGATGGTACCCACAGAAAATCAGAATGTGAGTATGATGGCACAATTATAGTAAGCATTGTGTAAACATATCTATAAGCCAATGTACCTAGAAGCCCAGAAGTTAATTTAGGTGAATATTCACTGCCCCTTTCACCCAATAGAACTTAATTTAGGGACTTCTATTATCACTACTGACAAACAAGAGAACAATAATAGAAAAACCAATGCCCAACCAGAACAATAAATGCATGGGTTAAGTCTCCAATTGTCAAATGTGGTGGTCACAACAACAGCACCAGAAAGTAAGCACTGTAAATACAGACTCAGTATTGACTGAAACACTTCACTACTAGTAACCACGGACACTCCGAAAATTGACAATGTGTCTGTGTCGCCTCACGTCAGACATGTATCGGTGGTGTCACACACTCCAAAAATACCCTAACACATGCCAAAATCAATGCGTGTCCTTGCTCAGTGAATATATTGTATTCGTTTCCGTGCAACATAGCTTTAGCTTTAGTATTTACATCGATGATCGGCTTGGATCATAACAACAAAAATTCCCTTCAAAGAGAATGGACAGGCCAAAACTCTGACAAGCAAAGCCTGACATGGACCGGTAAACTTGCATCAGAAACTGTGGAGCTGGCTGAGCATGGCCACGAGCTCATCGCTCGATGGCCGGTCGGCGGGCAAGTCAGACAGGCACACGAGAGCTATCCTGACGGCCATTAGCATATCTTCTTCTACCACTTCGTCTCCCAGGATCCCGCTGTCCAAGGCATCACGAGCTTCGCCAGCTTGCTGCAGGTGTCTGAGCCAGCCCCCCAAGCCGCCGCCACCTGCCGCTGAGTCGCACGAGAAGAATGGATCCAGCGGATCTCTCCCTGTAAGCAATACACCCAAGATCATCCCGAAACTGAAGATGTCGCTCTTATCTGTGTACCTGGGGGATACACGGGTAAAATTCTTTAGTGCTCAAACGAAAAAAGAAATATATTGTCAAGTTTATCATCTAATGGTTAAGTTAAGAGCACACTCTCCTGAGTTCAATGCAAAGTCCCTCACTGAGCCAAGTAGGTGATAATTGATATGGAACTCAGCTGGCTCTTGTGGTCAGCGAGAAGAGATATAACCTCCTTGGCTAGGTGGGCGGTCTCGGAACCGAACCATGGGGGAGGTGTGGGTGTGGGTGCGTGTGTATGAAAATTGGGGGCAGTGGGCTCAAATGACATGCAACGCAGCGTGCACAAAGTCCCATACGTTATGTCGGGCATCTCAAAAAAAATGTAGGTGATAATTGATCATAATAAATTCCTTGTTGAGGCACAATTTGTAACCGTATGTAAATACATATTTACATAAGGTCAACAACCAAGAAGGGAAATGAAACCTATCACTCAGTGCAGTCCAAGACCATGCAATGAGGATATTAATCCTTCAAACTTCACCTTTATGAACAGAGAAGACAACACTTTTACTAATTGAGATTGCACTTTCATTTTCAACACAAAGAACAAACTCAAAAAGCCAAAAACTAGATAGGAAATGTACAGTTATATTGAACAAAATTTAAGTTTCTATGTTACAAGTAGAAGATATCATATGTATATATGGGAAGAAGATTGAAAAAAGTACATATCATAACATCAGGAATCTAGGAAGAGGCATCCTGTTAATCTTGAACATACATTGAGAATGTCTTTAACAATAACCATTGCCCGCAAATTCTTATATTGCATTAACCCCAAAAGGTCACACGACTCGCAACAGAGGAATCAAGAACGGCTTCCCAACGCTCTAAATTCAGACAGATCCGACCACTTTCAATTGACAGACTTGACTCTAATCAAGCTACAAGCCTAGAATTCATTGCAATAGTGCACTAGATCAATAGATGTTGTTGCCTACCATATAATTTATTCTCATAGTAATTATATACAACCTTGATAGTTACAAAGGTTTCACAATAAATTGGTTTCTATTGTCTGTAAAATGTGATCATCATATATAACCTTGGATTGCAATCCAAGAAGTGGAAACTCGTATAGCGGTAAACGGTCAGGGCTCCTCTTCATTTGTCTCTAAAATGCGTATGTGAATATTTGTATCTTTTTAATGAACTTGCTCCCATTATCTTGGTCAATGATATCCAATGACGACAAAAATCTGTATTGGTCTGGTATACGAAAATGACTCGACTGAATGATGTGGCCTGAAATTCTCATCTGAAGTACATCCAGACCACCCGAATTTTGTGAGAAACTTGTCTTAGTTTCTTGTGAATTACTGTATGTTGAACAATTCTACTTCTTGAGAATTAGATGCTTGGGTCCAATTCCATCATCATACTCTGCTTGTCAAAATGTCACTAAATTAATCCAGTTGATTTGGAGGGGAAGAAGAGGATATTTGATTAGACTAAGTCGTGAGATTCTTAAATCACACATTTATCAACTGTGGTTTTAGTCAATGGAAATAAGTAACACATATGTGATGGGATTCTCAAATCCCAGATTTTTGTGCTTTCTTAATCATAATTGACTAAAGGGTTAGTTTAAAACCACATCCACAAATCTCTAATGACTGACACTGGGTTTTAGAATCATCCCCTGCGGTTCCGAAATCCCTATTTGACTAACCCCACTAAGACAACAAAAAGAATTTCTCAGTCTTGATGCTAACCTAATCTGACCGGAAGCATTAACCTTTCATAACCAAATCCTCTGTTCTTAAAGGCGGCCGCCTAGGCGCTAGGCGCCTGGTGCCCGTCCGATGTCCGTTTAGGCGCCTACCTAGTCCCCCCGACGCCTGACTATGCATGGTTTTGGGTTTTACGGATTTTTTCCTGCAATTTTTAGTAGCTTGTTTTGGATTTTTTTTTTTTTAACCGCCTAGATCTAGGCAGCCGCCAGGCACCCGCCTAGGTGGGGTAGGCGCTAGGCGGCAGGTGACCGTCCGACTAGCGCCTAGCGCTTTTCACAACCTTGACCAAATCCAAACATTTAAATGTCACAAAGAATGGGCAAGAAGATGTATCATGTGTGGTTTACTGCTAAAAGAACTCAGCCAATGGAATCAATGCATCGATCAAAATCGCCAATTACCCCCATCTCCGCCCCGTCAAGACTAGACTTGTAACTTTGGAGTTGATACCTCGCATAGAAATCAACCCCAAAATGCCACAAGTTATGTTGCACGAACACTGACATGGCACGACACGGGCACGGCATTGATTTTGGTGTGTCCTAGTGTATTTTGGAGTGCTTGTGTCACGTCCAATATGTTTCCGGCACGACACTACTTCTTTAGAGTGTCTGTGCTGCCTAGGTTCCAACAGAGGGATTCCCACCACTCCAAATTCGGATAAATCCAAACACCTACCCATGAATGGAGTGGAAAATTCTCAAGAACAACAACCAACTTTGCATAATTAACATTTTCGGGTGAAGGTTGAACCTTTTACCTGCAACTCTGGAAGCACTCGGGGGCAGCATAACACTGCGCGCCCAGCACGTCCGAACCGCCGGCAGCCGGCAGCCGCCCCAGTCCGCAGTGCCCCAGCCTAGGCTCGAACCCCTCGTCCAGGACCACGTTCGCAGGGTTCAGACGATAATGCAGTATCCTTGGGCTGCAGTCGAAGTGCAGGTACCTCAGCCCCTTGGCCACCCCTACGGCGATCCGGTGCCTCGCCTCCCACCCGAGCGCCATCTGCCCGGCCCTCACCCTCTTCATTGCGTCCTCCAAGCTCCCAGTGGGCAGGTAGTCGTACACCAAGAAGAACCGGTCCTGGTCCCGCGAGTAGGCCCTCAGGCTCATGACGTTCTGGTGCTTGGCCCTCGCGAGCAGCTCGAGCTCCCGCTGAGCCCTCCGCAAGTTCGGCTTGGGGGACGATGCGTTCGGCCGGTCAAGCTCGAGTCTTTTCACCGCGACGACCAGCCCGTTGTCGAGGGAGAGCTGGAAGCAGTCCCCGGCGGGGGCGTGGGCTGGGTCGGAGAGTGCGGAGTGGAGGGACCTGGAGGAGATCTGCGGGGAGAAGACGACGGGGCCCTTGAGGATGGGGGTGCGGGCGGCAAAGTGGACGGAGGCGCGCACGGCGAGGAGGAAGAGGAGGGAGGCGATGGCGCCGGTGAGGACGCCGAGGAGGACGCCGGTGAGGACACGGTGGAGGTGTGGGTGGTGCTTGGGGGCAATGCTGGTGGGTTGAGGGGGAGGGGAGGAGAGGAGTGGTTGGGAAAGGGAGGGCTTTGGGGCTTGGAGTAGGAGGAAGGATATGAGGAGGAAAGCTACGGTTTTTCTAGGGTTTTGGTGCTCCATTGAAGAATAAGAAGCCAAAGATTGAAACTTTATGCAGAAAGGATGGATGGGAGGATGAAGACAACACAGAATGAAGCATTTCTCACCTCCATTGGGAAGATTTCTTGCAGAAAATTCCAAAGAAGAGCTTATAAAGAAGATAACTTTGGATAGGGAAAGGCATCAAAAATGAAAATTTTGAAGCCATGGAGCTAATAACTACTGAAAAAAAATGTGAAGCCAAGTTGAGGAAGATTTCCAGTACAAAAATTCAAGCTAAACCCAAGTGGAAGCTATGAAGCTGGCAGTAAAAGTACAAGTTTTGAACAAGTTTTGAATAGTAAACAAGAAGTGGTGAACCAAACCAAGATGCACAAGGAGAAGGTTTCTAACATAAAAATCAAATCTTGATTTCTTCTTCTTCTTCTTCAAAGATGCAAACTTTGGATAAGGAAAAAAAAGGATCAAAAGAGAGAAAATGACATTGAAGCTAGCAACAAAAGCATAGGTAAGCACTTTGAACAGTGAGAGGAGTGAAGAAAAGGAAAATGACAAGAAAAGAAAGAAAGAAGCAATCTTCCAAACACAATGGGAAGAAAACACAAAAGAGAGAGAGAGAGAAGCAACAAATTATTGGTCTTCCAACACAAATAAATTGGTCTTCCAACACAAATAAATCCTTCACTCTCTCCTCAAGTTCCAAAAGAAGCAAAGGAATAGAGCTTTCTATGTTGAATACATAAACCCATCATTTCTTATTCTCTCCACTACTCAATGCATTCCCTCACAAAGCCATAACTTTCTAATTCTTTTTTAAGTACCAAATGGAATTCTAACAAATGAAATGCCCTATATGAAAACTTTTCCCCCCTTTTCCACTGATTTTATCTTCCTATAATATATACTACTATTATATATATAAAAGGCTGAATTACAACTTGATACCCTTAACTATTCGAATTTTTCAACTTGATACCCTCAACTTTTATATGTACTAACTTAATATCCTATTTCAACTAATATTTTTAAATTGATCCCTAAAAATTAAAAAAAAAATGGTTCCTTCTAATCCCAACCCCCACCCTCCATAGCCCCTCCCCCCTCCCTCCGCCCCTCCCCCACCCCCCTCCGCCCCTCGCCCCCCCCCCCCCCCCCCCCCCCCCCCACCCGCCCGCCCATGGTTGTATCCTCTCTCTCCGCGTGCAACAGCGACAACAACGTTGTCGGGCGAAGAGAGAGGGGGGGGAGGGGTGCAGCCGGGGGCGGGCAGGGACAGAGCAGCCAGATTGGGGGTGGGGGGGGGGGGGGGGGGGGGGGGGATCAGACAGGAGGGAGAAGAAGGGCATCAGCTGGACTGGGGTAAGAGAGACAAAGGTAATTTGGTCTTTATTTTTTTCGGGATATTAAGTTGATGTCTATCAAAGTTTAGGGGATCAAGTTGAAAAATTCGAATAGTTGAGAGTATTAAGTTGTAATTTAACCTATATAAAAAGTTGATTTCTTCATATTTTAAAAAAAAAATTATTATCTAACTTTATTAATTAAAAGTATTTATTAAATTTATAAAGACAGCTACATAATTACGTATATTTTTTTAAAAATAAAGTTAAATATTATGATAACTTTTGCTCTTTTCAAATACGAAAAAGTTAAGTAATTTTTTTTAAAATACGTACAAAACACGTACATATATGCTAATATATAATATAAACATTTAATTGATCTATACCAATCGATTCAGTCGATTGGTATATGACCATACAACAATATTAATCTGAACCATTTAACTTCTTCAAATATTAAAAAAATCACAAACCAGATAGATAAAATTATTGTGATTAACCGAACTCATATATTAGTGAGCTCTTATCATATGTGCATTCGTAAACCACACACAGAAATCGAACTCTTCGTACTCTAACTGACCAAAATATGTCTGTGCGGATAATTGAAGTTGATTTCCCCCCCTCTTTTTAGGGGCCGACTATACACACTCCAAGACTTGCTAAGGACACCCACATATGTTAAAAGACCAATATACCTCCAAGACTTTCTAAGAACACCCCACAAAAAAAAAAAAAAAATCTGCGACAAGCACGACAAATACTTTGTCGAACGGACAATGGTCTGTTCGACAAGTATTGGTCGAACATGTCTTCTTCTGTTCGACAAATACTGATCGAACGTGTCTTCTTGTGTTCAACAAACACTGGTCGAACATATTCTAATCGAACATGCAATCTTCTGTTTGACATATTCTGGTCGAACGTACACATTATAGTTCGACTGTCGTAGGTCGAACATTGCTCTGTGAGTTCGACAAACCAGGATCGAACCTACCCGTGAATACACCCAAAAAAAAATTTCTAATTTTTTTTTTTTGTTTTAACAACAGGTTATGGTCAGCGGAGGGGGTTCGAAAAGCGGGAGAAGGGGGGAGGCGGAGGAGGCGGGTCCGCAGGGGGTCGGGGGAGGAGGCGGCGGCGGAGGCGGGTCGGGAGATGAGGAGGGTCGGCGGAGGGGGGAAAGGAAGGGGAGGGGAGGGGAGTATGGGGTGTTCTCAACAGCAAGAATAGAATATATATATATATATATATATATATATATATATATATATATATATATATATATATATATATATATTTTGAAATAGGATGTCCTTAGCGAATCTTGGAGTGTCAATAGCCGGACCCCTCTTTTTATTGTTCGAAGAAAAAATTGAAACGACTAACACTAAGCCAACCCTCTCCTTCAAAGAAATGAAGTAAACATTTTGATATACAAAGACAATAATAATGAAACTGTGAAGTGAAAAAAGAAATAGGAGTAAAAGTCATGGTGTTATCTGGGCCGATCTAGCCCGGTCCCGCCCGTGGACCGGACCGGCCCGCCCCCATAATAGCCCGGACCGGCCCGCTGTTGGCCCGAACCGGCCCGCCCCCCCCCCCCTCCCATCCGGTTCGGGTCGGGACCCCCCCCCCCCCTCCAGCCCGAGCCCGGCCCGGTCCGGTCCGGCCCGTTCTTTTTTTTTTTTTTTTTATAAAAAAGGAGGCCCGGCCCGCTAAGGCCCGGTTGGACCGGTCCGGCCCGGCCCGCTGGGACCGGTCCAACTCCAGCCGACCGTTGGAGGTATTTTTTTTTTTTTCACTCATTTGACCGTTGGGGGGGTTCTTTTACCAAAATACCCCTCCCATATAGCCGTTATTAAAACGTTGGGAGGGGTATTTTGGTCATTTTTGGCCTAAAATTACCAAAATAATCCCAAAAAATTCCTATAAATAGCCCAAAAATTCCATTTTTCAAACACAACTCATTACTCACAAATTCTCTACATCTCTCTAAGGTGCTCTGGTGCTCTACTGCTTTTCCTCCCCGGTGCTCTGGTGTTCTACGACTTTCCCTCCCCGGTGCTCTACGGCTTCCCGATCTCGCTCCCAACTCCATTCCGGCTCTACGGCTTCCCGATTTTCCTCTCAATCCCTTACTTTCTTCTAGCGTAGTTTACTTTATTTTATTTTATATATGGCTGGTGAAGGTTCAAACCCACCTGATCTTGCTGGACAGACATACCATTATTTTAGTACTTTTTTTGACGGTACTGAAATTCCACCTGAGCAAGTAGCGACTAATCCGATTCCGGAGGGGTGCCAACAATCTCCTCCGGAAGTCGCTAGTACAACCCAACGTCCTGAAAAGAAAAAAAAGGTCTAAGTATTGGGATTATTTTACTTTAATTTTTGAAACTAATCCTGATGGTTCGTTTGTTTTAGATGCCAAGGGGGAACTGAAACCGTACAAGACGCAATGCAAGAAATGTTACAACCAGTACGCATGGAAGAAGGGCGGTGGCACCGGGACTATATCCAGACACTACGACACTTGCTACGGGAAGGACACACTTCAAGCGTCCCAAACCCAAATAAGCTTCGGCGCCACCGGTTCTTCAATTGGTAACTTTACTTACTCAGCTGCTAGGCATAAAACCGAATTAACTAAACATATTATTCGTGACGAACTTCCTTTCACGACGGGTGAAAGCGAATCTTTACGAGATTATGTATCACTTTCTCTAAACCCCTCCTTTACTAAAGTGAGTAGGCAACAAGCTCGAAAGGAGGCCATTCGTCTCTTTAACGAGCAGAAAGCCGCTTTGAAAGCGGATTTTGAAAATATTAGTAAGTTAGCTATTACTTCTGATATTTGGACTACTAAATGGAGTTATGCTTATATTTGTATTACTGCACACTATATAGATGCACAATGGATGTTGCAAAAACGCATCATCTGTCTTAAACTTATAGAATGTCCACACACGGGCGCTGTAATTTCAAGTGAGATTTCAAGACACGTGCGTGAATATGATATTCACGCTAAAAAAATTTCTGTCTCTTTGGACAATGCATCAAACAACAATGCTGCTATGTCTTCTTTGTCAGTAATTTTTAAGCCTATTTTAGAAGGTAGACTTATGCATGTTAGGTGTGCTTGCCATATAATTAACTTAGTTGTTAAAGAATGTTTAAAAATTTTTGAACCCCATTTAGACACTCTGCGACAATGCTTGCTCCACCTAAACTCGTCTCCAAGTAGACAACAAAGTTTTGCATGCACTTGCGCACACTTTGGTATGACTTTTAGAAGATTTGTGAAGGATATACCAACTAGGTGGAACTCCACCTACTTGATGTTGAAATCTGTAATTCCTTTTAAGACTGCTATTACATATTATTGTACTTCGGATGCCACCTTTGACTATCAGGTTACTGATGATGATTGGGTAGCAGCTGAAAGTGTTTGTGAATTTTTAGAAGTTTTTTACAATGCTACATTAACTCTTTCTGGTGTTTATTATCCCACATCTTGCTTAGCTTTACGTGAACTTTGTAACATGTCTTATTTATTTTCTAAATATAGAGATTATCCAAATTTTGAAATTGCGGTGAGAAATATGGAAGCCAAATTCAGGAAATATTGGGGTGAAGTACCTCTTTTATATTGTTTGGCTTCCATATTTGATCCTACAATCAAATTGGATGGCGTAGAGGTTTTATTAGATGGATATGGAGAATATATGGGTATAGACGTTACTGACATGAAGGCAGAAGTTAAAGTGGCTTTGGACAGGTTAGTTATACTGTACGAAGAAGGAGCAACGTCGACCCGACCAACGCAGGGGGGGCTAGTAGTAGCTCCGGCTTGACGTCTAAGCTATCAGCAGCCGGTCGCATACTACAAAGGAAGAAACAAAAGCAATCTTCCCAACCTACTCAAGAGTTGTCTGCTTACCTTAACTCTTATCAAGACGAAGATGAGACTCCAGATCACTTCGCCGTTTTAGAATGGTGGAAGAGACACGACAAGAGATTTTCTGTGCTTTCTAACATAGCACGTGATCTACTGATGGTTCCGGTGTCGACGGTAGCATCGGAGTCCTGTTTTAGTGCAAGTTCGAGGATGTTGAGCGATAGGAGGAGCCGCTTGAAGCCCGATATTTTGGAAGCAATCGTGTGCGTACAAGATTGGATGGCTGCCGATAAAAGAACACAAAACCAGAAAGATGAAGAAGATCATGACATCCACGAGCTGGATTTGGAATCGCTTTCATTGCATGAAGGCGAACAACAATGAGGCTACGGTGCAAGGTATTAGGTATGTACATTTAAACTTAACTTATACTTTAAATTTTAACTTATACTTTCAAAAACTTTTTTTTTTTTTACTTATACTATTCAAATTTTTAATTTTAACTTATACTATTCAAATTTTTAACTTATACTTTCAAAAACTATTTTTTACTTTAAAAAAAATATTTTTTTTTAACTCCGCCTATGCCAAACAAGCATTTGCCGGTCCCAAGCCCGGATAAAGGAAGAGGGGGAAATATTTTTTTTTAATTTTTTATAAATTATTATAAATATTTGTAATATTTGTATAAACATTTTTGTATAAACATTTGTATATATTTGTATAAACATTTGTATTACAAACTATTACTAAATTATAAACATTTTTGTATTACTAAATTATAAACATTTATATACATATTTTGTATAAACATTTTATAAACATTTGTATTAAAAAGAAAATATTTTATAAACATTTTATAAACATATTTTGTATAAACATTTTATAAACATTTGTATAAACATTTTATAAATATTTTGTATAAACATTTTATAAACATTTAAGTTACAAATTTTTAAAATTAAAATACAAAAGAAAATGATTAAAAAACCAAATTAAAAAAAAAAAACTGTAAAAAAAAAAAAAAAAAAAAAAAAAAAAAAAAAAAATTCAAAAACCGGGCCGGTCCGGTTAACCCGGCCCGAACCGCCCAAGCTCGGACCGGCCCGACCCTATTTCTGTCCGGTCCACTGGGCCGGGCTGGGCCCATCGTAGCAAAACCGGGCCGGACTTAGCCCGGACCGCAAAACACAGTGGGCCGGTCCTGGACCGGCCCGAACCCAGTCAGGCCCGCAGCCTTTGGACCGTGGGCCGGACCGGACCGACCCGAAAACACCACGAATTAAAAGCCAAAAGGAGAGAATTTATAAATGTAGAAATAAACAGGAATAAAAAAAAAAGGATTGAGGGAAAATAAAAAAAAAGGATTGAGGGAAAAGAAAATGAGGTTCTTGGTTGGTGTGCTTGTTCTCGTGTGAGCATCTTTGTTTGTTCTTTTTTTTATTCCTTTTACTATTCTAATATTTATCAGCAGTTGGTATTCTTTTCAACATTTACTTTTGGTGGCTTATATTGTCACTCCTCCTCCTTCCGGTCCTACATAGTTTCGATGCTTTTAACTTTTCTTTGTTTTTGTGTGCACATATATTATCTTATGCTTCATCTTTGTCCTCCCAATACATGATACATCTATATTTTAGATTAATTATATTAACTATCTCTTATATTTTATACTTATTATACGGACTATTTTTTCTTTAAAACTAATTACACAAACACCTCTTGTACTTCTATTTTTTATAGAAACTAATAACACTGACCACTCTTATAGTCAATAAATTTTATAAAGGAGAAGGATGATCAGTATACTTATTTTCAATTAAAATAAAAATAGTTCCTGTAATACTCATAAAATATAAATAGGGTTAGTATAATTTACCCTTATATCTTTTTTTGATAACACCATATAAATCGGTGCAAGCTATAGTAAAGGATGAAGTGAATTATGATGCTAGGAATTTCCTACAAACAATATTTTTTTTTCCTTGGAAATTTGATGCAGTAATCATCTAAATTAAGTTAATATTTGGTAGAGAGAATTAATTTATTTTTGACAAATTTTTTATATCTTCTCAAACAATAAGATAACAAGGTTAGTGACTTCAGAAAAAACCTTAAATAATGTTAAGTAAATGTTTGTATCTACTATAACAACTCCACAAATAAAAAAAGTGTAGCCTATCATTATAACGTTTACCAATGATGCAAATATTTTTACTACCCTAATTATATCTTGTTAGCTTTGGAACTTCAACAATGAATCAATTATGGAACAAAATGCGAAATTGTGAGCAAAAGCACAATCACAAATGGATGGAAAATAATAAGTTGATATAAATTAGTGTTTTAAAAATCAGATCAAAGACCGATCTGGACAAAGCACTGAGTCAGATCAAACTGATTCAACCAGTTGGTTCAACCAATGGTTCAACCATTGAGTGACCCAAGTTCATTCCCTTCTGGATAATAATTTTTATAAAAATATTCATTGACAACCGATTTCTAAAAAAGCAATAGGTCAACATTGATCCGGCCAGAAAAAGCTACCACTTCAGGAGTCAACCGGCTGTACTTGCCATCCGATTTTTAAAACAACGATGTAAACCTTCAAAATTAACATATTCCTCAAAACATGGATATGTTTATTAGCCATTTCTATTTAGAAAAATAATATACGTAACAAATAGAGAATTCTTTTATATACTTTAAATAATATGAATATTTTACTAGTTTATACTAACATTTTTATCACACTTATTATTGATTTATTAAAATTTTCTGTTAATTCTTTTTCACCCCCATTCCATTGCATTAAAGTGAAGTCCAATTCAAAACTACAATACTATGAATAATATTTCTAAAATTGTACGAGTACTTCATTCTTCCACCCCTACCACAATATAGTTATACATACAGCCAATTTTGATAGTTATTTATATTTATAGAATGTATTTTATTTGTGACTGGAGTATTCTATTAAGTACTAACCATATTGTTTTCATGTTTTTTTAATTAACAAAGAATAGCTGTCGGTTCTATTGAGTTCCATGTTCTTGTGGATTGGGTTATTTAGTTTTACGGTCTCACATATATACACGGATATTAGAATTTGGATCTCGAAATTAATCGATGTTATAATTTGGATTTTGAAATCGCTGTTATGTTCATTAGCCCATGTGAACAGCAATTTCGAGATCTAAACTCTAACGTCGGTCAATTTCGGAATCCAAACACTATTATATATATATATATATATATATATATATTCTTTTTTTTTCCAGCACATGTGGGCTCAGTTAAATCGTGTATCATTCCGTACACGATTTTTAGCCGGTCGTCATGTCGCTTCGGACTCTTCGTGCGGATCTTGTTTGCACTGACTTTTTCATCATAGCCCCACACGTACGTCTCGCGCACTCCGCGCGCTCCAGAATCTCACGAGACGGCCGACGTCTTTCGACGCCGGCAACTCAATGTCTCGCTTCACCCATGACGTCAAAGGCGCCCCCGACGTCTTCACGACGCCTACGACAGTCGATGCCGTCCAGCCACCTACTCTATGCGCACGACGTCTTCTCCACGCCTATAGGGCGCCGCACGACAGGCCGCGTGGTCGACCGTCGTTTATACCCGTGGTAGAATGGTGCCGGTCCTCGACCGTCTGCGCGGCACCCTAGCCGTTGAGTTTTCATGCACGGGACATCCCATTCTGTCCCACGCCAGCTCAGATCGTGGCCATTTTTCGTCAGTCCTCCGACGTTGTGGATGTCCCGCATCGCACATGCCAGTCTCATCATCGCCCCCCTAATATCTATGTATATGTGAGACCCTAAAACTAAATATCCCTTATGATTTTTTCATTGTCCAATATTGTAGTCGAATTGTCACGACCCGATCCCAACTAATTGGGTCGGACCGGATCATGCCCAGCCTGCACCGTTGTTGAGACGGCGACAGTAAAGCTGTTCAGTAGCAGGTAACCATACAACAACACTATATTTGTCACAACTCAAAATTCAAAAATTTAAAACTTTATTAAACTTTTACAATGAAATGAAAGATACAACTTAAACCATTTCCACATACATCAAGAAGAAAAGAAAACTCTAGACAAACAGCTCATCAGTCTCGAAATCCTCGTCTTGGGATCGCGGAACAAAGCCTCATCAGTGATACCTAAAATGTTGGGTCTCCAGTCAGGAGGGAGCAAAGTACAATTCATGCTAATTTTAACAATTGAAATAATAATAGAATCATGCACTTTTAAACAATTTTGAAAATCAACTAAGCAGTTACAGTTTTAAAACAGTTACAGTTTCTGTGATGTGAATAGGCAATGAATATGACCGGCTTTGGTTGTACAGTTGTATCATATTGATACGATATGGCTTATCCCCGTGTGTATGAGGGGTAAGCTAACACAGTCAGTATACTATTTTGGATGTGGTCATACTCATTACACTACTCCCCCAGTCCCCAATAGTTACAGTAGTTACAGTCAGTGCTCTCAGAGAGAGTTCCGTGTTGCATCGTGGTTTAAACTTGCATTAAAACGATTACTAAATAATTGTAAACTAACACAAAATGTACTTGCATCAGGTTTGACTGGACTAGAAAGGTTGATACGTCGGGATGGAAGTTCAGACTCTTCCTTGAAATCCTACATTCGATAAGCTGTCTCAGAAACCAAGAATTGTCAATGCTAATAGTTGCAATCTCTAAACTGTTCCCTAGTCAATTTTAAATCTTTTAATTAGCTAACACAAGCAAAACGCGATTATTAGTGCGTTGATTTAATACGAGGAAAAAATTGTTTTTTTTATATATTTTTGAATTCGGAAAACTCGTCGATGCCAGATTATTTTATAAAAATTTGGTATTTTTATAAATATAAATATAAAGCTAATTTTCTTATTTAGTGAGAAATACATGATTTTTAATTAAATAGAAACTTGTCAATTTTTACGTGAGAAAATATTAATTAATTTTATATGAAAATACGTTTTAATCATTTTAATCGTTAAATATCAAAAACTCGAAAAACCAGAAAATGACAGGAATCTAAGCTATTACAGTTACAGACCAGCCAGCTGGGCTTATGCCCATTACAATTTATTTACATAAATTAAAATAAGATAAGACTGACGTTAGTCCTAAACTGAAAATATTAAATAAAATTAAACAGAAATTAAATATAAAAATAAGGTAAATAGTAGAGTCTCAGATATAGTCCAATCCTCATCTTGGCTAATTGCCTCAACGTCCGGACGGGGCCGGTTTCGTTTGCACTTAGCCGGGTCCACTGACCGATACGGTCGTCACCCAAAACCAAATATCAAATAAAATTCCAAAATTCATTTTAAATTCATTTTTAAAATAATCCAGGATTTACGGAAAAATCCGGCAGCATCTCCTCTGTTTTGGTCAACCCAAAAACTGGGAAATGGCGCCGATAATTTCCTGCAAGTCCCAAACCAGGGAAAAACCCGCATATATATATATATAAAATATCCACAACCAATCCACAGCATAATCGGGACGACCCGAAATAATTTCGGAAGTCCGATTCCAAATCCACAAATCACAGAACGTTCCCGGAAAATTCCGGAAAACTAAAACATACCAAAAATCAATTCCCGAAATATTCCGGGAATCCAAAATAATTCACAGGACCTTTCCGAAAGTCCCGAAAAATTACGACGTCGCTAAAACCGAATTCCCAAAGGGAATCGGGGACCATTTCATCATCGACTAAATAATAAAATAAGCGGGACATGGGGTTATACCTCGAATTGCTCGGTTAGAGCTCTCAGATGAATAATAGAAAGAATAGAGAGCTCCGAAACAGCGAATAATTCTCGAAACAGCGCTGGAACAGCAGCGTCCAGCGGCGTCGTCGCCACAAATATGCAGATCAGGGGAGTCGCGGGCTAGGGCACGCGCCTAGGTCAGCAGGGAGTCGGCCAGGGAAATTGGCCAGAGAAAAACTCGGCCAGAGGGGCGCTGGCCAGAGGGAAATCGCACGGGAAGACGTGCGACGAAGGGCGCGGGGGTGCTTGGCCAGAGGGGCAGCGGCCACAGGGGGTCGCCGGAGCATGGCGTCGGCCTGGAGGAGGCCGGCGGGGCGCTGGCGTGGGCGCGCGAGGGGGACGGGCGACCGTCGGCGGGGCGCCGGCGGGACAGCGGGACAGGGGCGACGTCGGGCTCTGGCGATTGGCCGAGGGAAGCTCGGCGGGGCGCGCTCGTGAGGGAGCGGGGCCGAGGACAGGGGGTCGCCGGACGTCGGGCTGACGCGGGTGGCCGCGGGCGTGAAGCTCTGGCGTCGGTGAGGGAGAGGGAGTGAAGAGGGTTTGTGGGTTAATTGGTGGAGAAAGGGAGAGAGCAGAGTTAATCTCTGAGAAGAAAGAGAGAGGGGAGGAGAGTTTGAAGAGAAGAGGGTTATTCCTCTGGTGTACGTGAGCAAGGGAGAGTGGGGGAGGAGTTATTAAAGGAGATTTGGTGGATGGGAGTAATAAAGAGGCGTGATGAGTGTTTGAAGAAAGGAGTTATAAGGAGGAGTGGAGTTGAGGACTTGTGGCTGTAAGTATTCGTGGGGGAGAAACGTAAGGAGAGAGGGGAAATGTAACGGGATTTTACCATTTCGTGTGTGTGAGTGAGTAGATGCTGGTCCTACGGGACCAGCTGACTAATTATTTATTATTATTTTTTTAATAAATTATTAGAACCAATCAGAAATTAGAAAGGAAAGGAAAGAAAAGGAGATGGGTTCAGGCTCAGGCCTGGGTTCGGACTCGGGTCTGGGTTTGAATTCAAAAATCCTTGTTATTTAATTTCTAAAATAATTTTAACACTCAAATAATATAATAATAATAATAATACTGATATTAATTGATACACAAGAAATGGGTTTCACACGAATATATGTACCACTTACAAATATAAAAATTAGAGTATACAAACATATGAGGGTAAATGACAAACAAACCCTCCCTAGATTGGCCATTTTCGCAATGACAATTTTACCCCCCCTCCTTCCTCGGCCGTTGGGGGAGGAGCTGGGTGGCCGGTTATGCCACGGGGAGGGCCGCGTGGGACCGGGGCGAGGGAGGGCCGTGCAGGGTCGAAGAGGTCGAGGGCGGGGGGGACTCGCGAGGAACGGGCGGGGCTGGGGGCTCGCCACCAGGGGGAGCGCCGTCGGGGGTCGGGCGGGGGGGGGGGGGGGTGTCACGCCCCAATTCCGTAGAATCGATAGTCGTCTCCCGGGCGTGATGCCGTGCGAACCTAAGTTGCGATCGCACAAGGCAGAGTCATAAGGTTATCCGAAACACAACATCAAGTTAGAGTACGCAGAGAAATTGAATGACACATTTGGAATAGAAATAGACTTTTTCATTGATGATAATAAAACTTTACATAGACTCCTTTACAATCATTGCCGCGCGGGCTACAACATGACTCGACTTACAAAATGAACGCCGATGAGATAGTCGTTCCATACATTACATCCCCCTTTTTACAAGCAAAATATAACATCTTTCCACCTGCTATCGAGGCGAGTCGAGCCGCCATCTTCTTTTGGACTGAGTGCGGGTTCTTCTTCAAAAGGAAATCCAGAAACAAGCCTTTACACGCGGATGAGGCTTCAAAAGGGTTCACTTCGCCTTGAGCTTTCAAGTGGCACGCCCTTCGTAGTTCGGGGTACCTGCGTGGAGAGCGAGGATCAGTACATTACACTTTGTACTGGTGCGTGGCAAGTTAAGCTCCAAGCTCTCATTTGGTTGTTGAGTTTATATGACTTAGAGTATGAATGTTTCTAACCATCCTAATGAATTTCAATCGAGAAATGACAAGCATAATGTAATTTACATCAGAACTTACCCCCGGCGGACCGCGTCGCGCCTTATGAAACTTACCATGTTCTTCCTTGTCAATTATTATCATTTCCATACCAAGTGCAAAATTACGTGTGATTGGTCACTGGCATCACAAGCCATCCTGGACGTATAGTTTTGTTAATCGGGATCCTTTCAACGCAAGTAGCTAGCTCCGTTGCAAGTCCCCGCTTAACCTGTGCTGAAACCTTATGCACGACTATACCCTGTTTCCTCCTAGGCCGAAACTGTCCCGTGGCCTCGGGTTGCCGCTCGAGGAAACTATCGCCTTGTCGACAAGTTGTCCATAACCGTGTGAAGACATTTTCCTTTTTAGTTAATTAAGACATAGCCTACATTCTCTTTGAAAACTCCATCCTTTTTCCCGTGCTCGTGCCCTAGCATTTATTCTTTCATTCGCAACAACACTATCGATTTTGCCTAAGAAGAGGGTCGAGAAGAGAAGGGTCAGCCACTCACCTTGAGTTTACTTCGGCGAGAGAACTTGTTGGTCGCGCTAGACGTCGCCTACGCGATTACCTGAAATCGCACAAGCAACCGATTAGAACACTGTATTATTCAAGGAGTTCGATAGGAAATGCGAGTTCGAAATGCAAGCCATAAAAACCATCGAAAACATTCTCGAAAACGCATTCAAAAAAAAAAGCCAAAACCAACGCAAGCGGTGTGAAAAGCAGAGCAACGGGAGGTCTCTCCCGACTCAGCCGCAGAGCCAATCCTCGAGGCGCAACCCGCTGAATATGGGACTTGGTTCCGAAGAAGACATTCCATAACGAGGAATGGGTCTTAATTCAACCGTTCTCGTTCGATCGACTCGGCCGGTCCCGACCTATCGGTCCCGACCGAATCGATAGCGACAGTGTTCCTTTCTCGCGCACCCCGTGGACAAGTACGGGGCACGATGTAGGGACGGGGCACTACACCATAACCAACTAAGAAAAAGTTTCGTCCTCGAAACTTAAAATTGAACCTACCTCTACGAGAACAATGAAGGAAACTTCTCCTTCATTTCTGACTCAAGCTCCCAAGTCGACTCCTCGACGGAATGGTTTCTCCAGAGGACGCGGACTAGTAGAATAGCACGGTTGCGGAGAAGTTTATCCTTGTGCTCCAAGATTTGCACCGGCTCTTCGACATATGATAAGTCCGCCTTCAGGTCCAGCTTACCCAAATTTACCACATGCCCCGGATCGTGTACGTACTTCCACAATTGCGAGACGTGGAAGACGTCATGTACCTCTGATAATGCAGGCGGCAAGGCGATTTGGTAAGCTACCGGGGCGACTCGCTTCAATATTTCGAACGGGCTAACAAATCTTGGGCTCAACTTTCCTTTCGCACCGAACCGGGATACTCCACGCATAGGCATCACCTTCAGGAATACATGGTCGCCTTCCGAGAACTCGAGGGGGCGTCGGTGCGTGTCGGTATAGCTTTTCTGCCGGCTTTGTGCTATCTTCAATCTTTCTCGTATCAACTTGACCTTCTGCACAGTCTGCTCCACCAGCTCCGGACCAAGTATCTGTCGTTCTCCGACTTCATCCCAGCAAATGGGCGATCTACACTTCCGGCCGTACAAAGCTTCATACGACGCCATTTGGATGCTGGACTGATAGCTGTTGTTGTATGCAAACTCGGCCAGCGGTAGATGGACGTCCCAACTTGACTTCAAGTCGATCGCACAGAGTCGCAACATGTCTTCGAGAATTTGGTTCACCCGCTCTGTTTGGCCGTCAGTCTGAGGATGATAAGCTGAGCTGAACTTCAACTTGGTCCCCAGTGCTGAATGTAGACTACTCCAGAAGCGCGCTACGAACCGCCCATCCCGATCCGAGACGATAGTAACTGGGACCCCGTGCAGTCGAACTATTTCATCAAGGTATATCTGAGCAAGGCGGTCGACGCTCCAAGTAACTTTGATGGCGATAAAGTGCGCTGACTTGGTTAGTCGATCGACGATGACCCAGATGGCGTCGTTTCCCCACGGCGTCCTCGGCAAGCCAACAACGAAGTCCATAGTGATGCGATCCCATTTCCACTCTGGAATGGCGAGGTTCTGCATCTCCCCGCCCGGTCGCTGGTGCTCGGTTTTGACTTGCTGACAGGCCATACATTTTGACACAAAGAGCGCTACGTCCCTCTTCATGCCGTGCCACCAAAAGACAATGCGAAGGTCCTTATACATCTTGGTGCTGCCAGGATGCAAGAAATATTTTACATAGTGTGCCTCCGTCATTATCTCCTTTCTAAGTTCTACGTCGTCCGGTACGCATAGCCGTCCCTTCACGCGCAACACTCCCGACTCGTCCTCTGCAAAGTCGGACGCTTTCCCTGTCGATATCAGCTTTCGCATCTTCTCCAGGTAGGGGTCGTCCTTCTGTGCAGACTTGATCCTCTCCAGTAGGCTCGGTTCCATCCGTAGTTGTGCCAGCTTCACGTCTCTGAAACGAACTCGGAGCTCGATGCTCATTCCTTCCAAGTCGCGCAGCAGTTGATTGTTGATGCATAATGAAGCTAAGTACTTTCGACTCAGCGCATCCGCTACCACATTTCCCTTGCCCGACGTGTAGTCGATTGATAAGTCATAGTCTTTGATTAGTTCGAGCCATCGCCTCTGCCGCAAATTCAGTTCTTTCTGGGTGAAGAGATACTTGAGGCTTTTGTGGTCCGTATAAATCCTGCACGCCACGCCATAGAGATAGTGACGCCACAGCTTCAACGCGAACACAATTGTCGCTAGTTCTAGGTCGTGCGTGGGGTAGTTCTTCTCGTGCGGCTTCAACTGCCGGGAAGCAAAAGATATCACCTTATCCTGCTGCATGAGCACACACCCCAAGCCCTGGCCAGAAGCATCGCTGAAGATTTGAAATCCCTCCGTCCCTTCAGGAAGAGCAAGTATCGGGGCCGAAATGAGCCATTGTTTGAGCTCCTGGAAGAAAGCTTCACAGTCGTCTGACCACTTGAATGCGACTCCTTTCTGGGTGAGGCGAGTCAACGGCGATGCAATCTTCGCGAAGTCCTTCACGAAGCGTCGGTAGTATCCCGCCAAGCCTAGGAAGCTTCGAATTTTGCCAACTGATGCGGGCCGTTTCCAATCAGCAACTGCCTCGACTTTCTTCGGATCGACTGCGATGTCCGCGGCGGAGATGATGTGCCCAAGGAATGAGACGCTGTCCAGCCAGAACTCGCACTTGCTTATCTTCGCATACAACTGATTCTCTCGAAGGGTTTGGAGTACCGTCCGCAGATGCTCTGCATGTTGTGCTCGATCCTTCGAGTAGACGAGGATGTCGTCGATGAAGACTACTACGAACTTGTCAACGAACGGACGGAACACCCGATTCATTAGATCCATGAAGACGGCAGGGGCGTTGGTCAGACCGAACGGCATTACCAAGAACTCGTAGTGGCCATAACGAGTGCGGAAGGCAGACTTCGGCACGTCATCTGGCTTGACCTTGAGTTGGTGATAACCCGATCGCAGATCAATCTTCGAAAACACGGTTGCACCTTGGAGCTGGTCGAACAAGTCGTCGATGCGGGGCAGGGGGTATTTGTTTCGGACGGTGGCTTTATTCAATTCCCGATAGTCGATGCAGAGTCGCATCGATCCATCCTTCTTCTTTACGAACAGCACGGGCGCACCCTACGGCGAGACACTCAGATGGATAAACCCTCTGTCGAGCAATTCCTGAAGTTGTGCCTTCAATTCTTTCAATTCTGCAGGAGCCATTCTGTACGGGGCCTTCGAGATCGGACGGGTGTCGGGGAATGTGTCGATGGTGAACTCTATTTCTCGATCGGGCGGCATGCCGGGTAGCTCGTCCGGGAACACGTCTGGGAATTCTGCCACAACGTCGGTCTCTCCCGCATTTGCACCATCCTGTCGCATGTCTCGAACGGAAGCTAGATAGCCTTCGCACCCGGAATGCAGCATCCGTCGAGCAGATATTACGGAGATCACCATGCAGGTCGGCGACGCCTCACCACACGAGTAGCAGAATTCAGGCACTCCAGGTATGCGAAATGTGACTTTCTTTTCAGCACAGTCTATGGTTGCGTTGCACGGACCGAGCCAATCCATACCCAGTATGATGTCGAAGTCCTTCATGTCTAGAACTATCGCATCAAGACCGATCTTTTGACCCCCTATACATATGGTTCCTCCCCCGCAGGCTAAGTTTGTGAGTAGTGGCACGCCCGAAGGCATACTTACGCTAAGATCAAGGTCTAACGATATTACAGGGAATTTGTGCTCGGCGGCGAAGTCCGCCGATATGAAAGTATATATGCGAGGCGCCTGAATCAAATAACGCACGAGCAGGTACATTATTGAAATTCAATATACCTGTCACAACAGTGTCGCAAGCGTACGCCTCGTCTCGAGTCAGAGCAAAGACACGCCCCTGTGCATTAGGGCGTCGGGCTTGGTTTTCGGGTTGAGTGGGCTGAGGGGGGCGGGGCGCCTGTCCTCGATTCTCTTGACGGTGTTGTGGCGGGGCGCTACGATTCCCTCTTCGGGGGCAATCTTGTTTATAGTGACCCTTTTGTCCGCAAAAGAAGCATCCCCCTCGGCGACAAGGCACTGGCTCGCCTCATGCCCAATGGAACCGCACTTGGCACATCGCGATGTTGAGTTATGTCCCTGGTGACCGCCATGGTTCGGACGCTTTGATGCGTGGTTGTTGCCTCCCGTATAGCTAGGACGTTTGTGATTTGAGTGGCGCACAACGTCGTCAGCACCGGAAGGGTATAGTTTCTCAAGGCGGAGGGCGTGATTCAGAGCCTCGCCCACGGTCTTGTACTCCGGGACCCCGACATGCGCACCAATAGAGTGTCGCAGACCCACTTCGAACCGTCGCACACGACACTCTTCAGTAGGCAGAAACTGGCCAGCAAACTTAGATAACTTGTTGAATTCTGCGGCGTACTGCTCTACCGTCCTGCTCCCTTGCTTCAACTGCATGAATTCATTCTCCTTCGCTTGACGAACGGCTGACGGAAGGTACTGGACTTCGAAAGCTTTGCGGAACGTGGCCCAAGAGATCGGCGCGGTAGTGTTGTCCGGTCGGATCGCTCGCTTGCGTACGGCCCACCAGTCGTGCGCGTTCAACCGTAGTTGAAGTTGTGCGCAGGCGACTTGCTTGGATTCATCAATGCCGAGCAGCTCGAAGTGGTCTTCCAGCTCTTCCAACCAGTCGATCGCTATGGAGGGACCCTCGGTACCGCTGAAGGAAGTACGGCACGCTTTCTTGAATTCTGACACTTCAAAGTTGTACTTTTTCGGTGCCGCTGGTTGACGCTCGGGATCCTCCGTGTCGACATCAATGGGTTGGATTGCCGGCACGGTGATGGTAGGCGTAGTCGTAGAATTCCCGTTGGCCGCCATTGTCTGTACGATCTGCTGCAAGGTATCTAACTGCTTTTGCTGAAGTTTGGCATGTGCATCAAAGCGAGCTTCGAAGCGAGCTTCGAACTGGGCCTGTCGTTCCTCTACTTGTTGATGTCGGTTCTCGGACTGGTTTCGCTGCGCCTCCATCATGCGCAGCATCCTTTCGATGGTATCGTTAGAAGGTCCGGCCTGCGGACGATGCGAACTACTAGAGCCGCTTGAAGCGCTCTGTTCTTGCTCGGCCGTGGGTTCCGTCACTTCTGCGATACGAAGGCAAACGCATCAGTCACAAAATATTACGGACTCATTGTATGGAACAACTTATCTCATTGATGCGAGGTCAAAGGTTTGGGACTCTAGACGCGAGGCCAATGGATGTAAAGCCGTGCTCTGATACCATTATGTCATGCCCCAATTCCGTAGAATCGATAGTCGTCTCCCGGGCGTGATGTCGTGCGAACCTAAGTTGCGATCGCACAAGGCATAGTCATAAGGTTATCCGAAACACAACATTAAGTTAGAGTACGCAGAGAAATTGAATGACACATTTGGAATAGAAATAGACTTTTTCATTGATGATAATAAAACTTTACATAGACTCCTTTACAATCATTGTCGCGCGGGCTACAACATGACTCGACTTACGAAATGAACGTCGATGAGATAGTCGTTCCATACATTACATCCCCCTTTTTACAAGCAAAATATAACATCTTTCCACCTGCTATCGAGGCGAGTCGAGCCGCCATCTTCTTTTGGACTGAGTGCGGGTTCTTCTTCAAAAGGAAATCCAGAAACAAGCCTTTACACGCGGATGAGGCTTCAAAAGGGTTCACTTCGCCTTGAGCTTTCAAGTGGCACGCCCTTCGTAGTTCGGGATACCTGTGTGGAGAGCGAGGATCAGTACATTACACTTTGTACTGGTGCGTGGCAAGTTAAGCTCCAAGCTCTCATTTGGTTGTTGAGTTTATATGACTTAGAGTATGAATGTTTCTAACCATCCTAATAAATTTCAAGCGAGAAATGACAAGCATAATGTAATTTACATCAGAACTTACCCCCGGCTGACCGCGTCGCGCCTTATGAAACTTACCATGTTCTTCCCTGTCAATTGTTATCATTTCCATACCAAGTGCAACATTACGTGTGATTGGTCACTGGCATCACAAGCCATCCTGGACGTATAGTTTTGTTAATCGGGATTCTTTCAACGCAAGTAGCTAGCTCCGTTGCAAGTCCCCGCTTAACCTGTGCTGAAACCTTATGCACGACTATACCCTGTTTCCTCCTAGGCCGAAACGGTCCCGTGGCCTCGGGTTGCCGCTCGAGGAAACTATCGCCTTGTCGACAAGTTGTCCATAACCGTGTGAAGACATTTTCCTTTTTAGTTAATTAAGACATAGCCTACATTCTCTTTGAAAACTCCATCCTTTTTCCTGTGCTCGTGCCCTAGCGTTTATTCTTTCATTCGCAACAACACTATCGATTTTGCCTAAGAAGAGGGTCGAGAAGAGAAGGGTCAGCCACTCACCTTGAGTTTACTTCGGCGAGAGAACTTGTTGGTCGCGCTAGACGTCGCCTACGCGATTACCTGAAATCGCACAAGCAACCGATTAGAACACTGTATTATTCAAGGAGTTCGATAGGAAATGCGAGTTCGAAATGCAAGCCATAAAAACCATCGAAAACATTCTCGAAAACGTATTCAGAAAACAAATCCAAAACCAACGCAAGCAGCGTGAAAAGCAGAGCAACGGGAGGTCTCTCCCGACTCAGCCGCAGAGCCAATCCTCGAGGCGCAACCCGCTGAATATGGGACTTGGTTCCGAAGAAGACATTCCATAACGAGGAATGGGTCTTAATTCAACCGTTCCCGTTCGATCGACTCGGCCGGTCCCGACCTATCGGTCCCGACCGAATCGATAGCGACAGTGTTCCTTTCTCGCGCACCCCGTGGACAAGTACGGGGCACGATGTAGGGACGGGGCACTACAGGGGGGGGCGAGGTCGGGGGGAAGGCTCGCGGAGGACGGACGAGGCTGGGGGCTCGCCGCCAGGGGGAGGGCAGCGGGGGGAGGGCATGGGGGTCGCCGCCGCCACCGGGAGGGAGAGGGGGGAAGGGGCATTTTCGGGATTACAAATTTTAATTTTGACTGGAGGGACCTTATTGAACGGATTTGTAATCTAAGGAGGGACGAATTGCTAAAAATGACTAATAGGTCTTAATTTGCAAAAATTACGAGAATTTTTTTGTCATTTACCCAACATATGGCAAGTATTCTTATTCTTGTTCTCCTTTTTTATATATATAATTATTCTTAATTTTGTAACACTAACTCCTTCATCAATACAAAAACAAAGGCTTACATGAGCGTGGATCACAAATAAATAGGGGGTGCGAGTATCACTGAACTTCTTTCCCGCCAAATTTTTTGGGCCGTGCGGTCGTAGGACCGGTGTGACATGTGGGCCAGGTGAGAGGCGGCTCCTCCTGTCCATCACGAGGAGGAAAAGCGACCCAATCAGTACTCGTGTACCAGAAAGATTAGGGGATTCGATCAATCTCAGCCGTTGGTTCTTTTTTTTTTTCTTTTCTTTGTAAAGGACCTTATTTAAGCTTTTTTTTTTTGTTTAGAAATAAGGTGAAAATTATTATTGGGATTCTATTCACAAAAACTTGTTATATACACATTGAACACCATTATATGATCTTATTTTATATAACAGTGCTCTATAGTTTCTCAAATTGATATTAAATTTGTTTAATTTAAAGTGTAATTTTGACTTGATCAATAAACGTACATAACCTAACAACAATATTTTCATAAATATTGTGATAAGCTATCATGCTATCTTTGGCCTCACCACAACTCTAGACTTTTGATACAAGTGACATCACCTCTAATATAATATCATCACTGTGTGAACATTATTCGATTTTGGACCGAAAATTAAACCTAATCAAACCGAATAAGAGAAGGTTTGGTTTGGAAAAAAAAATCACTTCGATTTCGGTTTTAAAAATACTAAAATTTCTTATTCAGTTTTAGTTTCGGTTTAGGTTTCGGTCCAAAATCGAAAATCAAATAATATATACTTCCGCATTTATGTAAATAACCTCAATTTTATGCACATTTTATTATTAAAAATGAGTATATTTTGAAAACAATAATTATATCTATATGTTCTGTAGTCCAACTTAATTTAACAAGTAGTCCAATTTTGGACACAATTTTGAAATATAACAAACGTATGTATAATTTTTTTTAGCATAATTTAATCGCGATCCAACCTTTGGACCCGACACATTAAGCACTAGAAATTTTCCAACCGAACAAACCGAATTAATTATTCGATTCGGAAAGGAATGGCTTTCTTTTCCGAAGATCCTGATTCCGCGAACATTAAATCCAAACCTTCCCATTTGACCCCATTAGTTTTAGCAAAAAGTTAATATGAACAACTGTGCATCTCTTATTAATCCAACCATGATTAGTGGCACTAACTTCTTTTCACCTACAATAACCCAGGAGTATGTACAAACATCCTTTAAGCAATAAAAGATGTGCTTTAAAAAGTTTTAAGCATAAAAAAAAAAAAAAACTATAGTAAAATGGACTGGACCAATGATGATATCACACAGGAATAAACACTCTTGAATAGAATAGAGCATCATATGTGGGCGTACTGATGCTTCAATGGGCATGAAGAATTTATGCCTCCAATCTAACATGATATTTTATTCTTCTTTGGTTCGTCTCAACCAAATAATTCCTGATTTAAGAAACTTTTTGTAAACAACCAGTCTTTCATATTCTGCATATATTCCTAATCAATCCTTAATATTTTGCAAATATTCCTGCTCAGCATTATTGTAGACTTAAAATTCGACACAAGCATAGCGTGTGTAGTCAAGCGAACAAGCGAGCCAGAATCAAAGATTGAATTGATTTAATCGGTAGTACTGTAAGAAAGACCCTGTTGAAACAATAACAAAAATATTTAAATTTCACTGCAAAATGAATACATAATAATAATAATAATAATACTAGATGTGCCAAGAAATGGAATGACAGGTTACTCTCTGTTCATCCTCAAACTAATGTTACGATGGTACAAATATATGTATATATGTACAATAATACAGCCTCTACCATCAACTACACAACAGCAACTAAATCAAAGTTTGAACCGCCAACAAAGATTACGCCTCACACAAAAAACATGGGCAAATGTACAGAACTCAACAAAAACTGAACAAAACCAAGCTAGATTTCAATAGACATCTTAAATTACAGGAAAACCCTAGAACTGATGTGGACTTTGATGATTTGGCGCGAATTCATTCCACAGTTTCTACAGACACACGGCAGAAAGCTAACAGCTCTGCAAGTGCAAAATACCAGCAAAAGCAAACTCCAAAAGCTTTCTGAAGGCTGTTCACAAGGGGCAATCCCTGTTTACTATTCTGCAAATGCCAATCTCCCGGGCACAACATAGTGCTATCTCTTTGTATCTTCCAAAAGAAGAATAACTTCTTCATCGTCGATGGTTCCAGACTCGATTGCATATTGTGCAGGGGTCTTGCCATCCTTGTCGACAGCATGTGCTTTGGCTCCCCTGCATGAATGGATGTACAGATAAGTTGCTGTCTAAACAAAAAAGCCACCTCCATCACCATGAAATGGATTTAATTTAAAGAACGATATCTAGAACATGTGAGTGATAACATTATATTTTCAGTGCTTTTGTTAAAAGTATATTCATTTATAATCCTTTGTCAATGACTGGCTTGCTGTATTACTTTTAGATGCTGGCCATAGGAAGATGAATGATTTTTCCATTACCTCTTCAAATCAACCAATGAGAAGCCAATACTTTGTGTAAGACAAACAAAAAGAGAGATTATTTTGATTGTTCGCACTGGACATGTGGAAGCTAAATGCTTTGTAGATCTGACAGCAAGGCACTGGAGGAAAAAACAAGACCAAAATGTGTTGTCGAGATTGTTGGGGTTTTTCGAAATTCGTCTCTAGAAATGGTCCAATATCCATGTGGCAACCCCAACTTTGTATTTCAATATAAGATTCTTCTATTTAATGGCATTTGTTGAGATTTTGAATAGCTCAACGTAATAGATTGATTCAACAGATCGACTAATATTAACAGGAGACATAAGTGATAAGACCCTACTATGGTGACTATCAAATGAGACTAAACAAGGGACCAAAAAGATTTTAAGGGCTTAAACCTAGGTTGCATCTTGTGTATTTATATTGATAAGCAATACATCAAGATTTACTATTGTACCCTCATAAGAAAAATAACAATAATAACTCTAACAAAGATAAAATACGAAAACAGAGAATACATATACGCTTAAATACACAATCTTTTACATTCATGTAAGCTGGAGCATATATATATATATATATATATATATATATATATATATATATATATATATATATATATATATATAGAATAAGGGAGGTGAGGTGCCGCCTCACCGTGAGGTGGCACCATGTCACCCCCCCATGCTAGCATAGGGAGGTGACATGTAGCCACCCTCCATAGGGTGGCACCTCACCTCCCTCATCCTTGCTGCCTACTGCTACTAACTCACCACCTCCCCAAGTTAAGCTAGTACTCGTTGCTGCACCGGGAGCTGTTACGCCAGGTGCTAAAGCATGGGTGTTTTGTACCAATTGAGCAAAGATGGGTTGTAATAGGGAGGCGACATGGCCAAGCGGTAAGGCGGGGGACTGCAAATCCTTTATCCCCGGTTCAAATCCGGGTGTCGCCTGATCAACAAAAAAAGATTGGGGATTTCTTATTCTTATATTGCTGATCTAATTAGACGGATTCTTTTAGTTTTGTTCATCCCCAATCGCGATTTTTCTTTAGTACTCGATTCTTTTTATTTCTGAGAGGGCCGGGATAGTATATATATATATATATATATATATATATATATATATATATATATATATATATGAATCAAGCACAAACTTGGAGAGGTATAGAAACAATGGTTGTGGAAGAGCTTTGGTGGATACAACACTGAGAGGGAATAGGTACAAGGTAAAGACGAACTTCCTGAAGTTTGACCTTGTATGGCGGCAGGTAACCTCAATATTTTTGGTGCACTCATCGAAGATAAGACTCAACAATGTCGATAGAAGCTTTGTTATCACAATACAGAGACGTTGGAAAAGTGAACAAAACACCAAAATCAGTTCGAAGGCTCTTGAGCCAGGTGAGCTTGGAAACTTCATGAGCAATCAAACAATATTCGGATTCATCAGAAGAAAATACAACCACAGTCTGCTTATTTCTATACCGCATGAAGAGCTTGCCACCACTAGTAAAATGATAATCATGAATGGAATTGACATAGCTAGCAAAGAAATAGGCAATAAGAGATTAGGGCCATCAATAGATAAGCCCATGGCCCCAAGTCTTCTTCATGTAGCGGAGGAAACACTCCAACAACATGAAGGTAAGAATAATAACCGTGTACCGGTAACTGTACTGACTGTAAGGAAATTTCTGAAAGAATAATAACCGTGTAGATGGGTTTGCTGACAAATTGACGATACAAGCCAGGATTAAGGAGAAGTGGATCAAAAGAGGAGCTTATGATAGAGAGTCGAATGTTCTTATCCATAAGAGTGTCAGCCGGACGACAATAGGAAAAACCAGTGCCCTCTAAACTTTCGCTGAGGAGTCAGTTTGCACGAGCAATCTCAATGCTACAAAAGTAGTAAAGACGATCTACGGTGTCAAATTGTGTAACATAGAGTTATGCGCATTAGTACCTTTGAAATGTAACACATACTAATCAAACAACATGATAAAGTATAATACTTTGGAAATGAGATTCATGTATTCTAGGAAAACATGTCACCACAAAGTTTCATTTACTTAATTCCTTTCCAATAAAACATGCTACTTTCTCTTGTAGCAGAAAAACACTTTCCTAAACAACTAAGCTTTCACGAAAGGTTCGGCAGCACAGACAGAGGAAATCCTGGGTACAAAACCCAGGGTGTAAAAAATAAGTGGCTGGCCCTTACAATCTCAAAAAAGAAATGTTGAACATTCTGAATTCATTTTGATTTTATTTTTAAAATTAGCCACTAGGAAAATATTTCAGGAATACCTTTTTATGTATGTGTGCATGCATGAAGATGCGAAATATTGCAAGAGGGGTGGTGGTAGTAAAGGCAATATTTCCGTGCTGAATTTGTCTGAAATTCAGTAACTGAGATCAAATATGAAGGTGGATATTCCAGGTCCAGTAGAACATAATAAAAAAGTTATGTCACCCTATACTAAAAAAAAAAAAAGAGGTGAGAGATACAAGAACCAAATCATATATTAATTCGACTGTGACAACATCGCAAAATAATAAAGAAATTTGATCAGTAAAACTGTGAATATATTGTCGTCACTCTATCTATGTTATATTAAGCATGAGGCGAGACGAGGCGACGAAGCTGGCGCCTTGCTTAAGCGGTGCTTAGTTAGCACTTCACCCATTTTTACCCATGGAGCCTCCTACATGTAAAATACTCTATATACACATAAATTTCAATATTTTTTCATACAATACTACTAGTATATGCATGAATAACAATACCAATTATCAATCAAACAAAGTAACAATATAAATACTAGATCAAAATGCGAAGTCATCAAAATACCATGGTCAAAATAGTCAACAAGCCACACAATGCATACATACTTCGTAGTCATCAAAATACCCTCAAACATAAAAGCTAAAGTATCCAAAGTTCCTACTTTTTTTTTCAGGGTCGGTTTTTTTTCGGTTTTTTTTGGGAACCAAGGCGCTTTTTCCAGCGCCTAATACTAGGCGAGGCGCTATTAAGCGTTGCCTAAGCGCGCCTAAGCGATGATCGGTTTTCTGGGGCGAGATTTCTCTAAGTGAGGTGCCCAAATTCCATTTTTCGCTTAAGCGCCGCTTAACCGTCGCTTAAGCGTGCTTTTCACAACATAGCACTCTATACAGATGATTCTCCTTCTACGCAACTAATAAACTAGAGAAGAATTGTTTTTATCCAAAAGAAATCAGTTGCAGTCTAATAAGGATTAATCGTCAATAATAACAAAAACATAAAGCGGAAAGGACAATAAATCACCTAGTAAGCAGAAGCTTTGCGAACGCCTGTCTGCCTTTAAGAACACAGTGATGGAGTGGTGTCATGCCTCTCAGATCAGTACTATTCACATTTGCGCCATACTGTAAGAGGAGCTCTATCATGCCAATATCAGCAGTTTGGCAGGCAAGGTGAAGAAAGGACCAGCCTTCATGGCATTCATCCATCTCGCTTGTGTCCTCAGTTGTACTCACTGGACTACAGGATCCTATGGAAGAAGCAGCCTTACGTTGGGAATCACCTATTGCATTGCTAACATGTCTATCCAACATTCTTGGTGGCTCTTGCAGAAGCATTGCTTTTCCAAGAGTTAATGATCCATCCAATGACGTCTGGCAATAGACAGCATTTACATCAGCATTCAAAGTCACTATGTGGTGGTATACTGCTTTCTTGTTGTTTGCACGGACACTGTCCCACATCTCCTGAGCCACTAATTGATAACTTTGCGCTGCTAGTGGTTTATGAATAAATATCTTCTCCGCATACTGAAAGGTTAGAGAAACATACTTTAGTACAACATCCAAACGATTTGATACTCTTGCAATCAGACCATTTCTCCTGATTTTTCAAAAGAGAGAGTTTCGACAGCCAGAGTTAGATACAGGTACTATTGAAAAATATGCAAAAAACAATGCTTAGAGAGAAAACACAAGATAAGACTCTCGATGGACCTAAAACTTGACAAATTAAAAAGTTTAGATAAACAGAACCTCAAGGTAATAGAGGCATCTATTAATAATCACATAGCTTGGGCTACTAAAATATGAAGGTGAGTAGTTACCAATAATATGGGTCCCCACAAAGATGACTAGCAAAGAGACATAGAACAGGTTTCCAGAAAATATAAAAAGTTGCAGAATACAAAGAGATACATCAAACAAAAACAAGAAAAAGGTAACAAGATGTACTATAAATTGCAAAATCAGATACATGTAACTTGTCTGAAGGAATTCCACTAAAAGAGAAAAAAGTTGGCTGAAGAAAGTTGGAACCATTGCATTTCAAGCTCAGCTATATTAATCTTCACAGATTTTGGGTTATTTGGGATACATGATGAGTTCCAACCAGCAGCATCCTTAAAATATGGATCTGTAAGCACATCAGTACAAGTTACATGGTACTTTTAAGCCATGAAATCCCAGTTTACAAGGGATTAACAGTGTCGTCTTCTTTTCCCCTTTTATACCCTTTGCCAATGCCAACCACAAGAATCTCTCACCCAAAAGTTTTAACATTCGCCTCCCACTGAACAGTGTCTTTGGAAGATACTCTGCTTCATCCTCATCTAGCCATCTCTAGCCATGTGAACAGTGTTCTAGTTTAGAATTTGGTTATCACAAGCTTACCAAGTATTTGGTTATAACAAACCGGAATGAGTTCCTTGAGTGGAGGAAGGTGCAACGAGAGTTGGCACTCCTAAAGAAGTTAAACCAGATGTGGGATCTTACCTAATATCCTTATGCCTACTTCACCCTAGTATCTCCCTTTTAATCAGCAGAGAGTCACATCTGCCGACGTTACATTTATTGATCGGCAGCTATCTTTTCTGTCAATTACCATTTACCATATGCTATGGGAGTGTGATTCCTTCACTCTTTAGCTTAATATGTCATAGAGATGAAAGGAATTCCCAATAGCAAATCATATTATCTTACCTCTTTGTCTAGATTCTTTGTAGTCTAGAGGAACTTGGAGGGTGCTCCTTGGTTGCACGAGCATAAAATACATAACGAAAATATAGGTCTACCTACCTTCCAATTGGTCGTTTAGGTTCTATCTACCATGGCTCTCTTATGCTTATAGTTAAGTGGGCTAGGAATTTGGCACCAACATTGAGGGTTGACGTCATATTGAGAACAAGTCATAATTTTTTTGTCAAATCTTTTACGGAGCTATGCTCCGACCCTATTTTGATGGGAGAAGGCTTAGATGGTGATGATGATGATTATGAGCATTTACCTTCTAGTCACTCTCCAGTTAGTTGTCGATTAGTATTTACTCCGAAACATAATCTTGATAGTTCTGTTGAAAGATTAAAAGCATGTCTCATTGCTCGTGAATTTACTCAATATTATGGTACCGGTTATGGGGAGACTCGTCTGTTGTCGAACTCTATTATTCACGCTTTACTCTCTTTTGTCATACATCGTTGATGGCCATTGCACCATTTGGATATTAAGAATGGCTTTCTCAATTGTGATCTGATTGCGACCGTCAATATGCAATAACCCCCTTGCTTATGCAAGTTCATGCGAGTATCATGTTTATTATCGTTAAGGAATCTATCGATGGACTCGAGCATTCTCCTCAAACCCTAGAGCATGGTTCGATAAGTTCAGCCAAGTCATTCAAAGATTGGCTTCTCGAATCATTGTTGACTTCTCTCTTTTCATTCGCCACCGGACTCAGGGCACAATGCTCCTCTTCTATGTAGATGATATTGTCATTGCTGAGGATGTTATCATGATATTTCCAAGGTCAAGGCACATCTTCTGCTCACTTTCATACAAAAAAACCTTGGTCCCTTGAGTTGTTTGCTAGGCATTAAGGTTGCTCGCAAGGGTAATTCTCTTCTTATGACTAAGTAAGTATATTGTTTGGATCTCTTAAATGATTTTAGGTTTAGGTTGTGGACTTGTTGATACTACCATGGAGCAGAATTTGAACCCCTCTGATCTCGAGTCCTCTGATGTTCTTCTTCCCATTCCGGATATGTATCATCTTATGGACAAGCTCATCTACCTTATGGACACTCAGTCTGATATTTTCTTTGATGTTCGCTCTATATGCCAGTATATGAAGTCATCATGTATCTCTCGTATTTATGTCATCAAGCGTATTCTTCGATCTGAAGAAGTCTCTCTCATGTTGATACCGACTATACCTAAATTGTGGACACATTCTTTAGTGGTAACCTAGTTACATAACAAAGCAAGAAGCAGAGTATAGCGGCTCGGTCCTCTGCTGGATGGCACATGTGGTTGCCGAGTTCAAATAGCTAAAAATCCTTCTTACTTATCTTCGTGTCGCTCTCTCCCATCTGCGCTCTAATGACAATGAGGTTGTAAATCACATTGCTAAGAATCCAGTCTTCCATGAGCACACCAACCATGTGACTTGACACTTTATTCCGGATAAGGTCAAGCTTCATAACATTCAGCTTCACCCTACTTCTTGCATAGCTGACATTCTCACCGAGGCCCTACCTCAATCATTCTACGTTTACTTTCTCCCCAAGTTGACTGCTCTTAACATCTAAGCTCCAGCTTGCAGAGGAGTGTAGGTGATAGCACTCTTTTTGCTTTATTGTTACTTTTAGGACAGCGTACACCCTCTCCTAAATATTGTACTCTCTTTCCTCAAAGTAAACCAAGTCCATCGTTGTGAAGACCAGCTCTCAATAGGATGAAAGTCAATCTGATTTGTCTTTTCTTAAAATCAAGGAATTCAAGACAAATAAAAGATCATCTTTCATTTAAACAACAGTTAGCATGCAGCTAGGGCTTACTCCCTTTGCTACAAGGTAAGTTCAAAATGATTTGACAATTGAACATTTTATGCACCATTTAAATAGACCAAATAGCATGTACCTCCTTTGATGCCCCTTTCTTTGTAGGGTTCAAGTTTTAACTTTAAATTGACAAAACTTTCTATGCCCAGTATATTTTTAAATAGACCAATAATGGACTTGAAAGCAGTTTTTAACAACTAAATCGCCATCCTTTGGTGAATATAATTAAAACAAGTAAATGTCTAGATTAAGTTTGAATATATGCATCTACAGCATACCTTTGCTTGAATGAATTTCTCTTTTACAGAAATAGGGTCGTTATGCTTGGGCTTCCTCATAGATATGTGATCTTTTTGATTTATCATGCAGAAGCTGCATCATAAGAAATTTATAGGAAATAAAATGATGTAAATTCCCATTAAGAATTTGATCCCTAATACAAATTTGCTATGTATCCATGTTACCAATCAAAATACCTGGTATCATCCTCCATGTTCCCATTACTTGTTGAGGGTAAGCATTCCTCCCAGACAGAGTTGGCAAATGTATTACCAATTGACTCAAACAAACTGATAACAGAAGGCTCCCATACTCGAACATCTAGTGTTAGAGATCTCACCTGGAAAGACAGTAAAACTATAAATTGGTTCTTTATACAACATCATGAAAATGAATCAGCACTTATTTAAATAATGTCGATCAGAGAAGTCTAGTTTATGATGTGAAGAAAACAGACTTACCACAATCTTATTTATCATAAATATAATCCATAATTAAATAGATGTAAACAAGAATATTTATTTAGAATATTTATCTGAATATAGTCCATAACTACAGAGATGCAGAGAAGAAAACAAAGGCTTTACCAGCTACAAAGCACGGACACTCAAAAATGTGGCCGTGTCCTGTCGGACACGTAGTAGACACTCCACAAAAACATACCAAACACTCCAAAATACACTCGGACACACCAAAATAGGCGATGTGTCCTGTCACTGTGTCCTTACTGTGTTGTGTATTGTGCAACATAGTTACCAGTCACAGAAGTAAGTTTAAGACTGGTAAATCTTCATCATCCACACTACCCCATGTCATGTCATGCACTATCCACTTGTCATGCTTTGAAATGAGATCGTAATAAATTACAAATGTGATTAAAATCTTCAGAAAAGGTATATGAAGGTACCAGGCTTAGGTGACGCTACTCAACTTTATAAGATTGGAGATATTTTATGTGTGTGCATGCACTACTTAAACATAGATTGATGAAAGCATGCTTCTAAAAACCATCGAGCCACAACTCAATCATAAATCAAACTGGATTTCAGAGACGAATTAGGACAACCGGGGACGGAGGAGAGGGGACCAAGGGGAGCCGTGGTTCCCAAAGCAATTTAGCTATCCTTACAATGAGCTATGGTTATATTGAGCTGATGGGAGTCACCATCCAGCTGTCATCAACAATTGACCCACCCAACTAAAAAAAGAAGAAGAAACTAGCAAACTTCAGTCTATAAACTATGAAGTACCTTTTGGTTACCTTGAACTGAGCTGGACTGGGTTGCTTTATAATGAGTGACTAGCAGCTAGGGTTGATTGGATAACCCTACGCACTAAACAATTTGCCGAATAAAATGACTAATAAAGTAGCAAAAGTTCAGCCTATACCCTGATTTGTTTACGGATCCCAATTACTTCTGCTATCTAGTCACTCTCTGGTCTCTTTCTATTTCTGGTCTTTCATTGTCATCACCTCACTGTGTTTATTAATGTATCGCAATCCAACGACCTCTCCCTGGCACAACGACCAGGGGCGGATGCAGGTAGGGCCTGGGGTGGGCTCCAGCCCACCCCAAAAGAAAATAATTTCTTCTTCTTTTTTCATACAAATTTTTTTTTTCTGATTTTTTTGTGGGAGTTGGCCTACATCTAGCCCACACCAACTTACTCTAGCCCATCCCAGTATACATTTCTGGATCCGCCCCTGACAACGACCTTTCCCTGGTCTTTCAGGCAGGTCTGTCAGTAGTTACTAATTGCTATATGTATTGACAGTAAATGATGTGTAGGCAAAACATAAAGTTTATAGTTATTAATTATATTGTATTTATTAATCATAGTCACAGCCTATAGTTATTAAACATTTACAGGTAATGTATTCACTTTGAAACAATATTACTATACTTTGCATATGGGTCGTGGACTCTTATTATTAATCATACATTAGTTAATTGTGGTTTCTAATTAATCATACTTGTGTCATTAATTGCTTCTATTGATCATATAATTTGTCATGGTAAACCTTGGCACTCCTTGCTCTGATATCCTGGCTCCTCCCTGATGCCAATAATACCTCTGTGCTTCCTTCCTCCTTGTGTTAGGCAAATCCAGTTTAATTCCCTTTTACATATAGCCATATACATTGAACAAGATATAAATATCAACTCAACTCAAAAGATTTAAATCAGGCTGGGTTGTAGAGAAACATTGGTAAAACCAGGCAAGTAGTCAACCCACTTTAGTTCTTCAACCGCATGCAATCCAAAAAACTTCAAAAATCTACATATATGGTGAAAATAGTCAGTAATTTTGACAAGTTAATCAAAAGTGGACTGACCTTAACATGTAAGAATATTGCTTATCAAGAATCAGATATAAACTATTCTATAGGGAAGTCTAAACATTGCTTTTTTTTACAACAGAACTTTTGTTCACTCTTCATTTGTTTACAAATTATTCTCAACTAATACTAAAAAAGGTATAGCCTAAAGGTGGTAGCATATGATTTAGGAAACATACAATGGAATCAGGGTATCAGCAAATTTGAAAATGATGCATTTCAACTTTCAAGATAAGTTCATGAGTGCAAATTAAATCCGAATGGTATTATCTAGCAGAGCTCAAAAATCACATTTTAGATTTTGATTTTTCTATTAGAATATTCAACACATGACAAGACCTACAGGGCAAACTAATGGGTTCAAGTCACAAACTAACAAATTGATACTTCACGGGAGCTAGTTATGAACGATGATTATCAATAATATTTCACCAACTAAACCCTATCAAATGAAAAAACACAATTTAATTCAAGGTAGCTTCAAGTTTATCATGATCTCAATGAGATCAAATTCATATGCTTTTTGGAGACCAAATCACGGTGGAATGGGGGGTTTGCAAGGTTACGAAAATGGATTTTCAGTACTGTAGCTTGCTATAGGTATTTAACAATTGAGAGAAGGGTTTGGAGATTCACGGAAAATTAGGACACAAATTAGGTGGTGGGGTTGGAAAAGATAATTTGAAGACGAGGATACACAAATTGGGATTAGGGTGAGAGTATATGAAAATTTTGAGACCTTATTCTAGGGATTATTGGCAAAATCATAAAACAGATTTCTCTTATTATCTTCATTGAATTAAAACAAAAGTTTGGATATCTTAGTATAGCATTACAACACTTGGCCATTAAGAAATCAATCCTACGTAAGCTACCAAACAAAAACCAAGAAAAATAGTGGTAACATCCACAAGGAAAATATGTTTAACATGCAACACAAGAAAACTAAATAACAAACATAACTGTGTGTATATATGGGATTAGATTTTTGTGATGCCGTGACACTATTGTGCAAGTTGGTAGTCTCAATTTTGAATAATATGGTAATGCCAGTGAATACAGCATCTGAATATCATACATACCTTTGATATATGCACACCAAGATTACGATGTACCCCAGAACATTCTATACATACAAGAATGCCAAGGTTCAAAGATGCCCAATCAGGCTCAGAAGCACCACAATCAGCACAAATATGATTTCCACAAACTTTTCTTAGCATCTCGATTGGTTTTTCATGTTTAAGATTGAACCTAAACTGTTGTGAGGTTCTGGACGTACGTTCAAAGTGCCCAGTACCAAAACTCCTTTCTGTTGAGAATTCCTCAACTGCTAAGTGATCGAAATCAGATGAGCTACTGATAGAACTCTCACTGGCAACACGATAATGACCACTGCTTGAAGGGCTGGGGAGGGGCTGAAATAATGTTGCAACTACTTTTCAAAATGGAACCTATAAATTTATTGACGTGCTCATGATGGTTTTATCATTACCCACCTGTTCAGGTGACTGAGCGCTAAGAAGGGAAGAAATAACACCTGTTATTTTTTCAATCCAATCCATCTGATCCATTGCACTCTCAGCCTGAATCAGTAAACAAGAGACTGATAAGTATTAGTGGAAAAATCAACTCAAGTAAATTGGAGTTATGTTCATACCCATTTATACTAACACAGCCAAACACTTTAAGTCGCAGAATTCTCATCATCAGCATGCTAAAGGCATACCTGTTGTACGTAAATTGTGGTCTTTTCATGAATTATACTAACAAACATTTTACCTGCAAAGTGTAGTTTTTTGTCGGAGAAATGATCCTGAAGCAGAATCTCAAATCTGATTGATCAGCATCAACTTTTATCGTAGACGTAAGCAGGTTCACAGTATGACGTGCAACAGCCTTCTCATCATGTACACCACCATGATAGTGAGAGGAGAACCATCTGCCAAACAACCCTGAACCATGTTCAGAGGAACTGTGTCCCCTGTGACTAGAGTTATGGCTTCCAGCACCCTATAGCATGTACACATTTTGGATATTACATTCAAAAGGAAAAACAGGGACAAAAATAGAGTATGGTGCTACAACATCCCTCAATTATGTAAGAATTATGAGTATAATGATGCAAATGCAAATATGAAACCCAAGTGATAGCATTTAGCAAGGAGAACTTACGGATGTTCTGCTAAGCTGCTTCCGATAGTAGTACAACATTCCTCGACTATCTAAGACAAAAAATCTTCTCTTCCAGTCACCTCGTAAATTTGATGATCGTTTTGAAAGATAACCTTGACGGATGGTTTCAACCTGCACGATCAAATAAAACTCAGACAACAAATGATATGGGCAGTCAGTCTAGTCACAGGTTAGCACCACAATCTATTTAGTTAAACATGCTCCAAAGCCCACTAGGATTTGGATATTTCAAGAAAACCGTAGTGCCCCGCTCCGCTCAGTTCAATAGGATGAATCAATGGACGCGATGGCGTTTGAGCTTGGCCATGCAGCGACTTGCTCGGAGTCCCGCTCGGTCGAGACAAGTCCTCATTCGGGTGGGTGGCTTAGATAAACTCGTCTCTATCTTTCCTTCACACTTAATAAAGTGGATGTCGTATTTATTCTAAGTCAATGGTCTTGTTGAATGCTAACAAAAGAGAAGGACCCACATAGCTAAGGAAGAAAAAAAATCTCATTTGGTATCAAATTTGCGTAGAACATGAAAAAATTAAACTTGTTGCTAGATAGTATTTCACATTGTATTTTCAAATTGGCACTCGTGCTATCGATTCCACGTCATTGTAAAGTAAGGGTTTCTTATGCTGCCACATAGACTATCGACTTGCTATCATAGTCTATACGTTCCCTCGGTTTCACTGCTTGTTATAGCATACACGTTCTCACGGTTTCAATGCTTGTTGTAGCATACACGTTCCTATTGTTTGGGCAGGAGGACTATCAAATAGTCGTTTCTGAGTTTGAGATAGAAAATATGGAAATATGGAAATATGGAAAGTTCTCGGAACAGCTGATCGTCGAGGCAGTCCCTGGGTTGGGAGCTACATAGAGATGGAAATAGTGAGATAAGTAATGGCTTGAGTAGGATGTTAAGTTCGATTAGAGACCTTGCATGCTCATGGACAACTTGTGCACAAGGACAATATTTTTTCGGACGGTGTCTTGCAGCCACGGGACCGATTCGACCTAGGATGAAACACGATAGTTGTGCTACGTTTTAGCACGGGTGATTCGAGAACTTCAACGGGGCTCGCTACCTACGCTGCAAGGATCCCATCTACACCAACCTATAGTCCGCGATGGCTTGTCATGCCAGTGACCTTCATATAGATTAAGTCGGCATGCTAGCGGCAATTCGTGTACATGTCGTTAGATTGAGTCAGGAAGTGGATGCACGACATACAACTACTGAGCCTAAGATTTGGCTTATGCAGAGACGCGTTACGATGCAATATGTGATAGCATGTTTCGATAGCGTGGCACTAGACCTTGATGTTATAAACTGTGTTGTTTTATGGAGCAGGAAAGGTCGGACGGTAAGTATGGATAAGTTGATGCCGGTACATAACATGGATATGGTTTCTGCGACACGAGTATGCTTAGTTATTATGACACGAACTAATCCTAAGACAAGATTAGAAAGACCACCTTAATATTGTGTGCACTCACTAAAATAACGTGTTGGTATTGTATGGGTGGGCGAGAGAGTGCATTTTTGTTGAGATTGATTGATATGTTTTATTGATAATCTCATAGGCTTTATATAGCCTTTACATCATGGAATATCCAATGGAATATTCTGTGGCATATTCTGGCATCCCAAATATGTCCTCAGGATATTCTCATACTAAATATAACATATTCTCTTACTAAATATATCAACACTCCCCCTCAAGATGGACGAAAGATATTCACTAAGCCCATCTTGTCACATCCTCTCATCATGCTGATAGAGCTAAGCCCCTTGGTCAGTCCGTCTGCTACCTGATCTTTGGTTGGAACGTAGCCCAGCTCTAGTAGTCCTTTATCAAGCTTTTCTTTGATGAAGAATCTGTCAATCTCGATATGCTTGGTCCTGTCATGCTGCACTAGATTGTTGGCAATACTAATAGCTGACTGGTTGTCACACCATATCTTCATCTTGGCTCCCTGGTCCAGCTTTAGCTCCGTCAGCATATTCTTCAACCACAATAGCTATGTGACTCTCAAGGCCATAGCTCTATACTCTGCTTCAGCTGTTGATCTAGCCACCACTGACTGCTTCTTACTCCTCTAAGAGACCAAGTTGCCTCCTACAAATATACAGTAGCCCGATGTGGATCTCCTGTCGTCAGCACAGCTAGCCCAGTCAGAATCACAATAGCCCTCGATGCTCACGTGATTATTTCTTCTGAAAATCAGTCCCTTCCCGGGGGCTCCCTTCAAGTACCTCAGAATCTGGTACACTGCGTCCAAATAACCCTTCCGGGGATCACGCATGTAGCGGCTCACTACGCTAATCGCAAAGCTGATATCAGGTCGAGTGTGGCTCAAGTAGATCAACTTGCCCACCAATCTCTGATATCTATTCCGGTCAACTGGTTCTCCAGCTTCAGCATCCAGTTTGAACTTCTGGTCTATCGGTGTCGTAGCTGGTTTGCATCCCATCATCCCTGTTTCCGTAAGCAGGTCCAGTGCATACTTCCTTTGAGAAAGAACAATTTTCTCTGTATCTCGAACAATCTCAATCCCAAGGAAGTATCGAAGAGGGCCAAGATCCTTCACCTCGAACTCCTTGCCAAGCTTTTCTTTGAGTTGGGCGATCTCCTGCTCATCATCGCCTGTGATAAATCATATCATCTATATATACAGCAAGCATGGTGATGTGGCCTCCACTTCGTCTGAAGAAGACAGTATGATCAGCATTGATCTGCTGATATCCCATCCCTATCATTGCTCTCCTGAACCTGTCAAACCATGTTCGAGGAAACTGCTTCAGTCCATAGATAGACTTCTTCAGTCTGCAGACCTTCCCTTCTGTCTGTTTGATGCCGAATCCTGGTGGTATCTCCATATACACCTCCTCCACTAGATCCCCATGAAGAAATGCATTCTTCACATCCAGTTGGTGTAGCTTCCACCCTCCATTGGCTGCCAGGGAGATCAAGGTCCTGACAGTGCTCATCTTCGCCACTGGTGCAAAGGTCTCGTCATAGTCGATGTCGTACGTCTGACTGTATCCTTTTGCCACCAGTCGAACTTTGTAGCGCTCAACCTGTCCATCTGGGTTCTGCTTCACAGTGAAAACCCATTTGCATCCGACTGTTCTTTTCCCTTCTTGCAGGCTCACCAGCTTCCAAGTGTGGTTCTTCTCAAGAGCTCTCAACTCCTCGTGCATCGTCGCTTTCCACTTTGGATCGTTCTTGGCAACCTGTCAATTGTTAGGTACAGTAATACTATCCAAATATGCTATAAATGCTCCATGAGAAGAAGAGATATGATCATACGAAACAAACTTAGCAAGATCTCAACCATATCTGTCCGGAGGATTTTTCGCATTACTGCGAGTAGTCCTTCGTATAGATAGTGGTGTGAAAGAAGTAGGAGGAATGATATCACCTGAGGAGGATGGTGGTGTAGATGAGGAGGATGGTGGTGTAGGAGTCTCAGGAGAAGGGACAGACGCAGGCAAGGGACTTAGCACTGGCACTGTGTGTACTGGTCCTGCAGTTTGCTTCTCTCTCCTGCTGTAGGTAACTCCCCGTGAGCCGTAGGCCTAACACTTCTCATCTCCTCCCCCTGTTCCGCTTCACCTTCATGTTCCTCCTCAACCATGTCTCTATGCCAAACTTCTAAATCGGTTACCACCAAGTCCATCTCCCCCTCCCGCCTTATACTGGTAGTATTAGGCGTGTTGTGAGAAGTTCCCTCCTGGCGGTAATATGGCTCATGCTCCCGGAAGTGGACATCCATACTAACAAATTTTTTCTTATCTGCTGGACTCCAGCACACATACCCCTTCTGAGTCACTGAGTAGCCCACGAAGATGCACTTGACCGTTCTAGGGTCAAGTTTTCCAACTGATGGTCTGTTGTCCTTCACAAAACACACACACCCGAACACCTTCAGTGGAAGTATCCCACTATTATTGTCTTGTAATACTTCACATGGAGACTTCCATCCCAGGACTTTTGAAGGCATCCTGTTGATAAGTTGAGCTGCTGTCAACACTGCATGTTCCCATAGATTTTGTGGGACATTCATGTCGATCATCATACTTCTTGCGGTCTCCAGAAGGTGTCGGTTCTTCCTTTCTGCTACTCCATTTTGTGCTGGTGTGTATGCACAAGTGGTCTGATGATGTATGCCGTGTGTTGACAAATACTCTGCAAGCGTCCTGTTGGTATACTCTGTGCCATTGTCAGACCTCAGTACCTTCACCACTGCATTGTACCGAGTCTGGACATGCTTATGAAAGTCCCGAAAAAAGCAAATACATCACTCTTGTTTTTCATCAAATACAGCCAGGTGACACGAGATGCACAATCAATAAAGGAAACAAAATACTTATACCCATTCATAGTGTTAGTAGCACATGGACCCCAAACATCAGAATGTACTACCTCAAAAGCAAAAGAGCTCTTATGACCAGTACCAACATATGAGCTCCTAGTAAGTTTTCCTAACTCGCATGTATCACATACCAATTTCTGTTTATTTGATTTTGCGTACATCTCTGGATACAACTTACTTAGAGTATCAAAGGAAGAATGTCTCATCCTCCTATGATGAAGTATCAAAGTATCTTCAGTCCTCTGCTGCAGCTCTCCCATTCCAGCCTTCTCTGCCATAGATACCAATGCTGAGTCCAGTCATTCTCGATCTAGGTACCACAGTCCCTCACGCCATGTGCCAGTTCCAAGTCTTCGTCCGTCCCTTTCTCCTGGAAGATTACCTTAGGAATATCAAAAGAAACAATGCATTTCAGTTGGAGAATTATAGAACTAATAGACAAGAGACTGACTGGAAAGGATTAAGCATGTAACACATTGGATAATCTTACTGAACCTGTACAATTAACAGTACCCTTACCGACCACTGGTTGGAAAGTTCCATCTGCAGTCTGAATGGTATCTGCTGATGCTAGGTGAGTGTATGAAGTAAACTCACTAGCGTTCCCGGTCACATGCCGAGATGCTCCTGAGTCGATAATCCAGTCAGACGATTTAAGGGAAGACATAGATGCAAGAGCGAGTGACTCGTCAGTACCTTCTGATGGGTGGGCATACATAGCGGCGTTGCCTCCAACGAAGAATGGGGTGGATGTCTCTCCTTCGGTGGACGCTCTCTGCTTTCTCTCCAGCAGGTCCAGCAGTGGCTGATCCTCCTCAGTAAAGGTGCCACCAGCTCCTCCATTCCCTTCTGCTACCAGCAGGTTTGTCCGATAACCTCCTCGGCCGTCTCGTCGGCCTCCTCGACCACGACCACGTCCACCATATCCTCGTCCACGTCCACCACCTGAGTCTCCCACCTTAGGTGGTTTGGTACAAGCATACCGATGATGGCCCATTTCCCCGCAGTTGTAGCACTGCCGATTGTGTTGCCAGAGCTCTCCCTTGGGTCCTGTGTCGCCCGAGCTAGTAGCCGCTAGTGTTGACTTTGCTTCGGAGGGACCACATGTCCCCGCCTGTAGTCTGATGCGCGTCTCCTCCTGGATCATGGCTGAGATAGCCTCCTCGAGACTAGGAATCTCTGGTTGTGCGAGGAGTAAGGCTGTCCTCTGTGCGAATGCAGTATTCAGCCCTTTGAGAAATTTCATCGTCCTCTCCTGCAGACACACATGTCTCTCCTTGCACTTTGGGTCCCCGCAGCTTGTCCGTTTTGAGGAGTGATCATAATCCAGCATAGACGCTCCAACTCTGTGGCGTACTCCTGCACCGTCTTCTCTCCCTGTACAATGTCGTCGAGCTCTCCTTTTATCTGGAAGATCCGTAAGTTGTTTTCCACACCATCATAGGTTCTCCTCAGCTTCTCCCACACGTCTTTCACCATCTCAATTCCATCTACTGTGGAGGCAATAGACTGGACTAAGGAATTGAGAAGCCAGATGTAAATCACCATATGAGTGGATTTCCACTCGTCGCGTCCTGTCGAGCCCTCGTCCAGCTCTGTCTTCTCGTCCGTCAAGAATCCCTCCAGGTTCTTTCCTGCAAGGGTTCTTCTCACCCGCCGTGACCAACTCAGATAGGTGGCTGGTCCGTCCAGCTTCAGATCGATAAAGGGTAGTTCCAACTTTGGCGGCGTTCGTGTCGTGCTCTTACCAGCAGACACCTTCATCAACTTCATCAATGCCGCCACATCGTCAGCATCCAGCTTCTTGAGGATCGCCTCCATCGATGCTTCTTCTCCGATCACGTCACGCTTGCTCCACGATACACGCTCGTCCTCGTCGTCCTCTCCTAGATCTGAACATGTCTGATTTCATCGGATCTAGGCATCGGCATCTCCTTCGTCCTCGTCGTCTTCTTCGTCTTCGTCGTCCTCAGATGGAGGCGCGCACAGCGGCAACCACAGTGGCAACAGTCAGCCGCAGCAGCAACAGCCAGTCGCAGTAGCTGCAGCGGTGGCCGCAGCAGCAGTCAGCGGGAGCGACAGCGGGGGGGAAGGAAAGAAGAGGGGTTAGGGTTAGGGTTTTGGTGGCAGCTAGGGTTAGGGTTTGTGGAAAGGTGACTCTGATACCATGTTGAGATTGATTGATATATTTTATTGATAATCTCATAGGCTTTATATAGCCTTTACATCATGAAATATCCAATGGAATATCCTGTGACATATTCTGGCATCCCAAATGTCCTCAGGATATTCTCATACTAAATATAACATATTCTCTTACTAAATATATCAACAATTTTTATCTACTGATATCCCAGTAGTTTGTATACATGATGCACGTAGTAACTAGATTGACGTCGAAGCCGCTTGGACGCGCTGAGATATGGAGTTCCATGGCGTTTCGAGACGTGCGACCGCGTTGAAGATTTCACTTATACGAGACAAATAATGTATGGACATCACCTATTGTACTCATCTTCAAGTTGTAAGCCTCAGGAAATGATCTATTGTAAGTGAGATGAGAGAGAGAGAGAGCTTGAGTGATCGTAATCTTGGCTTCGAGCGTTGTAATCTTTTGTTCAATGTCAATAAAGAACTTCCTTTACATCACTTGTGTATATTCAACTTTTCTGCTTGGAACTTCTGCGTGACTCTGCATTTAACTGCTCAATCGGCCGTTTCGGAATTCGCCTTGTGCGACGTGTAAGACCCCTCCCTAAGACAGTTGTGCTAAATTATTTGATCTTTAACTAGAATTTCTATCCTTTTTTATTTAACAAACTATTAAATAGTTAGTACCATTTTATATTAAGGGTTCTCTAAACAAATTTGTCTTAGTCATTGTGTTATTAATAATATTACTATTGATGGTAATTCCTTGATTTATATATATATATATATATATATATATATATATATATATATATATATATATATATATATATAATCTTATATGTATTATTACTTTGTGTTAGGCCTAGGCCCATGATTAAGTAATTTTCCAATTCTTACTTTATTTCCTAAACCAATATATCAAATCCAATTCTTCTTAACATGTTAAGCAAAAGACTGAACCCAAATCCTTTTCTCCATTTAAAATTCTTAACCATTTTGTTTCTAAAACCAATGAACCGACCCAATCATGTACATCACTATTTCCCTAAAACCCATCCATTCTTCTACTCTTAATCCTCTAGCCCAACCGGTTTTCTTAATCAAATTCAGATTTCTTTTAGTAAGCCCAAGCCCTAGGGCCTACTCACATTTCCTCTCTCTACATGAAACCCTAAACACAACAGCCTATAAATCTTACTCTTCATTCACACCGTTTCATTAGGAACAGAGCCGCCAGCAACTTCCTTCTTCCTCACATTTTGTCTTTTTAGCACCACTACCACTCCAACCTCTGTTGAGAACACACCACCCACCACTCCTTTCTTCTTCCTTATTCTCCTTCTCAAACCATTCACACCCCTAGGCCCTAACCGACCCAAAGATGACCCAACCTAACCTCGTGCTCCCTCCCAACGATCGACGTGCTGGTGCAGCCCCCCATCTGGCAGACCCCATCTCCACGCCCAACTTCCCCACCGACATCTCATGTGACCGCCTCCGTCCGACCCCATCTCCATGCTTGACTAACCGGTCATCTGCCGCCGCCCACTTGGCCAACAGACCTTGCCGCGACAACCCCACCATTGTACAGCTCCAACCGCGACCGGAAGGCCACGCAAGTGTCCTCGACAAATAGAAGCAGCAGGCTACTGTCACGAGAGTGCCGGCAACAAGGCCTCGCCATGGTGCCCCGGCCGTCCTCGACCCCGTGCAAGCCCAGCCACCATCCCGTCCATCGCCCGGAGTCTCCTGCAAGAGCCCAAACCGGTGCATGACTGCACCAGCGTCATCCCGGCCAGGTGTCGAGGCATCATGTGCAAGATTAGCCCGACTACGCCCGTCCTTTCCAGGAATTCAGAGCATGCCCGCTTCGAGTGCACTGCTTCAAGCCCTCGTAGACGACATCACATTACCATAGGTCCTACGGTCGTGGTCGTCGAAGACGAAGACCTGTCGATGCTTCCTGGTTCCTTTAAACATCATTTTGGAATTTAAATCTTTTAGGCAGAGAAGGAGCTAGAGAAGATGATTCTTGGATTTTGCGGTTAAAACAAATTCATGGTAAGCCTTCTTCGTTACACGTTTTACGTAGGGGTGAAGAAGAACCCACTTATGTTCTTTCTCATGGCTCTGTGTAGTTGTTAGCAATTTGATATATAGGGTTGGACCACATTAGCATGCAATAGTTTGTGCCATGGCAGAATCATGGCTTAATAATGCAATGGTTTACAATCATACCCTTTGTGTAAAAAAAAGAGAAGTTTACCCATAAGTTCCTAGCAAATAGGATAGTTGCATATCAGTTTTTCTTGAACTTATATATATCTATATATAAATTGAAGTAAATTTACTGTTGCCCTTCCTTAGTTCCTAGTAAAAGTATTACAGATACATCGAATTCTTATATGTATTATTACTTTGTGTTAGGCCTAGGCCCATGATTAAGTAATTTTCCAATTCTTACTTTATTTCCTAAACCAATATATCAAATCCAATTCTTCTTAACATGTTAAGCAAAAGACTGAACCCAAATCCTTTTCTCCATTTAAAATTCTTAACCATTTTGTTTCTAAAACCAATGAACCGACCCAATCATGTACATCACTATTTCCCTAAAACCCATCCATTCTTCTACTCTTAATCCTCTAGCCCAACCGGTTTTCTTAATCAAATTCAGATTTCTTTTAGTAAGCCCAAGCCCTAGGGCCTACTCACATTTCCTCTCTCTACATGAAACCCTAAACACAGCAGCCTATAAATCTTACTCTTCATTCACACCGTTTCATTAGGAACAGAGCCGCCAGCAACTTCCTTCTTCCTCACATTTTGTCTTTTTAGCACCACTACCACTCCAACCTCTGTTGAGAACACACCACCCACCACTCCTTTCTTCTTCCTTATTCTTCTTCTCCAACCATTCACACCCCTAGGCCCTAACCGACCCAAAGATGACCCAACCTAACCTCGTGCTCCCTCCCAACGATCGACGTGCTGGTGCAGCCCCCCATCTGGCAGACCCCATCTCCACGCCCAACTTCCCCACCGACATCTCATGTGACCACCTCCGTCCGACCCCATCTCCATGCTTGACTAACCGGTCATCTGCCGCCGCCCACTTGGCCAACAGACCTTGCCGCGACAACCCCACCATTGTACAGCTCCAACCGCGACCGGAAGGCCACGCAAGTGTCCTCGACAAATAGAAGCAGCAGGCTACTGTCACGAGAGTGCCGGCAACAAGGCCTCGCCATGGTGCCCCGGCCGTCCTCGACCCCGTGCAAGCCCAGCCACCATCCCGTCCATCGCCCGGAGTCTCCTGCAAGAGCCCAAACCGGTGCATGACTGCACCAGCGTCATCCCGGCCAGGTGTCGAGGCATCATGTGCAAGATTAGCCCGACTACGCCCGTCCTTTCCAGGAATTCAGAGCATGCCCGCTTCGAGTGCACTGCTTCAAGCCCTCGTAGACGACATCACATTACCATAGGTCCTACGGTCGTGGTCGTCGAAGACGAAGACCTGTCGATGCTTCCTGGTTCCTTTAAACATCATTTTGGAATTTAAATCTTTTAGGCAGAGAAGGAGCTAGAGAAGATGATTCTTGGATTTTGCGGTTAAAACAAATTCATGGTAAGCCTTCTTCGTTACACGTTTTACGTAGGGGTGAAGAAGAACCCACTTATGTTCTTTCTCATGGCTCTGTGTAGTTGTTAGCAATTTGATATATAGGGTTGGACCACATTAGCATGCAATAGTTTGTGCCATGGCAGAATCATGGCTTAATAATGCAATGGTTTACAATCATACCCTTTGTGTAAAAAAAAGAGAAGTTTACCCATAAGTTCCTAGCAAATAGGATAGTTGCATATCAGTTTTTCTTGAACTTATATATATCTATATATAAATTGAAGTAAATTTACTGTTGCCCTTCCTTAGTTCCTAGTAAAAGTATTACAGATACATCGAATTCTTATATGTATTATTACTTTGTGTTAGGCCTAGGCCCATGATTAAGTAATTTTCCAATTCTTACTTTATTTCCTAAACCAATATATCAAATCCAATTCTTCTTAACATGTTAAGCAAAAGACTGAACCCAAATCCTTTTCTCCATTTAAAATTCTTAACCATTTTGTTTCTAAAACCAATGAACCGACCCAATCATGTACATCACTATTTCCCTAAAACCCATCCATTCTTCTACTCTTAATCCTCTAGCCCAACCGGTTTTCTTAATCAAATTCAGATTTCTTTTAGTAAGCCCAAGCCCTAGGGCCTACTCACATTTCCTCTCTCTACATGAAACCCTAAACACAGCAGCCTATAAATCTTACTCTTCATTCACACCGTTTCATTAGGAACAGAGCCGCCAGCAACTTCCTTCTTCCTCACATTTTGTCTTTTTAGCACCACTACCACTCCAACCTCTGTTGAGAACACACCACCCACCACTCCTTTCTTCTTCCTTATTCTCCTTCTCCAACCATTCACACCCCTAGGCCCTAACCGACCCAAAGATGACCCAACCTAACCTCGTGCTCCCTCCCAACGATCGACGTGCTGGTGCAGCCCCCCATCTGGCAGACCCCATCTCCACGCCCAACTTCCCCACCGACATCTCATGTGACCGCCTCCGTCCGACCCCATCTCCATGCTTGACTAACCGGTCATCTGCCGCCGCCCACTTGGCCAACAGACCTTGCCGCGACAACCCCACCATTGTACAGCTCCAACCGCGACCGGAAGGCCACGCAAGTGTCCTCGACAAATAGAAGCAGCAGGCTACTGTCACGAGAGTGCCGGCAACAAGGCCTCGCCATGGTGCCCCAGCCGTCCTCGACCCCGTGCAAGCCCAGCCACCATCCCGTCCATCGCCCGGAGTCTCCTGCAAGAGCCCAAACCGGTGCATGACTGCACCAGCGTCATCCCGGCCAGGTGTCGAGGCATCATGTGCAAGATTAGCCCGACTACGCCCGTCCTTTCTAGGAATTCAGAGCATGCCCGCTTCGAGTGCACTGCTTCAAGCCCTCGTAGACGACATCACATTACCAGAGGTCCTACGGTCGTGGTCGTCGAAGACGAAGACCTGTCGATGCTTCCTGGTTCCTTTAAACATCATTTTGGAATTTAAATCTTTTAGGCAGAGAAGGAGCTAGAGAAGATGATTCTTGGATTTTGCGGTTAAAACAAATTCATGGTAAGCCTTCTTCGTTACAAGTTTTACGTAGGGGTGAAGAAGAACCGACTTATGTTCTTTCTCATGGCTCTGTGTAGTTGTTAGCAATTTGATATATAGGGTTGGACCACATTAGCATGCAATAGTTTGTGCCATGGCAGAATCATGGCTTAATAATGCAATGGTTTACAATCATACCCTTTGTGTAAAAAAAAGAGAAGTTACATTTGATATTTTTGTATATATATGAGTATACTTATATATATATATATATATATATATATATATATATATATATATATATATATATATAAGAAATGCATATAGAAATAAATATTTCATAATTATGGATATAAGTTACATGTATTTAGATGTATATCCATAGTTATGGATAAATATTTCATAATATATATAAGTTACATGTATTTAGATGTATATCCATAATTATGAAATATTTATTTCTATATGCTTTTCTTATATATATATTTATTTATTTATTTTTTGGAATAAGGGTAAAAATTTATTCCACGCAGAACTCAGTAAAAGTATTACAGTACACAATCTCACATCTCTCCCACCCCGGTTAAGGAGCCATTACAGATACATCGAATTCTAAATTATTTAGAATTCCAAAGGGAGGGGTAATCAGCCCCTTTACGTTCCCTCCAGACGTGCCAAACTGAAGCTGCAAAACGAACTCTGGCCATCCTAACCCAACCAAGCTCCATACCTCGGCGATCTCTAATCCAAGTGAGGATCCCCCGTATATCTCTAGCGCTTATGTACATATGTTTAATTATGTACGTATGTAATTATATATATATATATATATGTAATTATGATTATGTTCTAATTTCCTATGTAAGTTATACATATTTACCTATCAATCTTTATATATGATTACGATCATTTTATATTTTTATAATATATGTATGAATTTGTTAGCATTATATAAAAGTATTTTGTTTCCCCCAATTAAACCTACTAGGGATCTTGTTCTTGTATAAATATAGTTGTGTGTTGATTTCCGGTTGTTTCGGTTGGTAGATTATTTTGTGGGCCATAGCACCATTAGCATGGTTGGATCTGATTGGACCCTGATACCGCAGTCTCAACAATATTGGACAAACCTCAGGCAAGTATTCATTGCCTATTGATTTACAATATTTACATGCATATATTCCTTATCAGTGATTTACTTTGGATATCCTGCTACATGATTCACCTGCTCTTATGTGTATGCTTACATGATTATACCTACTGACACATAGACATGATACACGGATTCGTAATGCATGGCGTATAGGTGATTCGTTTATGATCTCTGGATGCTTACTTGATGATGGATTTTTTTGTGTAAATGTTGACTGGACTTCTAGACTCATCATTTGTTAGAGTCTGACTTGACGTGTCGTGGATGCGGACAGTATTATTGGGTGGGAAGGACGGTTGTATTGCCCCGCTCCGCGAAGGCACTAGATAAACAGAGAGATCGGATTGCTGGCTCTGCAACAGAAGACGATTGATCTGGGTGAGTGGACGAAGTCGCATTTGCTGATTCGCTTACGCCTAATAAGAATCTGAGTTTTTGATTGAATGCTATTGTTAATAACAAGATAGTAAATCATTGAGTATGCTTTAAAAGAATCCACATGTTGCTATGCTAATACGAGAAAAAGAGATAATCTGCATGCTAAGAAGAATTATTGCCTGCTAATAAGAAACGAACTGATGCATGTATGCCAAAGTAGAGATGTTGCCTTTAATCAAAGAACTGTCGCCATGCTTAATAAGAAGAGAAAAGAGAATGCTCAACTGTCCATAAACAGTAAGTTATCAAGAGTAGAGTTCATGCTTGTTGTTACTTGCTTAAACAAAGATTGTTTATTGTCCTTTGATTGTTGCTATAAAGAAAGAGAGGTACAGAGAAGACAGTTTGTGCTGTTAAAAGAAGATGATACGGCTTGTCAGTATAGAAAAAAGAGTAGAGCTACTGGCTCGATTACATGAAAAAGAAGAAGATGAATATGTCTACAAGTTGCTTGATTTATGCATGATTGTTTTATTTGATAACTGCATTTGCATTGGTCTAGACGGCTTGTGCACAAGTGGTAGTCTCTCGACGATTCTGGGGGCACCCGGAGTCGATCGGCCTAGGAGAGAACAGGACACCTGGGGCTAGAAGTCCCCACAGTAAGAGGGGGTGCTAGTCTATTAGTGAGATGGGCTAGAACGTCCCAACTGCTAATATGGGTAATGCCCATGGACCACAAGAGTTATTGTCATGCATATAGATATGTGTCGATTGAATGTTTTGCTAAGAGCTAACGATGCAGAGACGAACATGACAATGTTGGTTTTATCATGTTTATGCTAATCATTGTCTTGGACAGGGATGGACGGTCGACTATGGTAAGAATCACTAAAAAGTGATATATATGTATTGCTTGAGTTGCTTTATGAATTGCTTGCAGAGATTAATCCATTGTAAAGAAATGCTATGTTTCACTAAAGAAAAGTTATGTTATCGTGCTTATAATTGTCCCTAAGAGTTGCTTGAATAGAGAAACGAATTTACTCATGAAACACGCTGCGCACTCCACAGAAATAAATAATAGTCATTGTGCTTGAAATGATTAGTCCCTTGTATGCTTAAAATGAAATGAAATGTTGGCTTTTCAAAGATGTTTTCAAAGAATGTAAACTGACTATGTATGCATGAAATGAATATAGATAAAAAGTAGCAAGATCACATCACAAGAAACGATTTCTCACTACATGAACAGTAATCGTTTCAGACAAATGTAGCTCTTTGTTCACAATCACCAGTATGCTGATATACTGACCCACCATCAGTCTGCATGCAGGTGCAATATGCATCGAGAAGGATAGTCCAAAACGATAACCCATACCTCATCCTCAGGAGCCAGAAATCATAAGAGATGCCAAGATATGACATCTGTTGCAAGAGATGGTTTTGTATATAAAGGAATGTAATGTATGGGAACGGGATCATTGTAATCTGTAAAGTTCTGAGAGAATGTAACATTGTATCAGAGAGAATCGAGAGCTTGTAATATGTTCAAATGAAATCAATAAAAAAAAAAATTCTTGTTACCATTGTGTTCAATGCATGTATTCTGAAATATGTCCACTACTGCTTCAATTGTCTGTAATATGTTCCGCTGCGTATTGTCAATCTTGTCTATCTTGTCTTGTTTCAGGTCTTGGCCTTGTGCAAGCGCAACTTAGACTTACACGACATCACGCCTTAGCGAGGACGATCGGTCTCAAAGAGTCCGAAGCGAGGACGAAAGGACTCTACGGGATCGGGACGTGACAACGGCAACTAGGCGGAGGGGCTACTTGTAGCTTATTTTATTTGTAATTTGATGTTGCTGCAGTTGGTGACTCAGACCACTGCACATGTATTCCTTAAAGAGAGTTCCATTCGTCGAACATTGTTCTCAAGTGCATTTCACATAGGCTAGATAGTCTGCCTAGTAGTAGTGTTACTGGATCACCTAATTATTTTCTTGATCACATGTTTATTACCTAAATCACATGATTATTTCCTTGATCACCTGTTTATTACCTGGATCATCTATCTACTACCTTTACATGTTATTTACTGTATTTCATATGGTATGCATATTATGTATCTTGCTACGTCTCTCTGAAGTCCTGGTTTTCTTTCAGATATTTGTTGAGATATGACATAGGATGTTTGGGGCTATTTCTTCGGGATTCAGGTATCGACTGGTGATGCCTTCTCACTCTATCTTTCGCAGTTATTTTCTATTAGTTTCATAGTAGTTTAGTTATAATTGTGGATGTATATTATAGATATTTTGGACACTTGTTCTGATCTTTACAGCTTATACGTATTCGAGTTGGACTAGAGTCTGGTTGAATACGTAGTTGGCCATTGCCACGTGACTTAGTCCCGCGTATTTTGGGACTGGGACGTGACATGATTTTTGTGGTGGCACATGCAGGTCCCGTCTTCGTAAAATGTGTGAAGTCGTAGTGGTACCTAGGATAGTCGTACTACTGCGAGCCTGTAACCAGTCGAGGAATAGAATTTGATGATACATCCACAAATAGGACTATAGATTTCTCTAGGACTCCTCAGCATGATTGCTTTAATATTATCTTCTTTCTCGACATGATTGTTTCGTATTCTTCCCTTCCTATGATTTAACTGTATATTTCTCAATTGACTTCTTGATGGACTCCTCTCGTCTATTTCGCTAAAATTGTTGGGACTGCCTTACGGATTGGTCTAAAGAAAAGTCTAAGAAATTATATTTTATCCCTGTATCACGGAATCGGGAGTTTTTGCAGCCAGAGACATACTGGCGAAGCAGGACTTCAGATAACGGTATCAAGATTACATATGTTTCTCGGATTCTACTTGAACCACATCTTATGCTTTTTGATTGACCTCTTCTCCTGTTTTGTTTTCGCAAAAAGTTAATTGGGAAACATTTCATGGATTTGGCTATGATAAGTCCAAGAACCTGTATTATTTGGCGTGGCAGCTGTGCACTGCAGCCATCCGTCGTATTATGTAACAAGGAAGTTATTTGCAGCCAGATACACACTGGCTTGACAGTAACTTCACGTGACATAATCACGGAGGTATATAGTTCTCGAGTTTTACCTAGACTACATCCTACGCATCTCGCTTGGTTTCATACCGTTCTTGAAAATATTTCGACTATCTTCCTGCTTTGCTTGACCCTAACCATGATTGGTAATGGTATGGATTGCTCGACCCAACCTTAGCTCCTTGTTACATTCATGATATAATGACTGAACTAGACAACCCTTATAGTTATATTATAGAGTAACTAAGATATGTTATTGGTGTATTTATGATGCTTGGGTAGTTAGGAGGGGGTAAGTTTCCTTCAAGGTTAATTGGGTTAAGCTTCTAGGCTAGGTATAAGTGACTAGCGATACGGGACATGACATGGTCTATTAAGAGTGATTGACTATATGAAACTTAGAGTAATATACTTGCAATCTTGGAGAGTGAGTACATGAAGGTTTTGATGACTAGACTATACCTATGACTTCGAGAGTTAATGAGTGGTTTTAGATTATAGGGGACTTACCAACAAGATAAGAGAAACAGATTTGAAATGAGGTTATGTTTGCTTCGAATGGAATGCAGAATATAGCCTCGAGGAATGTGTCACTGTTGATGGGTAGAAGAAAAGAGAGACTATTAAGCGGAATGAGTAAGTTAAACTTTGTTCTGATGCCTTCATCCTGTAAGAATTACATAGGTACAATGGAAGTTTCGAATTGAGAGCATGACTGGTATTTTGAGTAACCTAGGCATATGGGTCGTGAGTTTGCTAGTTACTGATAAAATATGAACAGATTAAAGGAGTATAATGACAATGATGATATAATAAGCAAAAAGTAAGAATATGATTCAAGGATCGAATGCCTTAGACAATTGGATTGTACACGATGGACACGTGATTAAAGATTTGGTGCAATAATTACTAGCAAGTAAATTTTGGAAATTAATAGTAGATAGCCTACTTGTAAATTGTTGATATAACTAATGATATGTTAGTCGGAATTGGATAAAGTGGACCTTATGGATATATTGTATAACCTAAATATAGTTGAATACGTGACTATCATGATTAGGTGGTTACAGATGATGATCCCCTAGGTTGTATCAAATTTAAGTTTAAGGTTGATTTAGATGAGCCTATATATGTTTATAGGTACTGCTGGGAAGAAGAGAAAACAATTAATGTAAGGATGTCACGGTTGAAAGATAGGGGTGCCAATAATAGGGAAATTAAACCAACTAGTTACTATTATGTATGAAAATATGGTTGATGACCAAACATTGTTGGTACCTATACACATCTTGAGGTTGACCAACATTTTAGACTATACAGATATTCCTTGTAGATAAGAAAGATTCTAAAGGTAAGTGGCATGGTTTAGGAACGAAAAGTCCTACATCAATCTAGACGTTAGACTGGTGAATATGCCAACTCATAGTAGTTGAGGAGACACAAACGCCAAGAGTAGAGAATATGGATAAAATTTGTCATTATCATAGATTGTTATAGTGTGAGTGTTCATAGTATCATTTTAGCTTGTACTTGTTAGATGCGTGCCCTACCCTAGGGCGGTAACACCTATAGAGACTTTCGAGGATTGGCCGTGGCAAAGACATGATGTGCACAGATCGATAGCATGAAAGTGTCACAATCCGGCAGACAGTTCATCAACGTTCGAGAAGTGCTCAAGGTTTCAGGAGTTGCAGCTTATCCTTAATCGATTTAGCGTCCTCTTATCTCGGATTACTTATCTCTCGTTGCATAGGCAATAAGTTTCCGTTACTTCCCTAGTCATTCATTCGTCTTGTATGCGAACAAACTCTCACCCTTCTCTCGATTTCCTTACACATGATCCCATTATTGTTTCATTTCGAACATCAACGAATATGTTACATGACTGTACCATTTCTTCGAAACCTATCCTTCCCGACTTTTTATTGAATTGTCTGAACTTAAATTTCAAGGACGAAGTTAAAATAAGGTGGGTAGGATGTAAAACTCATCCCTAGAATATAGTTGTGCTAAATTATTTGATCTTTAACTAGTATCCTTTTTTATTTAACAAACTATTAAATAGTTAGCACCATTTTATAGTTTTCTAAACAAATTTGTCTCAGTCATTATGTTATTAATAATATTACTATTGATGGTAATTTCTTGATTTATAAAAAAGTCTTATATGTATTATTATTTTGTGTTAGGCCTAGGCCCACGACTAAGTAATTTTCCAATTTTTACTTTATTTCCGAAGCCAAAATATCAAATCCAATTCTTCTTAACATGTTAAGCAAAGTCTGAACCCAAGTCCTATTCTCCATTTAAAATTCTTAACCATTTTGTTTCTAAAACCCATGAACTGGCCCAATCATGTACTTCACTATTTCCCTAAAACCTATCCATTCTTCTACTCTTAATCCTCGAGCGCAACCCCCATTTTGTTTTTCCCAATTATATCAAACGGAGCCCAACCGGTTTTCTTAAACAAATTAAAATTTCCTTTAGCAAAGCCCAAGCCCTACGGACTACTCACATTTCCCCTCTCTACATGAAAACCCTAAACACAACAGCCTATAGATCTTACTCTTCATTCACACCGTTTCATCAGAAACGGAGCCGCCAGCAACTTCCTTCTTCCTCACATTTCGTTTTTTTAGCACCACTACCACTCCAACCTCTGTTGAGAACACGCCACCCACCACTCCTTTCTTCTTCCTTATTCTCCCTCTCCAACCATTCACACCCCAGGCCCTAACCGACCCAAACATGACCCAACCTAACCTCGCGCTCCCTCCCAACGATCGACGTACTGGTGTAGCCCCCATCTGGCATACCCCATCTCCACGCCCAACATCCCCACCGACATCTTCTGTGACCGCCTCCGTCCGGCCACCTCCCGCGTGCGTGAGCATCTCCGCGCTCGACTAACCGATCTGCCGCCGCCTACTTGACCAGCAGACCTTGCCGCGACCACCCCACCACTGTGCAGCTCCAACCGCGACCGGAAGGCCACGCAAATGTCCTCGACAAACAGAAGCAGCAGACTACTGTCACGAGAGTGCCTGCAACAAGACCTTGCCATGGTGCCCCGGCCATCCTCGACCCCGTGCAAGCCCAGCCACCATCCCGTCCATCACCCGGAGTCTCCTGCGAGAGACCAAACCGGTGCATGACTGCACCAGCGTCATCTCGGCCAGGTGTCGAGGCACCATGTGCAAGACTAGCCCGAATACGCCCGTCCTTTCCAGGAATTCAGAGCATGCCCGCTTCGAGTGCACTTCTTCAAGCACTCGCAGATGACATTACATTACCAGAGGTCCTACGGTCGTGGTCGTCGGAGGCAAAGACCTGTCGATGCTTCATGGTTCCTTTAAACATTATTTCGGAATTTAAATCTTTTAGGCAGAGAAGAAGGAGCTAGAGAAGATGATTCTTGGATTCTACGGTTAAACGAATTCATGGTAAGCCTTCTTCATTACAAGTTTTACGTAGGGGTGAAGAAGAACCCACTTATGTTGTTTCTCATGGCTGTGTAGTCATTAGCAATTTGATATATAGGGTTGGACCCCATTAACATGCAATAGTTTGTGCCATGGCAGAACCATGGCTTAATAATGCAATGGTTTACAATCATACCCTTTGTGTAAAGAAAAAGAGAAGTTTACCCATAAGTTCCTAGCAAATAGGATAGTTGCATATCAGTTCTTTTAAACTTGTATATATCTATATATAAATTTAAGTAAATTTACTGTTGCCCTTCCTTAGTTATTACATTTGATATTTTTGCGTGTATATATATATATATATATATATATATATATATATATATATATATATATATATATATATATAAGTTATATGTATTTAGATATATATCCATAATTATGAAATATTTATTTCTATATGTTTTTCTTATATATATATATATATATATATATATATATATAAGCGCTTATGTACATACCCCAATTAAACCTACTAGGGATCTTGTTCTTGTATAAATATAGTTGTGTGTTGATTTCCGGTTGTTTGGGTTGGTAGATTTTTTTTGTGGGCCATAGCACCATTAGCATGGTTGGATCTGATTGGACCCTGATACCGCAGTCTCAGCAACGTTAGACAAACCTCAGACAAGTATACCTTGACTATATTTGATTTACAATATTTACATGCATATATTCCTTATCAGTCATTTACTTTGGATATCCTGCTACATGATTCACCTGCTCTTATATGTATGCTTACATGATTATACCTGTTGACACATAGACATGATACACGAATTCGTATTGCATGGCATATATGTGATTCGTTATGATCTATGGATGCTTACTTGATGATAGATTTTTCTGTGTACATGTTGATTGGACTTCTAGACTCATCATTTATTAGACTCGAACTTGACGTGTCGTGGATGCGACACGGACAATATTATTGGGTGGGAAGGACGGTCACTAGATGGAGGAGCTACTTGTAGCTTATTTTATTTATGATTTGATGTTGTTGCAGTTGGTGACTCAGACCACTGCACATGTACCCCTTAGAAAGAGCTTGATTCGTCGAACATTGTCCTCAAGTACATTTCATACAGACTAGATATCTAGTCTGCCAAGTAGAGTGTTACTGGATCACCTGACTATTTCCTTGATCATCTGTATATTACCTGGATCACCTATTTACTATCTTCACATGTTATTTACTGTATTTCATATGGCATGCATATATGTATTTTGCTACGTCCCTCTGAAGACCTAGTTTCCTTTCATATATTTGCTGAGATATGACATAGGATATTTGGGACTATTTCTTCGGGATTCAGGTATCGACTGGTGATGCCTTATCACTCTATCTTTCGCAGTTATTTTCTATTAGTTTCATAGTAGTTTAGTTAGAATTGTGGATGTATATTATAGATATTTTGGACACTTGTTCGGATTTTTACAACTTATACGTATTCGAGTCGGACTAGAGTCTGGTTGAATATGTAGCCAACCATTGCAACGTGGCTTGGTCCCGCGTATTTTGGAACTGGGACGTGACACGACGCTACTTAGGCTCGCACGACATCATGTCCTAGCGAGGACGAACACTTCTGCGAAACCGGAACGTGACAAAAACCAGTATCTATACGCATATCCGTTTATTTTGTTGGATGATCAAACCATATTTTTAGCTCCATACGTTTCATCACTCTTCCACTTCTACTTGGAATATGAAAAAAAAAGCTCTAAAAGAAAACATCCAACTAAGATCACACACACACACAATATATATATATATATATATATATATATATATATATATATATATATTAAGTGTGCGTGTATAATTTAGTCAATTTTGGTCTTAGAACGGAGCACACCAACCCATGCGAGCAGGTTGTTATATATGGGTTGGATCTTCATCAGTTCACAGCTGAGAAGATCCATACCGAGTATATTCGTGTAGGATCCATACCGGGTATATTCGTGTAGGATCCCAGTTGGATCAGATTCAAGTTCCAATACATTCAGGTACAATTATATAAAAGATTAATATTATAGATGAACAGATAATTTGAGAAAATGGACCAAAATATAGAAACCAAAATAGGATGCAAACACAAAACCTGGAATGCAAACTTGAATAGAGAATGCCAATTGAAGAAAATTCTACATGAGGTATAATAAGGCTTAAATACATAAAATGGAAATAAAAATTTGTTACCTTCCCCCTCGCAGCTGTCAGCATCACTGCCTCTATCACTTTATGGGAACTTCTACCAACAGCTAGTATACCATCTCCATTAGGTGAATCAAGTGACCCATTTGTATACCGACTTTCTCGATCTATTTGCCTTTTGAACTCTTGCATCCTCTCCAAAAGGGAAGCTTGCTCACAGTTAGCCCTTTCTCGTGATTGTTGTGCATAACCCAGAACCTTCACAATGACAATTATCCCATGAAAACCAGTAGTACTTTTCAATCACCAAATGCCATATTTGGATAAGAATGTAGAGAATTCCAAACTTGGATTGTTACAACCAGCTTTACCCTTGCCCCAACTATATGGTTGGCCTTATGAGTCGTTCTTCACTAATAATTCCTCTTTAGGCAACATTTGATGCCACTATACAATTTTGTATGTTGTTGTTAAAAGAGATGCCAATGGATATCTTTACCAGTTATCCATTGCATGGCAAAATTTGACTGATGAGTGATGACTTTTGTTAAATATAGTATCAAGATTGGAGAACTATTAGTCAAATTTGTTATGAGACTAGAGGAAAAACCAAGGAAAGGCCTTATCATACCTGAAGTGAGACGCATCAACCAAGGAGATCTACCGAGTTAATTAGGAGGCTAGGGTATGATTATAGTTAATATGTAGATATGTCCAGTTCTATGTAATATATTTTCTTGAATGTGCCATTAATTTCTCAATTTCCTAATGTGCATATTAAACAATTATCACATGCATAATGAATTGCGTTCAATTTATATTTATAATATGTAGTTCTTAACTCTTCATTGTGATCGATTGAATACTAAGAAGCAAATACTTGAAAGAATAACTTTTGGTTTTTTTTTTGTTAGGGGACATGTCATGAAACAGTTTACTTACTAAGAAGATTGATGGACAAGTTTTAAAAAAAAAAGATCTACATAATAGTTTTTATTGTGTTATAGAACGTGCTTATGATAGGGTAGATTACCTGATAGGTTTTGGAGAAAAAAAAACTCCTTAGTTATATCTAGACTAAGGATATCTGATGGAATTATGACTAGTATAAGGACAAGTGGAGGGTCACAGCTCGATTTTCCATCATTACAGGATTATATCCAACTTTATAATTAAGCATTCTCTCTTTACAGTAGTTCTATTGTGTTTCTATGGTGTATGTTGTTTGTTGATATTGTGTCAGTTGACTAGAGTGGAAGTTGACTTCTAAACTATAAGAGAAGCTTTAGAATTGGGGAGATTTAAACTAGGATAACAAGAAAAGAGTTTCTGAAATGTAGCTTTACCAAAAGCTTAAGCAAAATTTTCAGTTAGTGAAGATATTTTTGGGAGTTATATGTAGGAAGCAGAAGCATTTTTTAAGTAGTTTTCAGATGTGAAACTCATCCATCCTTTTTTGGACTCGGTTTTTTTTTGACACATTTCTTAGACATCTTTTCTGGGCAGTATTTAGATTTCTACATTCATTTGTTTACAGTCCAGGCGGGTCATGATTCAATGATAATCCTGTTCATTTATTCTTCAACCAATCCAAGTTTGGAATTTTCTACATTCTTATCCAAACATGGCATTTGGTTTACTGCTGAATTTCATGGGACGATTGCCATTGTGAAGGTTCTGGGTTATGCACAACAATCACGAGAAAGGGCTAACTGTGAGCAGGCTTCCCTTTTGGAGAGGATGCAAGAATTCAAAAGACAAATAGATAGAAAAAGTCGGTATACAAATGGGTCACTTGATTCACCTAATGGAGATGGTATACTAGCTGTTGGTAGAAGTTCCCATAAAGTGATAGAGGCAGTGATGCTGACAGCTGCGAGGGGGAATGTAGTAAATTTTTATTTCCATTTTATGTATTTAAGCCTTATTATACCTCATGTAGAATTTCCTTCAATTGGCATTCTCTATTCAAGTTCACAGTCCAAGTTTTGTATTTGCATCCTATTTTCGTTTCATCTTTTGGTTCATTTTCTCAATTATCTGTTCTCTATTGTATTGATCTTTTTATATAATTGCACCTGAATGTATTGGAACTTGAATCTGATCCAACTGGGATCCTACACGAATATACCCGGTATGGATCTTCTCAGCTGTTAACTGATGAAGATCCAACTAATATATAACAACCTGCTCGCATGGATTGGTGTGTGCTCCGTTCTAAGACCAAAATTGACTAAATTATACACACGCAAACTTTATATATATATATACACACACACGCACGCACGCACGCACACACATTATATATATATATATATATATATGTGCGTGTGCGTGTGCGTGTATATATATATATATATATTAAAAAAAAGTGTGTGTGCGTGTATAATTTAGTCAATTTTGGTCTTAGAACGGAGCACACCAACCCATGCGAGCAGGTTGTTATATATGGGTTGCATCTTCATCAGTTCACAGCTGAGAAGATCCATACCGGATATATTCGTGTAGGATCCCAGTTGGATCAGATTCAAGTTCCAATACATTCAGGTGCAATTATATAAAAAGATCAAAACAATTGAGAACAGATAATTTGAGAAAATGGACCAAAAGATGAAACCAAAATAGAATGCAAACACAAAACCTGGACTGTGAACTTGAATAGAGAATGCCAATTGAAGAAATTTCTACAGGAGGTATAATAAGGCTTAAATACATAAAATGAAAATAAAAATTTGCTACCTTCCCCCTCGCAGCTGTCAGCATCACTGCCTCTATCACTTTGTGGGAACTTCTACCAACAGCTAGTATACCACCTCCATTAGGTGAATCAAGTGACCCATTTGTATACCGACTTTCTCTATATATTTGCCTTTTGAACTCTTGCATCCTCTCCAAAAGGGAAGCCTGCTTACAGTTAGCCCTTTCTCGTGGTTGTTGTGCATAACCCAGAACCTTGCAATCATCTCATGAAAACCAGTAGTAATTTTCAATCACCAAATGCTATGTTTGGGTAAGAATGTAGAGAATTCCAAACTTGGATTGGTTGAAGAATAAATGAACAGGATTATCATTGAATCATGATTCGTCTGGACTGCAAAACAATTGAATGTAGAAGTCTAAACATTGCCCAGAAAGGATGTCTAAAAAATGTGTCCAAAGTAACTGAGTCCAAAAAAGGATGGATGAGTTTCACATCTGAAAACTACTTAAAAGATGCTTCAGCTTCCTACATATAACTCCCAAAAATATCTTCACTGACTGGAAAGTTTGCTTAAGCTTTTTGTAAAGCTACATTTCAGAAACTCTTTTCTTGTTATCCTAGTTTAAATCTTCACAATTCCAAAGCTTCTCTTATAGTTTAGAAGCCAACTTCCACTCTAGTCGACTGACACAATATCAACAAACAACATACACCATATAACTACTGTAAAGAGAGAATACTTGATTATAAAGTTGGATATAATCCTGTAATGATGGAAAATCGAGCTGTGACTCTCCATTTGTCCTTATACTAGTCACAACTCCATCAGATATCCTTAGTCTAGATATAACTAAGGAGTTTTTTTCCCTCCAAAACCTATCAGGTAATCTACCCTATCATAAGCATTTTCCATGAAAATAAAAACTATATGTAGATCTCTCTTCTTTTTAAACTTGTCCATCAATCTTCTGAGTAAGTAAACTGTTTCATAACAGCTCTCCCTAACAAAAAAAACCAAAAGTTATTCTTCCAAGTATTTGCTTCTTAGTATTCAATTGATCACAATGAAGAGTTAAGAACTACATATTATAAATATAAATTGAACACAATTTCATTATGCATGTGATAATTGTTTAATATGCACATTAGGAATTTGAGAAATTAATGGTACATTCAAGAAAACATATTACATAGAACTGGACATATCTACATATTAACTATAATCATACCCTAGCCTCCTAATTAACTCGGTAGATCTCCTTGGTTGATGCGTCTCACTTCAGGTATGATAAGGCCTTTCCTTGGTTTTTCCTCTAGTCTCGTAATAAATTTGACTAATAGTTCTCCAATCTTGATACTGTATTTAACAAAAGTCATCACTCATCAGTCAAATTTTGCCATGCAATGGATAACTGGTAAAGATATCCACTGGCATCTCTTTTAACAACAACATACAAAATTGTATAGTGGCATCAAATGTTGCCTAAAGATGAATGTTGCCTAAAGAGGAATTATTAGTGAAGAACGACTCATAAGGCCAACCATATAGTTGGGGCAAGGGTAAAGCTGGTTGTAACAATCCTTTTGGATACCTGTGTGAAGGTAATGCAATATAAAGTAAACACAGCATAAGGCTGGGCCTTTTAACGTTGCTATAAACATATAAAAAAATTCAAAAAAAAAAAAACTTCAGTAACATAATTTAAAAAATACATATTGTATGCCACATTTAAAAATGAACCTGGTGGATATATGGTTCCATCTGATGCATTAGGTCATATCCCTGCAGAAAGAAGACACAACAAAGGCTTCTAGGTCAGTGTAGTATTAGCAAGCAGATAAATAATAAGAAGGTAAAAGTGAACTCTTGAATTACTTGTTTAAAGTAACGAAGATGTGCATCCATTGTTCCACTAACAGCTTCCAAAAATTCAAATCTCTTCTTTGCCTCTATATTAGAAAGTGCAGTAATCTGTTGATAGAAAAGAGTGCCATAGTGAATGCAACACACACATTAATATTTATCTACAGAACAAAAAAAAAGGGAATACTCATGGCAATACAGAGTTGCACCTACCAAACTGAACCGGGCCTGCTCAAATGAGGATCTTGCACTGTTGAGCTCCTGGATTACATTCATAACATATTAAATATAAACACTAAACAATATAAAGGTATTTAAAGAAAGCATAGGCAGAACCATAAGTAAAACGAAAATAATGTTTTGCTATCCAACAAAAATTGGACTCATTTAAAGCTGGACAGGTATTGGTAATTACATCCTCTAAGACAGTGACTACATCAGCTCTCGTGCCTTTCTTCAGTGATAGATACCTCTCACGAGCCTGCTCGACAAAATCCACACTGAAATCAGTTAATGTGAAATAGCCAATGAGATATTACCAACAATTTAAAACCAAAAAGCAGTACTTTATACTATAGTATAGACAGCTGCTTACAGATAAAGCTCCCTAAAAAATACAGTTCCGGAGAGAAGAACATTACCAATATTTCTCTGAAATAACCGGAGAACCTGTATTGTCATCCTAAAAACCACAGGCGGACCAACCCTAGCCGGTGCACCCCCCACACCCCCCACAACCCCACCCCGCGCAATAAAGCTCCATAAAAATTACAGTTCTGGAGAGAAGAACATTAGCAATATTTCTCTGAAATAACTGAAGAACCTGTATTGTCATCCTAAAACCACAGGAAGAGTTTCCTCCTTCAAAGGAGAGAGCCATGCATAAGAGATACGGAGTAGTCCAGGATGTACGGGTCAGCGCACGGGCTACCAAAGGGAACAAGAAATTTCAGTTTAACTAAGTCTGTAAGAAATTCTTGGGGTTGAGAGAGTTTTGGCTGTAGCAATATATACAATTACCCTTGTTTCATATATATATATATATTTTTTTTTTTTTTTTTATTTTGTGGAAAAAGGGTAAATTTTATTCCAAAAAGCAACGCAGTAATCTTACAACATACAATCAGAGTGGGACTCCCACTCTTCAGTTCCCCATAGCATTTACATCAAACTCTATGTTATGGAGGATGCCTATCGGAGGGGTGACTAGCCCCTCATATATATATATATATATATATATATATATATATATATATATATATATAAGAAATGCAGAAATTGGTGACATGTCATATCAGAGTCGTGTATTGTATCAAGTGAAGTCCGTGTCCATGCAACATAGCTTTCAGCCTCGTATATAGTTTGTTTTAAAACTAAAGTATAGACCAAGGTTCACACTAATGAACATATCGTACCGTTTTTGCCATGTCCGATCCGGTACTCACCCTTTTTTTTTCTTTTTAAACCCAAAGCCCGTGTCAAAGACACCCAACCGGCTTTGGCCCGGGGGCCGTGGAATAAATCTACCCAGCCGCCACCGTTGGGGCTCGATCCCACGACCTCCCCCGTGCCAATGGACTTAGCCACTGGCTACAACCGCATTGGCGATCCCACGATCCGAGCCACTGGCTACAACCCATTGGCGATCCCACGATCCGGTACTCACCCTAACTGTTAATGGATGATACCAAAATTGTGGCTCCCTTTTCCGTCAAATCATCAAAGAAAATTTTAGAGGGAGATAAGTATGGGAAGATAAAAGAAAAATGTCAACATACTACAGTGTGTCAATAAAATTCCTTATCAAGAAATTGTAATCGCTACCATTTGTCAAAATTTGTACTATAAATCTGCTATGTGCATACATCTTCATATTAATTCGTCCAAAACTATCTATTGTGGGGTACTGTCTAAAAGCAAGTAAAATAAACATCCATTGTGGGTGAATAGTTCATTAATGTGAATATTATTTCACTCTAACCTAACATTAAACAATAAACAATACATAAGATTATGCTAAATGTATCAAATGTTTTTCTAGTTTTTTGTATAATTTCATATTGTTTTTTTGCCTTTCTGAAACCAAGAAGTCCAAAACTCTCCAAAATTACTGAAACAGCCAATACCAATACTTATAATAAGGATCCAAACCGATATTGCGAACCTTGGTATAGATAAACCAGTGATTTCAGTTTATAGTTTCAGCATAGCAACAATTCGTAAAATGTATAGTCTGTAAGGTTTTTTTTTTTCTTTTGTGATGGCCCTTAAGAGAGCTAAATGGAAGATAAAATTCATACAGCCAACCCCAAAAGTTTGGGAGAACGACATTGCGCTGCTACTCCAAATCAGATTAATGCATTTCAACTGTCAGTAAGGCACACAGAACAATGATTGGGTGAATGTCACAAACAGTTTAACAAAATGAGAAACTAAGGTAAGAGCATATGCATATGTCAGAGGTACATCCAGATAATTGACAATATATAATGCTTCGACTTTCATCGTGTAACATTTACAGCTTATATGAATAACATACAAACTCTCTATGAGATAATAAAATATGTGTACTCGATATATTGTCAAATGTAAAATAGTGGTAACGTACCTGGTCATACACAAGGCAAGCCTTGTCAAAGCGCTTTCTTGCATCCTGCATCAAACGAGACCCCATATCATATAATGCTAAAATTGCTCGTAGCCAGTTGACGAGCAGTTCACAACAGTAAACATAGATACTCTTAACTGCAGCGCGCGCACGCACACACAAGACAGTAGTAACGAAGAAAATACAGACTGATGTGCAATGTCTCATGAGTAAAATTCCTGTAAAGGCTCAGAACACTAGCAATAACTCCAATATGATGGCTAACTGGGTCCTAGATGGAAGCTAAGTGCCAGCCTTGTGTAATGATGACATTGGAAAAACAAAAGGGATGTACAAAAAGATCCTTGGAAATAACTCCAAGAACCATTGGAACTTGACACAGAAAATGCCAGGTGTACAGTTTTAAACTTTGAATGAATACTCTCCATATCGATCATAGTTGATGTCAAACTCCTACAGTCCAACGGCATACCTCAACAACTTGCTTCCTATTCTTCTTTGATCAGGAAATGACCAACACATTGAAGAACTGATTAATCCTTTACGACCCAAATGAATTGTATGTTACTTTTTCTGAAAGCTTGATCTCCAGATAACATGTATGTACTATGGTCATGCCTCACCCGAGCAGTACTCTGAACATAACTATCTACCACTGTATTAGTACAGCTTATCATATTGGTAATGAATAGTTTCAATAGCATAAGAATCATCAGAGATTTGCTCAGAGACCAATTTCTTGCTTAATTAAGCTCCAACCTTGTAATTGCACAAGTGCATAGTTTGGTATACACAATCCAGGCCCTTTTGGCCACATTTGGAGCTTAAATAATCTTATAGCACTACAGCTACCAGTTTGCACCATTCAAATATCACTCTAAATCTATTACCATGTCTACACTTATTGTGTAATGTGTTGAAGAAAAGTTAACCTTCCGTCTAGAACGACTGATGAAAACCAGTCAACTCTAGTTTGTTGAATGTGGATCGACATGTACCCTGTAAGCCAGTTTTCTATAGTAGTGGTAACTAAATTGCTGAATTCCAGCAGAAAAAACGACCAGTGAAAACAATTTTTCTGCTCGTTCTTTCCCCTAGAATTTTGAATTCTTTGGTTCCTGGTTGTGCTTGAAATTGGACTCAGTCGAACATACAGTCGACTGTACAGCCAACTGCAAAGTTGACTAAATACCCTATTTCTTTGTTGACTGGCCAGATTATTCAGACTGACACAATGTTCTTATATATATATATATATATAACAGCATTGTATTTGTATCCAAAACACCAATAGTGACAATAAAGAACCCTATTCTATCTTCGTCCCTCTCTAGAACACCAAAACTATCGCAATGTGAAACTGTAGGGTAGAATACTGGGATGATTTTATTAAGGAAGGAGAGCTGCATATAAATATATATATATATATATATATATATATATATATATATATATATATATATATATATATATGGCTCGATCCGTGGATCTCAGGTCAGTCTCTCCTGGAGATACTAGGCCCCCAGCGGGACGGCGTGGCATACAGGGGTCTGACGTGTAGGCACATCATCCGTGGTGGGGTCTGGAGGCCAGAGGAGTACCGTTTCACTGCTCCGTTAGGGGAGGAGATCAGACAGGTGCAGATCACTCCTACGGCACTGTCTGATGTCTGGATTTGGGCCCCTCCTGGTCGCTCGGTGGGTGCAGGGGAGTTCCGATTTAGCAGCTGCTACGACCTTGTCCGCACTCACTTCGATGATATTGAGGAGTTCGACTTTGTCTGGGGGAAGGGGCTAGCCAGGAAAATGCAACTGTCTGCATACAAACTGGTGATGGGCCGGCTGCTTACTCGGGACAGATTGCTGCGGTTCGGGGTTTCTGTCCCTGACCCTAAGTGTGTTTTGTGTGCGACAGAGACTGAATCCATTGGGCATCTGTTCTTTCAGTGCCATGTGACGTGGAGCATCTGGACAGAGCAGAGCCGGAGACACTTGGGAGGGGTTGGAAGGGAGCGTGACTTCAGAGAAATCCTTAAGTGGATTGGGGATTGCAGGGGCAAGGAGCAGAGCTGGGCTAGGTGTGCTAGATTGAGACTTGCTGCTTCAGTTTGGCATGTCTGGCGGGAGAGGAACCGGCGCATTTATGAGGGACTATCCACCCCAGTGGTGGGCATACTTCATAACATTGAGTCGGATGTACTAGTAATGTCCCCCTGAGCCGGGATTGTATCTCTATGTTGTAACCTTATTGAGATGATGGAATAAAATTTACCCTTTTTTCAAAATATATATATATATATATATATATATATATATATATATATATATATATATAGGAGAGGCTAACCCTCTCACGATTGTTCTAGGCAATGTGGGACTAAAGCCCACTAATACTAATATTAATATGACTAATATATATATATACGTAACACCCTCCCTCAAGCTGGAGCATAGATGTCAATCATGTCCAGCTTGTTTCATAGAATTTGAACCCGAGGACCTAAAAGATGCTTCGTGAAGATATCAGTTATCTGATCACCGGTCCTCATATGGTGAAATTTTATCATCCCCTTTATATAATAATCATGGACGAAGTAGATGTCGATTTCAATATGCTTCATCATTTCATAAAATATAGGATTGGTAGAAATATGGATAGCAGATTGATTATTACACCACATATCTGTTGTGCTCGATCCTGCTTCTTCTCCCAATTCTTGTAGAAGATGATTCATATATAACACCTCTGTTGTGCCATGAGCAATGGCTCGATACTCTGCTTCTGAACTTGATCGTGCTATCGCACTCTGCTTCTTGCTTTTCCAAGACACCAAGTTTCCGCCAATAAATATAGAATAGCCAGGTGTAGACCGTCTATCTGTCAGACTTGCATCCCAGTCAGCATCAGTAAAACACTCATTACGAGTATGTCCATGATTCTCCATCCGAATTTTTTTTTCCTGAATTCTTGACTAGGTAGCACAGGATTCTGAGAACTGCATGCCAATGTGGAACTCTTGGAGAAGCCATAAATCTACTTGCAACACTAACTGCAAAAGAGATGTCCGGACGAGTCATAACTGCCTAGTTGTTGAGTTTTCCAACTACTCGTCCATAGGACTCCATACTGATCTGGATTGGTCATCAGGACCCCCTCGTCTGGAAGTAACTTAGCCTCTGGATCCATAGGTGAGGTTGCTCCCTTGGCTTGCAGCATTCCTGCATTATTCAGTATGTCCAACACATACTTCCTTTGAGACATTACAATGTCTCGCTTACCCCGTGTGACCTCAATGCCCAATAAATAGTTCAATGATCCCATATCCTTTGTTTGCAATTGTTCTCTCAGAAACTTCTTGAGGCCTGCAATACCCTGGATGTCGTCTCCCGTGATTACAATATCATCAACATACACACCAAGTAAAATCCTTACAGCTGATGTCTGTCGGTAGAATACCAAATGATCCTTCTTTGATTAACACATGCCAAACTGAGTAACAACATGTGTAAATCGAACAAACCACGCACGAGGTAATTTTTTAGACCATAGAGGGCCTTCCGCAGATGACACACTTTACCCTCCCTTGCAACGAACCCGAAAAGTTGCATCACATATACTTCTTCATCAAGATAATCCTCACCATAGGTCTGAGAATATCATTTAGCCACCAGACGAGCCTTTAGCCATCTGGTTTCACCTTGATAATGAATGCCCATTTGCAACCTACTGTCCGTTTATCGGGAGATAAATCGACTAAGTCCCAAGTATGGTTCTCCCGGAGAGCTTTCATCTCCTCGTTCATAGCAGCACGCCAACCGGGATGTTTGAGACCCTCCTCAGCATTTTTGGAATTTGAATTCCATCAATAGTAGCCACCAGAGACTGAGTGTGACTAGTATGTCCTTTGTAGTTGTCAACATACAAGGGATGATCACAACATGCACGACGAGGACAAGCCTAGCGGAACAGGCAGAGCTGCTGGTGGAATAGACGACGGAGGCGAAAATAGTAGAGCCAGAGGAGGATAACTCCATGGGCACCATTGGCGATGTTTGTGTGAGTGACATCGGCACTGAGTGAATCGGTGCCTCCGGACCATTGGACCGGATGACTGGCTCAGTAAGGGAGGGCACCCGTATGGGGGACTGTTGTGTTTAATCAGGAAATAGCAAGAAATCATCTTCTGGATAAACTTGGAGAACCGGATCCGTTGTTTGTGGAAGTGAAGGAAATTCGGTTTCAACAAAGGTAACATCTCGAGTGAAAAAATACCTCTTCAAGACAGAAGAAAAATACCGATACCCTTTCTAATCTTTACGATACCCAAGAAAAATACATCGTATTGTCTTAGGATCTAATTTAGAAAAAGTCGGTTGGGTATCCCGAATATAGCATAAGCAACCAAAAATTCTGAGAGGCAGAGGAAACGGCTTCCGTCCGGGATATAGCCTAGAAAATGAAATATTACTATTGAAAACTGACGATGGCATGCGATTAATAAGATAACAAGCGGTAAGAACCGCATCCGACCAAAAATTTTGGACGTACGTGCTTGAAACATAAAAGCACGCGTTGTTTCCAAGAGATGGTGATTTTTGCGCTCAGTCACACAATTCTGTTATGGTGTGCAAGGACATGAAGTTTGGTGGATGATGCCATTACGGGCCAGATGAGTATTGAGCTCACGAGATAAATACTCACGACCATTGTCACTCCGAAATTTTTTAATTGGAACACCAAATTGTGTTTTGATTTCAGCAAAAAATTGTACCGAATGTTAAATAATTCAGAACAATTTTTTATAAGATAAAAAAAGTGACATGAGAGTAGTCATCAACGAATGTAACAAAGTATTTGAAACTCATGGTTGATTCCACCGGACAAGGTCCCCGTATATCAGAATGCATCAACTCAAAAGGAGCGGAAACAATTTTATTATATGACTCACAGGATAGGGAACCCGATGATGTTTAGCTAAATGACACAATGTACAATGATAGGAAGTATGAACATCTAAAGATGTGTACATTTTCTAAAGAGCTTGGATAGATGGATTGTCTAACTGACAATGTAACTCGAAAGGATCGAGTTTCACATCGGTACAAACAACCGAAGAAGGTACGTCAAACAAGTACAAGCCTCCAATCACATCTGCCTTACAAATCGTCTCCCAGTCTTTAGATTCTGAAAAACACAATCATCAGAAAAAAAAATGTTACCGAGCAATGCAGTTCACGAGTAATTTGACTAATTGAAATTAAATTGAACGGGTTCCCAAGTATAAGCAATACAGAATTGAGCGACAGTCCGGAAGAAAGGCTGACACTTCCTCATCCTCGGACTGTCAAGGAACCTCCATTTATATATATGTAAACCCAAAAAAATTTTAAGTATGGTTAATAGCTAAAATTTTCCAATTAAAAATTAATTAGTATAGATGATGACATCATCATGACATCACCTTCTACAACCTTCCTTGGACACGTCACCCTCTTTACACCTTTCCATGAACACCTCATCCCCTCTCTACAACCTTCCATGCACACCTCACCACTCTCTAGACTTTTCCTTGGACACCTCACCACTCTCTACACACTTCTCACACCCTCCCTCTCACATGACCTTAACCCCTCTCACCCCTATAGTATAAATAGGCAACCCCTCCTACATGTTTCCTCCATACCATCCCACTTCCCTCTCAACCCATTAGCAAAGGATTAGGGACTCCATATAAGGTTATCTGGACCCCGTCACACACTGACTTGTTTCACCAACTTTGAATCCCAAGTGAGTACAATTTCTGATGGTTTTCTTACTGATAAATTCTATATTACACGTAGTATTCATGTTGCTCGCGAGTACCGTCTCTAATAATTTTCTTTATTGATGATTTATGCATTACATGTAGTAGTCATGTTGCTCTTGATTCTTGGCATGTTTAATTTCTATATTAGATGTAGTAGTCATGTTGCTCTTGATTCCTGGCACAGAAGTACACGGACTAGCATAACTTGTTGCTTTTAGACCTTAATCTTGAGTAATAATTGTTATTTCTTGTGATTCATATGCTAGTCGGGACGGAGAAATACTGGTCGATACGTAATCATACCCCAATTCTTGTGCATGTATAAATTCCTGTGGAAAACTAATCATACACCAGACGTATGGTTAGTCAGACTCCCATTGTGCAATCCCAAGCCGATCACGTATTGAAACTAGTATTTCAAAACACTTAGTGGTTACAGGTTTTCTTGTCTTATTTTTATTCCTGACATGTTAAACCTGTTTTCGTATGTATTCATTCATTTCTTATTCTAATTAAATATCAGTTTATTTTATTCATCTACTACTATTTTATAGATTTTTATCATGTATTGAAACTACTGTTAGAGTTGTACTCGTTCAATTCTGACTGGATAATATTTCAGGTAACCCTTAGAAGCACTGGAGGATCGAGAAAGCAAGCAGGAGACATAGTTATGACATTAGTCATAGTTTTGCAAAACTAGTATAGTTGTACTAATTATGAATATAAGACTTGTATTGTAACCGTTATATATATATATATCATGTTCGCTCTACCGTAGCTTTGTGATTGAGTATAATATTTGTACTCTTTATATGATAAGATATTGGTTATACAATACTAGTTCCAGACAGCGTTCTACGCCGACACTGCAGCGTAGGCTGGACGTGGCCACGCACTCGTACCCAATCTCCGGATGCCGATCGTGACACGTTTTTATGGTGGCCCATGCAGCTCCGACTTCGCAATTAGTGCGATGACGTAGTAGTACTTAGGACTATAGTACTATTACAAGCCTGCGATAGGATTTAGGATCTTAGGAATAGAAAATGCTCAATCACAACTAGGAGTTCCAAGCATGAATTAAATTTACTAATCTGGATCACCTTGGATGGGACTTGATATCTTCTCTAATTCCTTTCCTTCTCGAATAATATCTTATCTCGTGTCTTAATGATTTCTCCTTGTCCCAGAATGGCACCTATAACATATTCAAGAAGGACACACGAGACTCGAACACCCGGTCGTTCAGGAGCAGCCATAGAAGCCACTCCAGTTGTCTCTGAGTGTTTTCCTTCTCCTCTTTCACTTCCATCGAATATTGGAGGCATGCCCACTGAAGGGACACATTTATATGAGCTCATCAAAGGTATGCTGGAGGCACAAAAGGCTCAAACTGAGGCCCAGAAGGAACAGACAAAAATAATGCAAGAAAACATTGAGAGTTCCCATCGTATGGTTTTGGTATCTATGGAGAAGGTTGCATCACAGCAGCAGCAACAGCCCGTTCAGCAGCAAATGGGTAATATCCAGGACTTCAAGAAGCTGGGACCTCGGGAATTCAAAGGGACGGAAGGCATATCTATTGATTGGCTCGAGGACATCGAGCGTATCATGAGGGTGTCTCGTCTCTCAGAGGATTTGAAGATTGAGGCAGTTGGACTCCAGATGCTAGACATTGCTCGCACTTGGTTCAGAAATGAACCGTTTCTTATTGATCCTTGACAGACTTGGGAGGGTTTCAAGAACCTTTTCAAGAAGAAGTTCTTCGCCCCTACTGATAGATTGGACTTGGAGCGGCAGTTTCAGGACCACAAGCAAGGGAGTAAGACAGTAGAAGAGTACGCCGCGGAATTCAGCAGGCTGAGCCGGTACTCGAAGTATATAGTGCGAGACCCAGAGATTAGAGCGAGTCGCTTCCGGAAGGTATTCCTTTTAATTTAGTAAGAATCAATATAGTGTGAAGATCATGCAGTTGAGTGGGGACATTAGTTTAGTAGACTAGTTAGAAAAATTCTCCGAGCAGGTATTCCTTTTAATTTTAGCATAAATTATTTTACTTATGGGGTCTTTGGCAACAGCACAAATCTATCCTAGAATAGAGTTACCCTGCAGCAGTCCTATTATTTTTCAAGTTAATACTCATTCTGCAACTGCAAGTAGTGCTTGGATGGATTAAGAATAGTTTTAAGTCCATCCAAATGTGTCTTTGGCTAGAAAAAAAAATATTTTGTGCATGCTAGTTATTGCCAAAAAAGCGATGCAGTAGTGGTATTTGCAATAATATGACAAAAAATGCTTCCCCCACCCCAACCACCCCCTGCGGATTACAAAACTTCTATTCAGATAGGACAGCATTAATGTGCAATTAACATGGTTTGAACATAATGGTGGCATAGGTTTCTTCTGCTGCCACAAAATTGTGTGGCAAGAATAAACATTATTCTGACACTTACTATGCCACCTATCCCATGTCAAACGCCACCTTAAGTATCCCATTTTGAAGGATCGCAATAAGATTGAATTGATTTAAGATTGTTCCGAAGATAATAATAGCAAGGAACCAGCATTAATAGAAAGGCAATATATGTTCTATACAAAGAATCACGTAAGTGATGTATGACATCCAAATAGCAAGGAACAAGCATTAATAGAAAGGCAATATATGTTCTATACAAAGAATCACGTAAGTGATGTATGACATCCAAATATAGAAAGCAATAAATATACCTTGACATCATGCAAATCGGTGTCTACAAACTGCAGCAATCTGTCATTTAGGATGTGCTCAACCTGGTTAAAATAAGATTAAAACAAAAGACAAGTAAGAATTTTGATATGTAATCATAGCAAGAGAAGCCAGAGTTCAACTGGTGGAGACCAAGGGCAAATGCACCTAGGGGTCACCCACCCTGCACTTATGCCTCTATTAGTTTGATAATATTTTTGAAATGGTAATTCTATTAGTTTAATATTATCTTAATTGTAGTGTGGAGCTGTTTTCTGGCTCCTGCCTACCCAGAAATCATTACTAAACAACATCAATAAAGTTTATCCATGACAAAAGAAAATAACAAATAACGGATATCCTTGTAATTCTTATCATGAAACCTCCTACATTTCTGCATTCAATTCCTCTCATTCACTCTGCAGCACCCCTTTGATCACAAAATATTTTCGTCCATTATCTCTTTAACTTGTCCTAACAAAGATTATCATCATGATTGAGGTCACAACAGAAACTATCATCCAAGATCTATCATCATATTGTATATTAACTCAAATTAGATAACTTCCAAATCAACTCTTTTTCACCTTAATTGTCTATTTTTCAAATGGTAAACTAACTATTTCCCAAGAAAACGACAAGCGTTTATTTTCATGTACTTGGATTAATGTAAATCATTTATTCCATATCTAATATGTATTCATATATTTATTACTTCCTACCTTATATTTATTAATCATCTAACCAGTCACAATATCATCATTTAATCAAGTTCTAGAAATTATGTGTTCTTACATTACTCATTTATTACCAATTCTATGGAAACATTAAATTTTATAAACATTCATACCACGTGCCCAGTATCTTCCTCACAAGCTCACAGTGAAAAGTTGCAAGCACTTCCTTGGAGATGTTCTATTTTTTATATGTGATCCTAGTGGAGATAAAATATATTTGCAAATCGAGCTGTATTTCAAAAGGACCAACAAGTTCAATAAAAACAAGAAGGATATAGCTAACAAATGGCATATACCAAGGCAGTGGTTTTCTTGGTGGTTGAAACACATGCAATAAAAGTTCCTTCTAGAGCATGTTTATCATTAGTTTATTAGGGGGGCATCTTTTATAGCATCACAATCCTTTGTATCATTCTCTGATACTTAGACTGGGTTTTCTATTGCTTTTTTTTTTTTTTCCAACGCGTGCGGGCTCAGTATAATCGTGTGTCCCACGCGTGCGGGTTTTCTATTGCTTGTTTGCCTGCTTCTACTTTATTCTTTTTGAAAAGCAGCAGAAAAAACTGTTTGGTAACCGCTGCTTCTGCTTATTTTTTATAAGCTGGTTCCTTCTCTTTGGATAGGCTTCTGAAAGCAGGGGACAGTGCTTTCAGAAGCTGCTTCTACTTCTACTTTTCGAAAAACAGCAGCGATGCCAAACAAGGCCTTACAATGTGAAGTAAACTATCAAATAATGATACCATGTACAAGAAGGCATAAGCGCGCATCTTGACGCATGTGACATACCACATTTTACCTTCTATTCATTAAATCCCCTTTTGAACTCGAGACTCCAATTTATGTGAAACTCGTATTCCAAACCTGCAGATTCTTAAAAGTTAACTCTAAAATATAATATATTCGAGATTGTAGGTATTTTGTGGCTAGGGATCTCTAGAAAATGCCATGATATCCAACTCTTTTCGTGCACAATAGGTTAAGCTCAGGATATGGAAAATAACTCAACAATTGGGCATAATTTCCAGTAAGCAGGTTAAAATTGACAATATAATTTGAATGCACCCAATGAAACCAAATAAATAAAAATATTGCAGCATAAGGAGTAAGGCACTTTACCTGGGATCTAAGGACTTCTTTGTATGTCCCAATTTCTCTTAAAGCAATCGTAAATTTAGTCATTACAGGTCCTATAAAAAGATTATAGCTCTCTTAGTAGACATTAAGTTAGGAGCATGTACATTGGTGTTTATTCATTAGAAAAATAAGAAAAATATATACAGCAACTGCATGGATACAGATATGGGGAGAAATTGTCGATATGACTATATCATATGACGAGTTTGAAAAACTAGGATACGATAGAGCAGGGTACGACAATAAATATATAAATAAGATATTAACATTAGTTTCTTTATCTAAAATAGAAACATAAGCTAACTAACAAATGAGAGGTTTAAAAACACAAATTTACTTTTGTTCCAGTAAAAATGAAAATAGAAGATTCTAGGAACTGATTGGCCACAGGAGACGAACAAGGATTTTAATTAAAAATTTATTTAAGTATGATAAAAATGCAGCAATGCTCCATATGCACCAAAGCATTTTCTTCATCTTCTCACTAGAACTACTATATTTTTGTTACTCATAACATGCCTTGTATGTAGTAAGTACTGTTTTAAGATCTAGAATATGTTAAGATGTCTAACGATATAAACCCTTGAAGTATTCAAGTATCCGATATGATCGGATACGGGTACGAACAAGACACCTCTATCGAAGTATACGTACAACGATAGTTAAATTGCGTGAGTGGCTGAAATGACAATGAACTAAAGAGATGCTAATCTGTAACTTGTAAGCAGTAAAGATGGTAGTACAATTATTAGTGCAAAGTATAAATTGTAAGCAGTAAAGATGGTAGTACAATTATTAGCGCAACATATAAATTAGTAACGTCTAATAACAGCCCAATATTGTATATAATATGTGATGTTATGAGAACAGGGTAAGCAATTAATAGGAGCAAGATCAAGTCCTCCTTGGACTATATTATATAAATAAATGCAGAAAACCTCAAACAGTGGAAATGTATTTCATTTCAAGAATTCTCACTGAGGTCACCATCGGATTCAAAGATTTCACCATCCCCACATAACTACAGAAAATAATGAACAAACAGATTTCTCTAACTTTATTATCATGCATTGTCAAATTTCATTCAAATAAACTTTCAGTGCTTCACCTTATAGATATTAACTACCTGTTCAGCAGAGAATTAAATAAATAAAATATCTCTAGTGGCAGTGGGGCATAACTATAACATTAATCCAAATGCCGAAAGGAGCTACAGAAGAATAACATTAACAATCATGCAGACATGCAAAGAGATCTGCGTACTAAGATAAATGCCGGTAAGGACTAACCTCCAAAAGCAACACTAATAGGATCATTGTGCCCTCCACCAAACGTCTCAAGGGAGCTTGCAAAAGCAATATCCCCGTCATATGCCTCACCAAGTCCTTCTCTGAAGGTTAAAAAAACACTCAAAGTAAACAACAGATCAAAGACAGGCTGGATGAGTTGAAAGCAGGAAACATCTAACAAAGATTGTCTAGTTTGCAGAACACAACAGAACAAATTCAATCTGTTGCCCTCAATAGATAAAAGTAAGATCAAATCAGACTGCCCACTAACTTGAACAGTGAATTATAACGTTCTATAGGAGTAAAACTGACCGAGCTGAAGAGGCACATCTGACTGCTATTAAAATGCAGTAACTACTGCCATGCTTAGCAACAAGTGCTGCTATGTTTAGCATAAGTGCTGCTATGCTTAGCAGTAAGTACTGCTATATTGGTCCATATATTATTTTATATCTCAAACAATTTTTCTTATCATCAAGACAGTGGCATTAATCATGGTGGAATATATGCTAGCAACAACATGTAGTATGTCTTTCTCAAACATGATCACCAAGATAGTGGCATTAGTTATGGAGGAAGGTTTGCTAGCAATAACCTGTAATGAGTCAATTTCTGATGCTGATGGCACTGGAATCGCAAATCTTTAAATCCAATCAAGTTGTCTACTGATCAAAAGCATCGTTGTGAATCACACCCGTATTGTAGCTAAGGGTGAGCAGATCTCGGTTTAAAAACCGATAACCGACCCGATTTACAATTTCGGTTCGATTTTAACTAATTCGGGTCGGACTTCGGTTTTACAATTTTCAAAATCCGGTTTTCGGTTCGGATTTCGGGTTTGGGATTCGGTTCCCAACCCGAACCGAAAACCGATTCTCTCATATATATTTCTATTTTCCAGTCGCACAACACAACACACTCAGTAGCCCTAACATCTCTATGCCGCCTCTCTCACTTTGGAGCCGCCTAGATGCTGATGTCGCCTCTCTACCGCCACCTCCGCGGCCCCAAGGCCAAGGCCAACTTCCACACCATCTCCGCCACCGCCGTTGCCGTCGTAGCCGCCGGCGGCAGAGTTGGCAGCAGCTTCCTTCAGATCCTGCCATCGCCGTTGCTGCTGCCGCCTCCGCCTCTCCGCCAGCCGCACCACCACATCTCGTCGTCGCCGCTGCCGCCTCCGCCTCTCCGCCATTCGTACCACCACAGCCCGCGTCGCCGCTGTCTCGTTCGCCTCTTCTCTCGAAGGCTTTTTTCTAATTTTAGGAATTCTGTAAGGCAAGCTTCATTGATGTGTTGTACATATTTTTTTTCTAATTGATTTACTTGTGCCATTAATTTCTCCTCCATTCTTTTTCTTCTTTTTCGTTTTGATTGCTGCTTCATTCTTTTTCTTCTTTTGCGTTTTGTTTTCTTCTTTTGCGTTTTGATTCCTAAGAAAGGAATGGAGAATTTTATTTGAAGGAATCTAATCCACAGAACCGATTTAACCGAAAATCGAACCGTTTTGGTTCGGTTCGGTTCGGTTCTGATTCGGTTTTGTAACACAATACTTCGGTTCGGTTTCTAAATATTACGGTTCGGTTTTGGTTCGGTTATAGAAAAACTCGGTTCGGTTCAACCGAACCGACCCGATGCTCGCCCCTAATTGTAGCATACTTGTGAAACACGCCTAAGGGCGTGAAGCTCACAAGGCTCATCTCTTAACACCTCAATGTTGTGAAACACTCCATTATTGTAGCATACTTGTGAAACACTCCATTATTGTAGCATACTTGTGAAACACGCCTGTGGGTGTGAAGCTCACAAGGCTCATCTCTTAACACCTCAATGTAGATGGAGCAAGGCTCCCCTCATGATGCACACAACTCACATTACTCCTTAGCGAGGCTAAAGCCATTTGAAGCGCACCTCATACATATTCTATTTTGTATGATATCTTTGCTATGTTTTTTTAATTATCATTTGTTTTGTGTAGGAATCACAATTGGATTTGTCTTTTATATATATCTTTCATAAAAAAAAAAGATGAGAACAAACAAAAAGATCTGAAACTTCGACCAAAAGAAATTTTAAAAAAAAAACCATAAAGTCCATTGATCTCCCTTGTATAAGCCACGACTCTCACCTTCTCAATGTCAGAGCAAATGAGCACATGTATTTGTGTCCGTAGGATCTTACTCAAATTAAATCTAATGGTTGAAAATTATAATATCTTATTTAAGAAAGATTCAAAATTTATTGACAATTAAAAGGATAATACTTTATGGGTAGATTTTGACAAATCAAAACATAATAATTTATAGCCGTTCTCTCTTCTAGACCTCTCTAGCAATTCCCTCTCGGCATTGCTTCTCTTGTGAAGAATGTGTGTGTATGTGTGTATAAAAATAGACCCTTTCAAAGTTTGCAAAAAAAAAAAAAAGTAGGTATGTTGTGATACTGCAGAGAGAAGCATGAAGTAACCTACGTACACATTAATTCTGCGGTTCCATTGCATATATTACCATCAAGTTTTAGAGGGAACAAATGAATCCAATAGGCCCTAATGAAACAAATAATATCAGATAACTGAACTCTTAATTTCTTTTTTTGTTACAATACAATATTTAGCTTCCCTCTTCCTTTCTGTACTTTCAGCTGCATCCAGGCACCTGTTACACTGCCAAATGAACTTTGTACCCAAGTTCAATTCTTAATAAGGGCTCGTTTGCAAAAAAAAATGATGTATAAGTCCTTCAGCCAGGCGATCACGAATTTCATTCTCGAGATTTCTGAGCAGAGGTCTCCCTTCACAATTGATTCTGTAGGTATGTGCCTTCGTCGATCTATAATTTATATGATTGCCGAGCTCTCTCACCTCATTCCTCGTCTCCAATTTTGTCATGCAGACAGAACATTCTGCCTCTTCATGGTCGCATAAGATCGCAAACTTCACGACACAAAGTCTTGTCTTGATGTAGGAAGGCGCTTCTTCGGAGAACGGTGGGAGCAGGGACAATTGCAGTTCGACATGAACGGTGTCTTGGGTTCGACGGGAGGACGCATGCCGATATCTACTAACATGCAGAGGGAGATTGCAAGTTTTATGCGGTGGAAGATAGCTGAAATAGCGAGAGGTTTTGTTTTCAGAATGCAGTAATGAACTTAAGGAAAGTCCATGTTGATTACTTGTTCTTCAACAAGGAAAGGGTCACTGCTGAGTTCTCACAAGAGAAGGAATGCCTAGAGAGGGATCACGAGAGAGGGTCCGAAAGAGAGAGAATGGCTAATAATAGGTTTCATAAATAAGTATGTTTTAATTTGTCCAAATCTGACATTTTCATTGTCAACAAATTAAGAATCTTTCTTAAATAAGATATCATAAATTTCAACCACTAAATTTAGTTTGAGTAAGATCCTACAGACACAAATAAATATGCTCATTTGCTCAATTAATGTCTGTGCTCATTGGATAGTCTCTCTCTCTCTCTCTCTCTCTCTCTCTCTCTCTATATATATATATATATATATATATATATATATATATAGAGGAAGGATCAAGATCCCCACACTTTTTGCATCCCCATGCATCCCCCTATTTGCACCGTTGGATGGTGCTTTAAGTCATCTAATCTTAACCGTTGATTTACCAATGGTTAAGATTAGATGACTTAAAGTACATCCAACGGATGTGAACATGGGGATGCATGGGGATACAAAAATTGTGGGGATGCCTATCCTTCCTCATATATATATATATATATATATATATATATATATATATATATATATATATATATATATTGTGTAAAAGAGGAAAACATTTCATTTTCTTACAACAATATTTATTACACATGATCTATAAATCCTTTTTAGATGATAACTTATGCATTGTAGTGATTGGTGCTACCGACCATGTTAAGATAGACAATTGATAGGCAAGGTGGTCATAGTGCAAGGTGCAATCAATGCGCAAAGGATCCATAACATCCGAGGCACAAGACGCACTTAAGGTGTACGCATGAGCGAAACGAGGAACAAAAATAATAAATAATAATATACATAAATAAATAAGTAAATTAGTAATGTAAGAAATAAAACCAAATAACGTATTAAAACCAACAAAAATATGTTAAAACATAACCAAGTGAACTAGCAGAGCAGTAATAGCACTAGCAATCAAGAGTCAACAGAACTAATAAGAGTTTGTATTCTCCCTACCACATTTTTGGTAAATTTTAGTTTATCTAGTTCAACTGTAACAAACTTTGGCAACCGTGGCAAGGGAAATCTCCCTCCCACTTGTATGAGGTAAGGATTATTTATATGCCTCAAAGTTTTTTGTATATATATATATATATATATATATATATATATATATATATATTTTTTTTTTTTTTTTTTTTTTTTTTTTGGGAACCAGGTAAATTGTTTCTGGAATCGCTCCCACTGGGATTCGAACTCCTGACCACTCGGGCCGCATGCATCTCTCTTAACCACTAGGCTAGAGGTCATTTGCTATATATATATATATATATATATATATAATCATAAGACATGTTTTTCTTGGTTGCGTCTTGCTGAAAGGCGCGCCTACCCGGAGAAAGGCACCTCGCCTAGTGAGGTGCGAGACGCAGCTACTATGCTTTTCTGCGAGGCGCGCCTTTGACTACCATGCTTATATGTATTATGGTTTTTCCTATGAAACCTCACTTTCTCTAGTATGTGAGTCTCACTCCCTCTGCAATTATACTTAACATTTTTATATGTAGTGATTCATTGTTAAATGTTTATATGGTGGTCCATTGCATATGGTCTCGCTGCAGATGGGATACCTATTCAATTTTGAATCCTGCATTATGTCTCTGTAAGTATTCACTTATACAGAACAGAATCTAAAAGAGGAGGTGTAAGCCAATAATTGACAGCTTCCTGGCTTATACACTTTCCAAAATCCTTCACCGTTTCGAGTCCAAGGAATAGCCCTTCTTGAAGAAAAGAGCAGCTACATCATCTTGGCATCGAACTAGGATACACTTCTATATAACAGCAATAATAATTGGCTGATTGCATAACCAGTTATGACTTGGTTTGATATTGATAGGTAGGTTTTGCTGTGGTTATTTTGTTTCATTTTAGTCTACTTAAGTTCCAGCTGTTTTAGAAATGTCAAATAAATCTAAAGTTGTCTGGGATCCTATTTGGGTAGGTTCAATCCCTAATATGATTAGGTTTTAGTAATTTTAAATTGTCTGGGATCCTATTTGGGTAGGTCCAATCCCTAATATGATTAGGTTTTAGTAATTTTAATTTGATATGGAACGATTAGTTAAAACACTAATGAGTGGAGTCTTCTCTTTGGATTAATTGTGTGATGTAGTTGCAATTTGGGTATGAAGTCTTGAAGGAAGGTGGGAAGCCTTCTTCTCTCTCTCTCATTTTCTTCTTTTCCTACCAAAACACAACCTACCATTGTGGTACAGCTCCTCTTTCGCTTCTCCCCAGAATCTGTCCAGGTCAGAACAATCTTTATTTTCTCCAAATTTCTCCATCCAAAAAGCCCTTAATGATTTTACGACATTCGTTTAGGACTTGGAAGAACCCAACAATGAATTTAGTAACTAAAAGACAGGTCAACACGAATGTTATCTTTTCACTGCAGTATGTTGTCTATTGAGTTTTGACGTATCAACAGAACACACTAAACATTTATAAAACGGAAACAGGACTGAAAGCACGTTGTTCAATGGAGGAAAGTTTGGGATTATGGAACAGATTTTAGGACGCCGTTTGAAGAAGAAATTTCTGGAAATTTAATAATGTCCTGATTGGACATCTTCTCAACAACAGCAAGAAAGAGGTCGTTATGGCAATGGTAGGTTGGGTTTTTGGTGGAGACAAAGAAGATGGAAATGATAGGGAAGAAAGGCTCACAACTTTCATTGAGGTTTGTAGGGTTTCATAGCCATCGCACAATTAACCCCATGACAAGGCTCAAAGTTCATTCAATACTTAACACACAAGGTTAGAGTTTTCATCTCTTCTAATGGATAATTACATAAAATTAAATTACAAAATCCAAAGCTAAATGTATTAGGAAGCCAAGCCTACTCAAAGAAACTATCAAACATATTTCAAATGCGGTTCCAATACTAGATTCAAGTTATATGAATATTTTAAACCAACTTGAAATCATATAGAATCATAGATTATAGACTCAAACTGCTACAAACCAATTAAAACAAACTGAACCCGAACTTCAAAATTTATATGTGAATGTGATGTGACTGGTCCCCATCTGTCCTTGCTAAGAATAACCTTCTTTAATTTGAACTCTAAGGAAGTTGACTTACAAGGTAGCAAATTAAGAAGATGACAAGATCTTCAACTAAAATCCTATATGTGGTACATAGATTCAAGTCATATGAATCTCTTAAACCAACTTGAAATCATATAGATTATAGACTCAAACTGCTATAGACCAATTAAAACAAAATCAAACCGAACTTTAAACATTATAAGTGAATGTGATGTGACTGGTCCCCATCAGTCCTCATTAAGTCATTATTTTGAGTTCTAGGGAAGTTGAGTTACAAGGCTGTGAATTAAGAAGATAACAAGATCTTCACCTAAAATCCTACATGTGGTACATAGGTTCAAAAATTGATTAAGCTAAAGAGTTAATTGTCCAAACGGTAGCTGAGGAATGCCATTGTCGTCATTTTGGTGATCGAACTTTTTTAATTAATTTGGTACATAAGTTTTAATTTTGGTTCAAAGTGTGCATGAACTAGGTTTCATTGGTATTTTGGTTGAAAATTGTTAAAAATGGACATGTGATGATGGCATCTGCCTTATCTTTAGGGTTATTTTTGTCATGACCAGCCGATACAACGGCTATAATTGATTGTACAGCCGTCATTTTGTATTCGACAAAAGCTATTTGTTTATGTAGAATTTCTTCGAACACCAATATTCTTAGTTGAAAATCAACAACATGACAAAATAACTATGAAAATAAGGCATGTGACCTGATAATCAATCAGGCACCATTTGGATAATTAACTCTAAGCTAAATATCATGGTTAACCTGATAAAACGGGAATTAAGAATAAGTATGCCAGCAGAACTAACAAGTACCATGTAATCCATCTCAAGATGCATTTCATGTGGTTCAATAATTTCATCACTCAGAAAGCAGTATAATATTAGCTGTTGTATGGCAGAAAATATACAATGAACAACGTTCAATTTAAATTAAGATAATCAGCATAGAGAGCATAATATGTGGACCTTTTCTCACAAACATATTTCTTGTTTTAATGTCCAGAATACAGAACATGATTTAAAAATAGTTATATATCCTCTTGGAAGCTTTCATATAGTATATGATTTCTCCCACCATTTTCTCAAAGCACCTCTAATTATCTTATATTTAGTTTATAAGTTAATAAGGGAATGTTAATGTTGCATACGTGTATCTCCGACATCCCTTGTAAAACTTAAGACATTTGTCCCTTAGTGACTCTGCCCCTTCTTCAAGTGATTGAATCTGTATATCATCATAAACAAATATATATTAGTACAATGTAGATATATAACAAATAAAAAAAGTGATAAATGGGTGCTGTATTTATTTGCATTCATGCATGTTTTGGTAATTTTTGTATCGAGCCTAGATATCAAAAGTTGACAACAAAATAATTAGTTATATTACTTGACCAAAAGTTTAAACCATTACTCAAATCACTGGAAACAAATATATGACAGCTAATGAGTTTCCCATTTCTAGTTTCCAATATTCTGCCAACTAGTGGTATTTTAACATGGATAAACATTGAATTCGCTTGGAGCCTAATATCAACACAACAAAATATCTGCAAAATAGAGTCTCTTCTTGGTACTGTTTTCGTGATAAAATGCAACAGTTACAAACAGGAGCACGTAATCAAATTTTTCAAGTTTCTCCACTGAGCTGCAAAGACTGTAATTGTGTGATTTTGAAAAAAAAAATGATTGCTAGCAGTTGCAGAGAAGCAATAATATGGTTGAGGCGTACGACATACTTATAAGGTCCACCACCGTTTACCTTGTAAAGAGTTATAGTAGATCTAGTGGGTTCTGTAGCATCCAATGCATGCTTAGAATATCTGTTGCCTTAAGCATACAGTCCACTTCAAGTACGGTACATTTCTTACGGGAAATATACAGGAGAAAAAAGAGGGTCCATCGAAGGATGCCCTTTCAACAGCTTATTCTCATGTTTGTGCACCATATCACAAATATTGCTCTCCAGGCCCAAGACAATTCCCTTCCGTGTAGCATACGTACTGCTTTTACTTCCCTTTCGTTGCCAAAAAAAATTGTGCAAAAAGCACATAATTTTTCTGTTCCTATTTTTATTGCTCTCGTCTTCACCGTCACTTCTCACCAACCATTCCAAAAACTTGAGAACTTTATCGTCCTCTTCCACTGCTTCTCCATTGACCATTCTCCTTCTCCATCTCATCTCCTCCCTCCGTACGGCCACCTCCTGCTACCGATCCGTCATCGGCTTCGGCAACTCCCTCGCCAACACCGAAAACCTAATCCTCTCCCCCGGGCACGAGGACGACCATGCCCTGCCTCCGCTTCGACCGGATCCACTTCGGTTGCCCCACCGACAGGCGCCTCATCATCGACTTCCTCGCAGAGGCTTTCGAGCTGCCGCCCGTGCCCCCGTTCCTCGGAGAGGGGTAGGGACGATTTCCGTCGCAGTGTGAACTTCGCGGTCAGGGGCGCGATGTCGATCGACAACGACTTCTTTAGGGAGAAGGATTCTATGCCGGCTGGACCTACTACTCGTTGAATGTTCAACTAGAGTTGATCAAGGGGTTACTGCCTTCACTATGTAGCTCTGGTTTAGGTAGAAGAATAGTTGATGATTGAGGTTCATGTCATACGTCCTTGCGAGAGCATCAAGATGGCGGAAGCGGAGAATAGCACTTTCTTTCAACGAACAATCGCGGTCCCGTATATTTTCCGTAAAGAGCGTACCTTACTTGGAAGTATATATATATATATATATATATATATATATATATATATAGAGAGAGAGAGAGAGAGAGAGAGAGACTCTAAAGGACAATCATTTGTCATCCAATACACCAATTTAACATATTAAATCAATCTTCAAGTTCGAAACAACCAGGTAGCATAATTTTTGTCATAATATGCAGATCGAGGCCGACAATTTTCCGAATCCCTCTCACTTCAATATAACTCAGGAGGTGCTGATATGATTTACTTACAAGTCGGGCTGCATTGCCTAACAAGTCCAACTGCTTGGCTTATCAATTTTGTATGATTTTCCAGGTTGTCTTCTCCTGCTCTTCAAGATCTCATTTATTATACCTACCAAAAGCATGGAAATGGGAGGTTATGCATTGAAAGGGCGCGCAGCTTACTTGTACCAATGACTTGATTTATTTGGTGCACCTTTCTCTAGTTGGTACCTATGTCCCATTTCTCTTCACCAACAGGATTCTGCAATACCCAGCAACCTTCTGTTGATCAGGTATGTTCAACCTACACCAGTTTCTTTCATTTAGTTTGATTTTCCATCATTGCTTCATTAATAGGCATTGTGCCAGGCCCTTAACTTCAGACGTTTGCCAACTGGCACTTCATTTGACTCATTCGATATCTGTTCTACCACGTGGTTAATTAGAGTGTTCCCTCAGTCATAACCAAGACATACTACCTAGCAGCTGAAAATCCTATGCAACCACCAATACAGCCAAAAACGAAATTGAAATTCAATTATGTTATGCTTACTGTTGGCACTGTTTTATGTTATATTCAAGTCATTGCTTCCTTGTTTTTTGTTATTATCCAGACACATCATGTCTTATGTAATCGCTGTAAGAACCAAGCTATAGGACCATTCATCAGATTAGCAAGGTAGATAAACTACAGTATTAAAATGGAAACTAAATCGTGGCCTAAGGCATCAGAAGTAATTTCCAAGGGATAGGCCACTTGATGACAAGCCCCATGTCATCAGGTTCCCAAAGTCACCAAATGACAAAGGAGTGCTTTGAAAAATCTCAAAATATTCCAATTCGGGAACCGTATCAAAGGCACTGATCAACAGAGAAGATGTTGTCGCATATGTTTTGTGTCCAGTAGGTGTCGTACAAGCCACCTGTTTTTCAAGTGTTTGTGCCTCCTACTCTACGTTGTACCGAGAGAAATAAGACATCGCACCATAATGATACAACACTATTTTGTCATGTCCTAGTGTATTTTAAAGTGTCTAATATGTGTCCAATACGACACGACTCATGGTCTATTGTTGGAGTGTCCATGCTTCGTAAGTATCCCTACATGTAGCTTTTAATGTCTCAATTGTAGGGTAATACTAATCAATATCCTATTAAGTAAAAAAAAATTGCTTTCAACAAAAGTTCAAGAAATATAGCAAGGTACATATTATCGGCATTGGAATCGGTTTTGGACACTAATGAGTATTACTTTTGGCGATTATGGATCAGAGTTTTGGAGTTCTTCGTTTCAAAAGTGGGGTTTTTAGAGTTTGAATTTAGAAAATAGTCCCACGTCCATGTGGCAACCCCAAGTGTGTATATTTCAATATAAGATTCATCTTTTGTTGACTTGTGCACATGGGGAGTGGTAGCTTATGGGGTTAGTATGGTGGGGTATTTTCCTAGAGGACAAGTTTCAAGACCTCCAAGAAACATGTATGTTTTCTTTCAATCATTTCTTGGAGATCTTCCTTAGGAGATAGATCTCTTCTTATATATATATATATATATATATATATATATATATATATATATATATATATATTATACAAAACACAAAGGTTTTTGAATCCTAGGGCTGACTGTGCCAAGATAAAGAGTGGTTGGGATTTAATCTTGGTGAATCAATGGTTGTGGGGTTTTATGGGGAATCCAAAGAGTGGGGTTTGCACTCATAATGGTTGTGAATGAGCATTATTGAGAGTGGAGTTTTATGGGGAATGAGCATTATTGAGAGTGGAGTTTTATGGGGAATCCAAAGAGTGGGGTTTGCACTCATAATGGTTGTGGATGAGCATTATTGAGAGTGGAATTTTATGGGGAATCCAAAGAAAATTCACATCCAGCAGTGGTTGGGATTTAATATTTTGATGGGGGCCTCATAATTATTATTGTTCGTTTAAAATTTGGGGTCCAAGATTTTGAGGGGGAATACCTTAAATGAACCATGCCCTATGGGCACGGGTTATGACTAGTATATATATATATATATATATATATATATATATATATATATATATATATATAGCCAATGACCCTCTAGCCTAGTGATTAAAGAAGATGCATGTGGACGGGTATTCGACTCTCAGTGGAATATCACGGGATTATTCAGTGGAATTCTTAAAAAAATTACATGTTCCAAGAATATATATATATATATATATATATATATATATATATATATATATAGCAGATGACCTCTAGCCTAGTGGTTAAGAGAGATGCATGCGGCCCGAGTGGTCAGGAGTTCGAATCCCAGTGGGAGCGATTCCAGAAACAATTTACCTGGTTCCAAAATATATATATATATATATATATATATATATATATATATATATATAGTTGTTTCTTGTTAGTTAAAAATAGAATGATATAATCGAAATAAACATCGTTGAATTGTTCACCTGAGTAGATATTGTTGTTTACTTTACTTTCTTTAGACAAAGCATCTCAAAATTGATAATTTTGAATGGAATAGTATTAAGATGTACAAATGTTAGGAAACTATAGTATACAACTTCGACATATAGTAATGGTTATTGTGTTGATAAGGATTTTTATCGACAAATTGTAGCATGCTGATATCTAACACTATCAAATTATTGTGCCGGCATTATTTCTTGCTATATTTCTCTTCTTCTTTTAGTCTTTCTTTGTTGAAATGGGCAGGAAAGAGAGCCACAATTTCGGTATGACTGGTATGGTTAGGGGACAGTATCGGCTCGGACATGCCAAAACCAATAAGTATCAGTATCAGCCGCCACTGTGAACCTTGTACAGCTCTCTGATCCCGAAACATCAGAACTCTTTCTTGGTGAGCAAAGTATTCCAAGTATCAAACTCTCTTTGCTCACTTCACCATCAGAACCAGAATGGCAGCAGCAAATGGCACCTTCTCCGTGGCCGAAAAGCCCTCTCCCAAAATCCAGAAGCTCTCCCACGAGCACGAGGAGAGTCGGAGTCAGAGTCAGAGTCCTCCTCCTCCTCTCCTCAAGATCAAGAAGCTCTCCGAGAACGCCGTTACTCCTTCCAGAGCTTCCTCTCTCTCCGCTGGCTACGATCTCTCCACTGCTGTGGAGACCAAAGTCCCCGCTCAAGGAAAGGCGCTAGTCCCCACCGACCTGAGCATCGCCATCCCCGACGGAACCTACGCCCGCATCACTCCGAGATCGGGCTTGGCATGGAAGCACTCGATTGACGTGGGGGCTGGCGTGATCGACGCGGACAACCACAGGCCTGTGGGTGTCGTCCTGTTCAATTTCTCGGACGTCGAGACCGCATCGCGCAGATGATCATCGAGAGGATCGTGACTCCAGACGTGGTCGAGGTGGAGGACCTGGACTACACAGCCAGAGGCGCTGGAGGCTTTGGCTCCACCGGGGTGTGAATTTGCGACTGGCCGGGGAGCCTGCTAGTGTTGTTGTTAGTGGTGGTTTTACTTTGGCAAGTCTTGGTGGCTATTTAGTTTAGGAAAAGTGGTTTGTTACTTGGGATGTTGTGGCACATATATGGGGGACATCGACCATAACCTGTTGATGCTTACAAAGTTCCTTGTGCTGTTAGTTTTGTGTTCACTGGGACTTAACTACCAGTGCAAACTGGAATTTTAGAAAGGAAAAAAAAAAAAAAAAAAAAACCTCTCTTTGCTCTCTATCAGTATAAAACAAAAATATGCACTAAAAGAAGAACAAATTTGCAAAATTACCAATTCAAACTTTTAGCATTAGCAAAAACTGGGGGAAATGGGAAAAACTAACTGCTTTCGGAATATCATAACTACTCCTTACTCCTTAGTAAGTAAATATGTCAAGTACTAAACTTTCTTCTTGCTTCCCAACCGAGCTGGCGAAACAAAATATAAACCAAAAAGAAGTACCAATCCGCAAGATTACCAATTCAAACTTTCAACATTACCAACCTTCCAATTTCTAGACACGAACAAAACCTAAGGGAAACATGTAGCCCATCAGATTCAAGCTCTAAAGCTAGTATCTTTAAATATTTTTCTGATCCCAATGAAATTGCCAATTCAAAATTTCAACATTGCCACCTTTCCACATTGTAGACGCGAAGAAACCCTAAATTTTGGGAGAGCAGGAAAAAAAAAAAGTAGATACCTGCTTTCTGAACATGGGAGAGTCATCGAGCCTGGCGAAATGCATGGCGACGCCAGAGGAGATTTTCCCGCCGGGAACCAAATCCTCATCAACGCCCGCCTGCAGTTCTCACCCTATCCCGCGGAGACCGAAGACTATGACGGGATCGAGCGCCATTCGAGCTGGAGAGCATCGAATCGATTCATCATCGAGGGAGCTCGAGCCCTAGAATTGAAGGATTTGTGAATTTTGAGAGAGAGAAATAATAAAGAGAGGAAAAAGGAGAGTTTTTCTTTTGGGTGGTGATTGCTTCTGAAACATAACAGAGAGAGATCAGAGAGGAAGAGAAGGGACCTCAAAAACTGGTAATTATTTTGAGATCGTGGGGGTGTACTCACCGTGGGTGAGGTTAAGGTACACATGCCAATAAAACATTTTCTTTCTTTTTTATCATTATCTTATATCTTGCAGATCGTGCGCACATGTTTTGTATATATTTTTTTGTTCTGGAAATTGCTGAGAAACCCAATTTCGGGGTGGGCTTTTATGATGTCCATCCGCTGGATAAGTTTTATGAAATACTCAGAATTAAGTATTTTCACGTTAAATATTCCAATATTCCCTTTTAGATGCCACCCGCTAGAAACTGCTATTTTTATAATACCGAAACTACCCCTCCGCGCGAATTGGTCATCTATATGTATTTGAATTCAAAAAACTCAGATCTGGATTGCGATTTTCGTCTTCTTCTTCTTCACGGGAAATTTGAATTCCATTGCTCTCATATTCAGCAGAGATCGCAAAGATCGTTCGTAGTTCGGTGTGTTTTTCTTCAGTCGAACTCAGATCATCGCTCGTCATCATCATCACCATCATCATCATCTTCATCGTGGAGACATTTGAACTCAGATCTTCAATTGTGGAGAGAAGATCTTTCTTCTTCTTTTCCATAAGAATTATCATCGCTTTGAAAGAAGAACGAAACTCTTTATTCCTGAAAAAACTAAATTACACGTTTTAACACTGGAAATGACCATTCTCCGTCTTAATTAGGACGGAGAATGGCATTCTCCGTCTTAATTAGGACGGAGAATGCCATTCTCCGTTTTATTTAAGACGGAGAATGCCATTCTCCGTCCTAATTAACACGGAGAATGACATTCTCCGTTTCCGTCTTAATTAGGACCGAGAATGTCATTCTCCGTCTTAATTAGGACGGAGAATGGCATTCTCCGTTTTATTTAAGACGGAGAATGGCATTCTCCGTCCTAATTAACACGGAGAATGGCATTCTTCGTGTTTCTAACACGGAGAATGGTCATTCTCCTGCGTTTTAACACTAGAATGACCATTCTCCGTGATAAATTACACGGAGAATGGCATTCTCCGTCCTAATTAAGACGGAGAATGGTCATTCTCCGTTTAATTTAGCACGGAGAATGGCCATTCTTCGTCTTAATTAGGACGGAGAATGTCATTCTTCGTTTTATTTAACACGGAGAATGACATTCTCCGTTTCATTTAACACGGAGAATGGCATTCTCCGTGTTTCTAACACGGAGAATGGTCATTCTCCTGCGTTTTAACACTGGAATGACCATTCTCCGTGTAAATTAAGACGGAGAATGTCATTCTCCGTCCTAATTAAGACGGAGAATGGTCATTCTCCGTGTAAATTAAGACGGAGAATGCCATTCTCCTGCATTTTATGGTTAGCTGAAACTTTGGAGGGCCATAACTTTTGACTGGGAGGTCGAAACGAGGTCCCGTTTGTCGCAAAATGAGCGTATCGTCGAGGAGACTGAAAGTAACAGCTTCATCGTTAAACGGCCTTCCGAAATTTTAGATTCGCAAAAAAATGATGTTTGGACCTCCGTTTTAACACTTTTGTCGTTCGTCCCGGTCTTTCCGAAATTTTTCGACGAGTTTTTGAAGATTTTTGAGGAGAAAACCTAGATTCGAAAGTGAGCAGCGTATGGAAGAAGATGGAGTATTGAAACGTTTTTTTAAGAGCAGTTTTGTGGGTGTTTCCAATAAATTAAAAGGAAGGACAAAAGGGTCATTTGGAACCCGCTTTGGATAAGTTTCTCTAATTCTGGGCACGCGATAAAAGTTTTTTTAGCGGTGGGTTTTACATAAAACTTTTTTAGTTTTTGGGCATTTCATAAATCTTCCCTTTTTTGTTTTATAATATATATATATATATATATATATATATATATATATATATATATATATATATATATATCGGTAAAATGCACCTGTGGTCGACCTCAGGTGCATCTCCCTGCGGTCGCGCGATCAGAGGCCGTTGGATTAAATCCAACGGTTGAAAAGAGACAGGGAAAGGAAAGAAAAAAAAAGGGGGCCGCGCGCACACTCTTCTCCAGGAGAAGAAACGAAAGAAAGAAGGAAAGGAAAGAAGAGGCTGAGGAGAGAAGAGGCGGTGACCAAGCAGGAGCTTCAACCCCGACTCCACCGCCATAACCAAGGCCAACAGGTCCATTTTCTTCCTCTCTCTCGCCTCTTCGATTTCACTTCTCACCTCTCTCTCTCGCCTCTTCGAAACCCTAGAGCTCTCCGAGCCCGAGAACTCGAACCGATCCAGACCATTTTTGAGCCAATTTAGGACATTTTCGAATCCATGGTAACAATTTCGAATCCATGGTAACAATTTAGGACATTTAACAATTTTAGGGTTTGATGTTGAAAAGGAAATTGATATGCATTTACTAAATTTAATTTTTTAGGATTTGATGTTTGAGATTCTCAAAATTTTAGTTAATTTCAGATCCTCTTTAATTTTTTAGGGATATTTTGTAGTTTGAAATGGGAAAAAATTATTACGTTGTGAAGAGTGGCATATGCTTTTATATTGGTTGTTATATGGCATATGTCCATCCTATGTTTAGACCGACCTATGTTTAGACCGACCACCAGTATCACCTTATAATGGTTATATGGCATATGCTTTTATATTGGTTGTTTGCTGAAACCGAAATGTATTACTATGCCATATAAGTGTTTCAAATAGATAGGTGAAATATATGTATATATGCTTTATGTTGGCTATTTGTGGTAGCTGCTATAGGTTTATGCTTTTATCATCAAGTGGGTTTTCAAATGTTTTGTAAATATCATTGCTTTTTTATTTGTTTCTATTTCAAAAGATGGAAGAGAGCGAACCATTTATGCATGATCACGCGATACCAAATAAGAATGAAGAACAAGATAGTGCAACTAACGTAGATGGAGTGGATAGTCATAGTGTTTTTGAAATTGAAAAGGGAATACCACATGTTGGAATGCAATTTCCTACAGCAGAAGAGGCGTGGGACTTTTATAATGTATACGCAGAAAGGGAAGGTTTTTCTATTCGAAGGTCATCTACTGCAAAGGGAAAAGATGGTAATATCACGAGGAGGCTTTATGTTTGCAACAAAGAAGGGTTCAAAAGCTTAACTGATAAGAGAGAGGTAGGGAGAGAAGTAAACCGACGAAAAAATGAGAGAGAAGGTTGTATGGCTCGAATGAAAGTTCATAGAATCTCCAATGGAGTGTGGGGCATCAAATTCTTTCATGATGTTCATAATCATGAGTTGATTAAAACCCCTTCGAAGATCCATTTGTTGCGGTCACACAAAAGATCGCATATGGATGTATCTTGTAGGAATTTAGTTGATCAGTTTCGTGGATGTGGGGTTGGACCTTCAAAGATTGCAATGATTTTAAATGCCACGATTAGTAGTAATGTCAATATTACTACACAACAGTGCATCGATCATTTGAGAGTAAAAAGAAAGAACAATATCGGAAAGGAGTGCACTAGAGTACTTCAACAATTTCTTACAAGGCAAGCTACAGACTCTAAGTTTTATTATGCTATGGAGCATGATGAGGAAAATGTTTGTAGAAGTATATTTTGGGCAGATGGAAGAGCGAGGACATCATATCTCCAGTTTGGAGATGTTGTTGTGTTTGATGTCACGTATAAGACAAACCATTTTTTGTTACCTTTTGCACCGTTTACTGGTGTAAATCATCATAAACAGTCTATCTTATTTGGATGTGCTCTTCTTGCTGACGAGAAGGAGGATACCTTTGTTTGGTTATTTGAAAATTAGTTGACATGTATGTGGGGTAAAGCACCAGGAGCTATCATCACTGATCAAGACCCAGCAATATGCAATGCAATCAAAAGAGTTTTTCCAAATACAAGGCACATGTATTGCATATGGCATATTAGTCTTCATGAAAATGAGCATCTCCGTTCTTTGCGTTCGGCTTATAATCCTGAATTTGATGAAGACTATGTAAATTGGTCTAAGAAAAGTCAAAGTGTTGAAGAGGCTGAGAGTTGTTGGGTGATCTTAAAGGAGAAGTACCAAAAAGAATTTTCAGAACCAATGACAGACAAACAAAAAAATGAAGTGAAAGCTTGGAAGTGGTTGCATACGATGCATGAGAAAGCACGTCATTGGATTAAGGCGTACCTAAAGGATACTTTCTTTGCAGGTATGAAAATTTTGATATGCTGGTCATATTTTTACAATTATATTTATTTGAACTCAAACTAATCATATGGTGTTCTTTGCTTTTTGTGTGTAGGCATGGCGTCCAGCCAAAGGAGTGAAAGCATGAACTCGTTTTTTGATGGTTACGTAAACTCCATGACTCTATTATACGAGTTCATTGATCAATATGATAAAGCCGTACATTTTCAAAGAAACAAAGAGGAGAAAGAAGACACTTTTTGTATGAGAAACAAACCAGAATTACGTGGCATGCATGAGTTAGAGGTTCATGCTGCGAAGGTTTATACCAGGAACGTATTCTCTATCTTTCAGACTCGGTTCAAAGATACATTATACTGTCGGCATGAAAGAGTGTGCATTGAAGGAGATACGACCACATATAATGTCCAAATGAGGATTGACGGAAAGAGTTACTTCCATTCTGTTCGATGCAATGTATCTATGGGAGAATTTACGTGTACATGTGCAAGGTTTGAGACTGAAGGGCTACTCTGCACACAAATTTTATATATCATGAAGCAAAAGTTTGATATGCAAGCCATCCCTGAGAGATATATTTTGCCAAGGTGGACACTCAATGCAAGACAAAGCATCATGAGTATGGGATCCTCTTCGTCTAGCGCAGTCAATGAAGTGCGTCCCAATCAACTTACTCCACTTCAAACTTGGAGCCTTCGTGCAACATTTGATAAAGTCCTCGAGGTTGTTAGCAGAGATCCTCTTCTTTATGACGTTGTCAATGGGTGGTCAAATAGTTTTCTGGATCAACATCGATTGAAAGACAAAGCACAAACTAGCTCTGAGGATCCAAGCACTCAGGTGGGGTCCAATGCGCCGACAGTATGTGGATTGGGATTAAATGATGTAACTATTCATGATCCTACAAAGGCAAGAACTAAAGGCCGACCACGAGCAGCATCAAGAATTCAGTCAGGAATACAAGTATCACAAGATCAAAGTCAATCAAGAAAAAGAACTTGTAGTGTTTGTGGAGAAAAGGGCCATGACATGAGAACTTGTCGTATGAACATGGGCACCAATGGTAGAAATAAGGTATAGTTGCTCAATTCTACATGTTTTTTATACTAGTATAATTTATTTTAACATCATTGCTCTTTATTTTCTGTAGGAGCTAGAAGCAACAGATGTATGCAACAATCAATCAGAATGATGTTTCTTTACATCCGCTTTAGGACCATGACATATTGCTTGTGATATTCTGGTTCTGGGGCGTGACATATTGCCTGTGATATAAATGAGAATATAGCACATGATTTTCATATATTGTTAGACTGATTTGTCCAGTATTTAAGGACTGAGCTTAGAAAAGTCTTGGTTGGTGGTTCCTGGACTGAACTGCTGTTCAGAGAACCAGTAGTTGATCACACATTTGAAGACTGAACTACTCTCAGGCCTGCTTAGGTTGAGGCAAGGATTTCTAGCTAGGTTCAAGTCTTTGAAACTTGTTGTTGGCTAATAACAAAACACTAGAGTGAGGAAGTTATGGTCCTATATGATTTATCCTTTTATTACAAATATTGTAAACCCTTGTTCAGCCTTATTGAACCTATTGAGGGCTGTTAACTGATTTTTCCTTGTGTTCTTATTATGTATTCACATTGGGCACTAGTTGGACTGATTTGGTTAACTATTAAATGCAATGTGACTCTCCTATTCACTGTTAGCCATCACTTTATCACTGTTTTCATGTTTCACTCACTCTCACACATGTTACACACACACAAGCTTGTTACACCTTCTTGACACTCTAGCCTATTACACACACTCTATACCTCACTGATTTTTTCCTGTTTTCTTACTAAATTCCCTCCACACACACATACACTAGTACACCTTGTGTCTCCCTTCACTCCTTCTTGTGTGTAGATATAAAATATGCTTTGTGATATATTAGTTTCCTATATATATATTAGTTATATATATATAATGTGTGAAATGTATATATATATATGGTATTGTGTAATATATGTGTTATGATATATGGGTGGGTTTGAATAGTGACTATAGGATAGATGTTCCTAATAGACTATTAGTCTTAGTCAAGCCTATTGGTTATGTGTATAGGCATGGCTTGGCATGGTATTGCCTAGACTAGCCTAGTGAACCTAGAATAGTCTTATCAGACCTAGATTGGACTAGTTGGACTAGTATAGACTAGTTTGACCTAGTTTGACTTCTAGGGTTCACCAGAGTTGACCAAGAGTTGACTTTGGTCTAGATTAACCTAGATTCATGTAGAACGCATTGTAGTGCATCTTATTACCATTCTGGATTTGTTGTGACTTGTGTTGCTCTAACTAGGAGTCAGGTGCCTCATCTCGGACAGTACATTTACTTCAGACATTCAGATACAGGCGAGTATATTCTCTGATCATTTCATATCCTGCTTAGAATTATTTCCTGCATTAAATTACTTTACTTGATACTGTCACGTTGGTCACACGGATTAGTACTATATGGATCCCTTCTTGAGATGTTATCCCTTCAGGGAGCATCGGGTACTCTATGTTCTGTGCGTTTCACTTACATGGCGTATCATATGCTTCTTTGGTTCTTTGATCACTTGTGACATATACTCATATGATCACAGAGTCTTCTCTGAATCCTTATCCCATTTATTGGGTCTATCAGAATCCCCATTTATGGGACTACTATGTATTACCTTCGGGGTCTATTACCTTCGGGGTCTATCACCTTCGGGGTCTATTACCTTCGGGATCTATCACCTTCGGGGTCTATCACCTTCGGGGGCTGTTACATAGAATCATAACATAACCTGTTTGGATCCTTGTGTATTAGTTGGGGGTACGGGGGCGTATAAATAGCCATGTGAACAATTTCCAAAGTAGAATAGCCATGTACGCCTCTTTAGTATAGCCATGTACAAATCAAGCCGTTCACATGTCGACTTTGTACTCTGAATCACTAGTCACTGGTAGCTCTCTACTTATAGTAGATATTTCTATTACGGTCCTCTCTCTGTTTATATACTACATTTTCTTCAGTATCTATATCTTACTTTACTGCATGATTATATTTTCTAACCTGCTATGAACTGTTGAGATGTACTGTGCTCGCCCCCGTCCTGACTGGACCTGTTGAAAATTTTACAAAGGATGATGAGGAACCCTGCACCCCTTACTTGGAGCTTGCCTAGATGACACTCGCGACCTGGACCCCTGGGGATGTTCAGGCAGCTGCTGAGGACGATACCCTGCTTAGTATAGATAGCTTAGACTGTTTTCCATTTTATGTTTAGTTGTTGTTCTTGATTCCGAGTTGTATATTTTTTAGAGATGATTGGACTTGTATTTCATTTCTGTTGTACCTCAGTTGAGGATTCTCTTATCTATTTTATCGTGCCATATTCTATCTCTAGATTGTGATTGAGTTGTACCTCTGTGTTGGCCTCCTTATGGAGAGTATTCATATTATGTTAGTTATAGTTCATGACCTAGAACAGCGTTCTACCGCCGACACTGCGGCGTAGGCTGGGCATTGTTACGCTCTCGTACCCTCACAGTGGGTGCGGGTCGTGACACGTTTTTAGTGGTGGCCCATGCAGGTCGAGTTTGTGTAGTGGTATTCGAACTAGAGTACCACTACAGCCTGCAGTAGGATTAGGATTATTTTGAGGTACTCAATCACATTAGGAAAAACTCTAACTGGATTCTTGCTATCTAAATTCCTGATACTTCCTTGGATAACTGTCCTCCCTTGAATTACCGATTCTATCTCAGTATTGATTTCTTGTTTGATCTGTCTCCAGGATGGTGATCGAGACACGATCGTATCGCTCTGGCTCAGCAGACGCTGGTGAGAGGCCTACCACCCCTCGCCTGATTGTGGACGCTGGGACCACAGCACCCCCTATTTCTGCTCATATAGGAGTTTCTGCAACTTTTAGGAGCGCACCTCCACCTGTCCGAAGGTCTTCCCCCGTCATTCCAGATATGTACCAGCAGCAGTTACCTTCAGGGACAGTAGATGCGGCTCAGATGTTTACCCTCTTCCAGCGATTCATGGAGTTTCAGCAACAGATTCAGCAGAGCCAGTCTGCTGATATCCGACAGAGCATACAAGATACTCACCAGTTGTTCAGGACGATAGTGGAGCTGGTAGCTGCTCAGCCACAGGGAGGCCAGATACAGCCGCATCAGCCGAGGACTCCAGACATCCATTCCTTCAAAAAGATGGGACCCCGAGACTTCAAGGGTACAGAGGGCATCATATACGCTGACAATTGGATAGAGCACATTGAGAAGATATTCCGATTGGCACAGATACCAGCAGGATTACAGATCGAGGCAGCCGCCAGTCAGATGCAGGACTTGGCCCGTACCTGGTACCAGACGGACCCGATGGTTGGTACAGCCGGTCAGACTTGGGCAGCGTTCAAAAAACTGTTCGAGGAGAAATTCTTTCCCGATACCGCACTCTGTGCTTTGGAGGCGCAGTTCGAGAGTTTGGTTCAGGGAAACCAGACCGTTGAGGAGTATGTTGGAGAGTTCAGCCGTTTGAGCAGATTCATCGAGGACCTTACCGAGGTCGAAAAGGCGAGGAGGTTCCGCAGGGGTTTGATCAAGGAGATCAAGTCATATACCAAGAGCGGCCGCGACGCCACTTTCGAGCAGATTCTGGTAGGAGCCATGACAGCGGAGGACGATCTTGGACTGAAGGAGAAGAGGATGCGAGACACTCAGGGAGCTAGTGGCAGTGCGGGCTCGGCCAAGAGGCCCCACCTGCAGATTCAGCAGCAGTATCCTCATCAGATGCCCCATCTGCAGATTCAGCAGCAGTATCCGTTTCAGATGCCCTACTTGCAGATTCAGCCACAGTTTCAGCAGCAGATGCCACCCTACAGTTTCAGCAGCAAATGCTACTTCTACAGTTTCAGCAGCAGTACCAGCAGCCGAGGGTCTACCTTCAGCAGCGGCAGTTTCAAGACCGTGTACCCTTTTAGCAGAGGCAGCAGCAGACCCCGGGACAGCAGCTTGTTATCATTTGCCCTTTTTGCAAGAGACCAGGACACGATTGGGGCGAATGCCGAAAAAGGCTGGGCAGATGTTTGCTTTACGGAGGATCCGATCATCGTCTGAGAGAGTGTCCCGAGTCGTCGGGACAGACAGTTCAGGGAGTAGGAGCTAGGGCTCCGGTAGGCCAACAGAGGGGATTACCCTTACCGACTCAGCAGCAGAGGTACATGCAGTATCAGCAGCAGGCCAGGAGGGGCCGGCAAGGGCGAGCTTTCGCCAGGACAGTCGAGGATGCTCAGGCCGTTGGAGATCTAGTTGCAGGTTCCCTTCTTTTTGACTCAAATTCTGCAATTGCCTCTTATAACTGCCTTGAAATTTTGATCCCCTCTGTTCCTTGTTGATTTATCAACTTTGTCCTGTTGTTCTTAAGTTATGTTTGATTTTCTTCTGAGATAAATCATATGGGCTAGGTCACCCAGTTATGGATATCTAGAATCTTCGATAGTCGTGTTTAGCTGGCATAGTGAGGACATATATTCAGATTTAGGACGTATTTCTCGGGTGTGAGAATTTAAGGTTTTCGCTGCCAAGCATGCGGCAATGCGAAAATTTTAAATACCATGATTCTAGAGGTATGTGCCTTAGTCGAGGACTCTGTGATTATCGTAGCCTTGCTCGCTAGCATGACGAAGGTTCTGAGTATCATGATTTTGGACAGACGCATATGATTATCTGACGGTATGTTTGAGACTTTGTTTGTGGGGTGTTTGACCTAGAAGGCCTGCTACCATCTTAATTTCGAGGACAAAATTTTTATAAGGTGGATAGGATTGTAACACCCAGTTTTCCAGATGAGGGTAATTTTAAAATTTTGTGTTTAATTTATTTAATTATGGTATTTAAAATTTTAATATAATTTTTGGTAATTTTTAATAATTTTTAAAACTATTTAAATCATGACTTATGATTTGGTGTTGTGCTAGTGAACAGTAGAGACTGCCTACCCTAGAGCCTAGCCATGTGATTAGGGTATTTAGACATTTTTGGGGTTATTTGATGTTATTATAATTTATTTGAATTTATAGGAATTTTTTAGAATTTATTTTTGAATTGTTTGGATGAGGGTTGACTGGTGTTGACTAGGAGACTAACCTAGTGACTAACCTAGGTTAAGACCACTTGGTTAGGTTAAGTAAACTTGGTTAGACCTAATTTAGTGAGGTTTAAGTCATTAGAACTTGTTTGGAGAGTTTTGGAGTTGATTAGGCTAAAATGGCTTATGACTTCATAAGTCATGATTAATGACTTGAGACTTAAAGCCCATAGGCCCACCCAAGTAGCTAACCCTAATTCTAATCAGCCCATGGGTGGTAATTATGATCATCCCCATCCTATTTAATGCCCCTCAAGTTAGGGCTAGCCTCCATTAGGTTTTCTTGCCAAGTTTTAGAAAGAGGTATTTTCCATCTTCAATAAATCCTAGTAAATTCATTTTAATTCCTTTTTAACCCAAACAAATTGCATTGAGTCCTAAATTTCCTCTACTTTCTGTTGATACCAAGTGTTCTTAGCTTTGGAGCTCATTGGAGGAATTTGGCCATCAAGAGGAGCACTCTTTGTGGAGCTTTTTGGGAGCTTTTGATACTCATAGGTATATTCAAATCCATACCATAGAACTATGTTATTTTTGCATCATTAGGAAGCCCTAGGTGTCCCCTAGCTGTAGGTATTGGATTTGTGTCGTTTTGTGTCCGTTTGGTGTCCGTATCGGACACGTGTCTATGTGTAGTGTGAGTGTTTGATGAAATACCACACTCATATTTATTTCTTTTTTTTAAAAAAGTGTTTGAAGGGTTTTGTAGATGTTTATGAGTGCTTTAATTTTCGTGAAGGAGTGATAGTGTTTTTGTGTCTGTGTCGGGTACACGAGGGGTCGGATACGCTGCGCACTGACTCGGTTCAGTGTCCTGCATCTCGGGCACGGTATTTCACTGTATGGGACACGTCGGGACACGAAAATTTGTAGGAAGGTTGGGGCTATCACTGATACTATGCTCCCAAAATTTGGGAGCATATGGTTCACTACACGCGGAGATATCGCACGCGCACGGGTCACGCACTGTGTGCACGCGCACGACAGCGGCTCACTGATACGCATTCGTATCGGACATGAAACGTGTCATGGACACTGTGCAGGAGGTCCTAGGGGTAGCCCTACCCCTGGCGCACGTGTATGCAAGGCCTGTGTCACGTGCGGGACATGCATGCACGTGTGCACGATGATTGTTCGTGCACAGTCAGTATCTGTATTTGTGTTTTGATTGGGACACGATTTTGTCCAATCCTTGGACACGAGGACACCCCTAGACACATGAACACATGGTTAACATACCTACATGCCTGTTTGTAAATTTCTATAGTTTAATTTTAGTTTTCGAAATATGACAGTCCACATATCAGTGTTTTTCTGAAATCAGTTAGGTTATTGAATTGACACATGAATTATTGCATACATTATAAACTAAGATTTTCTTCTTTTAAACTGAATTATGTATCCTTTTTAATATATTGATACCTGAGTTTGTTTGCCTATAATGTATAGTTGGATTACCAAGTAGCAGGTACCTGGCTTTAGGAATAGCAGGGAGTTCCCTGAGAATTATGAGTGTAACCCCTTAGGCTACTTACTATAGCAACTACAAATATGGTTGATTGAACTACACTAGGTTGTGGTAGGTTCATATGAAACCTGGTTCAGATTCTTGGTCATTTCCCATATGACAAAGGGGTCGTACCAGTAGCATACCAGAGACTGATTTACCTTGAGGAAATTGAACTAACCTGGGTTTAGAATTAATCCTTTTCTTAAGTTGATAGAGGAGACTGAGCTGCCATTGATGATGTAAGTTGAATCCATGTTTAATCTTTAAACTGAGTGTACCAATGATACTAGGATCAACTATGGAGTTTGAATGGTTCCATGTCCAGTGGAGGACTGGGACATACATTTTCAGTTATAATGTAGGTTCAATAACTGGAAACTGGTATCATAAGTAAATGATGGCAAGAACTGTTCAGGAGAGGTACTGATGAGTGGGGCTGAGACTGAATGGTATCAGCCATTTGCAGTCCTACTTATGGCTGAACCTGTATCAATTCTATATTGGGGACTGAATCCAAATCTATGTACAAGTGTAGTAGGCCTATTCAGGATTTCTAATACTTAGGATTCATATCTGTGTTTAGTCTAGTTGGATTTTACATGATTATTGTGTAATGCCTGTGGTTCGTATTACGTATCTTGGTATACGTGTACGTATTCTTGACTCGTATTGCGTATTTTTTCTGCATGGTTATTTTGGCATGTCATTGGTTATGGCTTAGCTTGGTTCGGCTTAGCTTGGTTTGGTTTGCTTTTGGGTTCATCATGAACCAAAAGAAAACCCCCACCTACCACCACCACCCTCATTTATATTTCTACCTAACTCTCTCTCTCTCTTCATTTATTCTTTTCCTTCACTTCTTCTTCTCCACCATTACTCTTCTACCTACCAGGGAAGAGAGCTAGGCAAGTGTAAACTTGCTTCATGATAGATCTCAAGTTTTATTTGTTCCATTCTCTTCCTTACTTGATTCTAAGACTCTTTAGAACTTGGCTTTTTTTTTATTTTGATGGATATTTTCTTGTAGATCTAAGTTTATAACTTTTCGGTTTTTTTGGTTTTGATCTCTAAAACTTGGTTATTTTCGAAAACTAATGGTTCTATGTTGTAGAGAATTCAATTTCATGCGGTTTTGGCTTTTGTTTCGCTTGATTTCGACTTCGGATGAGGAAGTTATGGCCAAAAGCATTTTGGTCAAACTTCTATGTTCATCTGCAGCATGAGGCACATGTCGCAGTTGGCCGCATATGATGTCGTTGTTGAACCGCATGAGCCGCATGTTGTAGTTGGCCGCATATGATGTCGCTGTTGAACCGCATGAGCCGCATGTCGCAGTTGGCCGCATATGATGTCGCAGTTGAGCCGCATAGGCCGCATATCGCAGTTGGCTGCATATGATGTCGCTGTTGAACCGCATGAGCCGCATGTCGCAGTTGGCCGTATATGATATCGTTGAGCCGCATAAGGCACATGTCGCAGTTGGCCGCATACGTGTTAGCTCGTATTGCACCTTTATTTACTGTCTGCCTACGGGCTGTAACATGATTGACAAATCCTAGGGTTGATCATGTATGACTGAAACTCTTGCTAGTCCTGACATTTTGTACGACTAGCTTCATGATCATCCGAATATGTAATGTATGAGACGCCTTACTATTGTATATTTGGTGTTCTAACATCTTGTAACTGTTATTACATTGCTTGAGATTGAGACAATAGGCATGTTCTTGACCATAGAAGACTGGTGGCTTGTAGTTAAACCCTCATATATCTAGACAGCCGTGACCGTATAGTGACGTGGATTCTATTTCATTATACGTAGCTGGCTATGTCTGCCCCCGCTCTCCAGTATTCTGGTTCTGGGACGTGACATGGTTTTAGTGGTGGCCCATACACGTCTTGTAAATCAAGATATGTGAGGGTTTACCGAATAGATGTCTCAATCAGTATTCGCCCTTGATCTCTGCTCGTATCTTCAAATCCCTGAGAATCTTGACCTGATCACATGCTTGTATCGTTGATCTGTCTTGGTCCTTCCTTATTGTTCCCTATGTCGTCTTCTTCAGCGGCATTGTTCCTGGACCTGCCGATCAGCAAGGCAGAGCACCTCCCGCGGACCAGCAACAACCTGGAGATCAAGCTCAGCATTCAGGAGTAGCCTCCAGAGTCATGCCTACCGAAGGAGAACCACCAATTCAGCCCGTCCAGCCTGCAGAACCTGATGATGGCACTTTGGTGGGTCTCATCAGATCACTATTAGCTTCCCAGGATCGTCGTGGAGATGCCTTGCACCAGGCGGTGGCAGACGCTTTGACCAGGGGAGGTCATCAGGGTAATAGCACGGCCAACAGCTTCAAGCGCTTGAACCCTCCCTTCTTCGACGGCAGTGAAGATGCGATCGCTGCAGATGCATGGCTTCAGGACACAGAGGTGATTCTAGAAGCAGCCAGGACTCCAGAGAACGAGAAGGTGGCCGTGGTGCGCCTACAGCTATTGGATCTTGCTCGCAGCTGGTGGGCAGTGCAGGCCGATGGATTAGTGGCCCCTATTTCATGGGCAGTATTCAGGGAGAGATTCTAGACCAAGTATTTTGATGCTGTTGCTCGGTATGATCTACAGATGAGGTTCACCAATCTGAAGCAGATGGGCAGGACGGTCGATGGATATGCGACCGAGTTCTCCAGGCTTAGTCGGTTTGCTTCCACCTTGGTGGCGACCGAGTTCGATAGAGCCCAGCGGTTCCAGCAGGGGCTCCACCTAGAGATTTTATTGGCGGTGGAGCAGTTTGAGCATCAGACTTTTGATACGGTATTGAGAGCAGCTCGGAGGCATGAGTACACCTTCTAGAGGATCGTGGATAGGACCGGAGGTTGAAAGCGATCTCACGGCCAGATGAATCAGTCATCAGCACTAGCCCCGGCAGCCAGGGCTTTGACCATTGGAGCTCTGAGACGGGCGGCCTCAGTGACGTCGGTTCAGCATTCCACCCCGACGTACCCTCAGGAGCAGAAGCAGAAGCAGTCTTCCGCAGTGGGATGTTCACACTGCGGGAAGCCAGGGCATATGGTATCAGAGTGTCGCAGAGCACATGGTTTATGCTTGGTTTGTGGTGCCCCGGACCACAGGATTGGGAACTGCCCGAACAGGGGGAGTTCATCAGCTTTCTCTGGTCCTTCAGTTAGAGGACCAACACCAGTCCAGCAACAGCAGCAGCTGCAGTACCCGTTCCCGAGGCCATTGCCGACGCAGGCCCAGGCGTTCCAGCAGCAGAGGCCGCAGCAGTATGCCCAAGCCCAAGCCCTGATCCAGAGCAGGCAGAAGAATTTTCAGCAGAGGGGACCCGCACCCAGAGGACATGGTCAAGTGCTGGCTTTGACCATGGGATAAGAAGGAATAGCACCAGGTGAGGTGGTGGCAGGTACTATTCTCGTCAACACCTTTCCAGCTTCAGTATTATTTGATTCTGGTGCCTCGCATTCATTTATGTCTGCACGATTTACGACACGGGTAGGACTGGAGCCCGAGTCATTATCAGTAAGGCTCAATATACTTACTGGTAACGGACTTGTGGGAGTAGATAGAGTGTTTTCCTCGTGTCGGATCGTAGTTAGCGATAGAGAATTCCCCGCTAGATTAATAGAGTTTCCGATGGCCGATTATGATGTGGTCTTAGGGATGGATTGGTTGAGGAACCAGCATGCTAGGATAGACTGCCACATTGGCAGGGTTGTTTTTAGCATTCCCGGAGAGCCAGAGTTTTTCTTCTCCCGAGGCGAAGTTGAACCTTCTCCTCCAGTATTGCGGATGGCAGTAGGAGCAGTGCAGTTGCCTCGGATTGTCGAGGAGTTCCCAGATGTTTTCCCAGAAGAGCTTCCAGGGATGTCGCCAGAGCGAGAGATCGAGTTTACCATCGACTTGATTCCCGGGACAGCCCCAGTGTCAGAGAGAGTCTACAGGATGGCGCCGTCAGAGCTAGAGATATTGTACAAGATGATTGAAGAACTCAGAACCAAGGGATTCATTCGTGCTAGTGGATCGCCTTGGGGAGCCCCGATGCTTCTTGTGAAAAAGAAGGATGGTACGTCTAGATTATGTGTAGATTATCGTACCTTGAACTCAGTGACAATCAAGAACAGATACCCTCTCCCGAAGATAGATGACTTGTTTGATCAACTCAAAGGGGCATCAGTATTTTTGAAGATTGACTTGCGGTCAGGATACCACCAGATCAGAGTCAGAGAGCAGGACATCCCGAAGACAGCTTTTAGATCAAGATATGGGCATTGGGAGTTCCTTGTGATGCCATTTGGAGCAACCAATGTGCCGACTGTATTCATGGACCTCATGAATCGCATCTTCATGCCTTATTTGGATCAGTTCGTGATTATGTTCCTAGACGACATCCTGGTCTACAGCAAGAGTGAGGCGAAGCATGAGCAGCATCTCAGAATTGTCCTCCAGATTCTCCGAGAGCACCAGTTGTATGCCAAGTTTAGTAAATGCGAGTTCTGGCTCGATCGTATTTCGTACTTGGGTCATATCATCACCCGAGGAGGAGTTGAAGTGGATCCCCAGAAGATCGTGGCCATTGAAACGTGGTCGATACCTAGCACAGTGGCAGAAGTCCGTAGTTTTCTTGGATTGGCCGGTTACTACAGGCGATTTGTTTCAGACTTTGCTCGGATTTCAGCGCCATTGACCCAGTTGACCCGCAAGGATGTACAGTTTGCTTGGACAGCAGAGTGCCAGGATTCTTTTGAGAGATTGAAGCGAGGCTTGATGACGGCTCCTATTCTCACGCTTTCAGATGGAACTGGAGGATTCTCAGTGTATTGTGATGCTTCGGGCAGAGGTTTAGGATGTGTTCTGATGCAGCATGGGAAGGTAATAGCTTATGCGTCACGACAACTTCGTGATCATGAGAGGAATTACCTAACCCATGACTTGGAGCAGGCAGCAGTAGTGTTTGCACTTAAGTTGTGGAGGCACTACTTGTACGGAGATAGGGTGGAAATTTTTACCGACCACAAGAGCCTGAAGTATGTTTTCATCCAGAGGGATCTCAACATGCGTCAGAGGAGGTGGCTGGAGCTACTTGTGGATTATGATGTCAACCTGCAGTATCATCCTGGGAAGGCCAACGTTGTTGCAGATGCATTGAGCAGGAGAGCCGGAATTTATTTCCTAACAGTGCAACCAGAGCTGTTAGCCGATCTTCAGAAGATGGGAATAGAAGTTGTCCTCCCTTCCAATGTGGCATTGATGGCCAGCATGCAAGTTCAATCCACTATAGTCGAGAGGATCCGGATGGCACAGTCAGCAGATTCCAAGCTTCTGCGACTCAGAGCAGAGTGTGAGGCAGGACGAAGACCAGAGTTATGCATTCAAGAAGACGGTACACTTCGACATGGTAAGCATCTTTGTGTACCCAGTGGAGATATCAGACAGGAGATCATGGCAGAGGCCTACAGTTCGCAGTATTCCATTCATCCCGGTGGCACGAAAATGTACCGTGATATTCGTCAGCACTTTTGGTGGAATGGCATAAAGAGGGAGATAGCCCAGTTTGTCTCTCGTTGTTTAGTCTGCCAACAAGTTAAGGCTGAACATCAGAGACCAGCTGGACTACTTCAACCATTGCCAATTCCAGAGTGGAAATGGGAGCATATAACCATAGACTTTGTGACTGGATTGCCTAGAACCCCGGCTAGCAGAGACGCTATTTGGGTTGTCATAGACAGGCTCACGAAGGTGGCTCACTTTCTTCCGTTCAGAGTTGGTCAGTCGACGGCTCAGCTAGCGGAGATGTATCTCCGACAGATTGTCAGATTGCACGGTGTACCAGTCAGTATCACCTCGGACAGAGATTCCAGGTTTACGTCGCACTTTTGGCACAGCCTGCAAGAGAGTTTGGGGACTCGCCTCCAGTTCAGCTCAGCGTATCACCCACAGACGGATGGCCAGTCAGAACGCACGATCTAGACTCTCAAAGATATGTTGAGATCTTGTACGCTCGACTTCGGCGGTTCGTGGGAAGATCACCTGCACCTGGTGGAGTTCTCGTACAACAATAATTTCCAGGCCAGTATCCAGATGGCACCGTTCGAGGCACTGTATGGTAGAAAGTGTCGATCTTCGCTAGCCTGGGATGATGTTGGAGAGAGGCAGATGCTTGGTCCGGAAATGATTGCTCAGACCGTTGAAGTGGTCAGAAGAGTCAGATATCATCTTCGAGTTGCCCAAGATCGCCAGCGTCATTGGGCCGATTCTCATCGGCGCCCTCTTGAGTTTTCTGTCGGCGACCATGTATTCCTGAGGATTTCGTCTAACCGTGGCGTCATTCGTTTCGGCATACGGAGAAAGCTTAGTCCTAGGTATATAGGGCCATTCGACATTCTGGAGCGAGTAGGAGATGTATCCTATCGTCTCGCTCTTCCACCGTCGCTACGTGAGGTACATGACGTATTCCATGTATCCCAACTTTGATGGTATATCCCGGACCCGAGCCACATCCTGGATCATTCGAAATTGGTTGTTGGTACCAACCTTTCGTATGAGGAGAGGCCCGTGTCTATACTGGACCAAAGAGAGAAGACACTCAAGAACAAGACTATCAAGTTAGTCCGAGTTGCTTGGGGTCATCACTCTTTGGGTGAGTCGACGTGGGAGCGTGAGGATGATATCCGAGCGCGATATCCCGACCTGTTTGACTCGTAAGGTATAATGTCTTCCTTATGCCTTATGCTTTCAATTCCTTACTTGAATAAATGACTGCATGATAGACTGCTTGTTATAGCTTACGATTAGTATAGCTTGTCCTTGCAATTCTAGCCTCTTGATTAAATTCCGAGGACGGAATTCTTTTAAGGTGGGTAGAGTTGTAATGCCTGTGGTTCGTATTACGTATCTTGGTATACGTGTACGTATTCTTGACTCGTATTGCATATTTTTTTTGCATGGTTATTTTGGCATGTCATTGGTTATGGCTTAGCTTGGTCCGGCTTAGCTTGGTTTGGTTTGCTTTTGGGTTCATCATGAACCAAAAAAAAACCCTCACCTACCACCACCACCCTCATTTATATTTCCACCTAACTCTCTCTCTCTTCATTTATTCTTCTCCTTCACTTCTTCTTCTCCACCATTACTCTTCTACCTACCAGGGAAGAGAGCTAGGCAAGTGTAAACTTGCTTCATGATGGATCTCAAGTTTTATTGTTCCATTCTCTTCCTTACTTGATTCTAAGACTCTTTAGAACTTGGCTTTTTTCATTTTGATGGATATTTTCTTGTAGATCTAAGTTTGTAACTTTTTAGTTTTCTTGGTTTTGATCTCTAAAACTTGGTTATTTTCGAAAACTAATGGTTCTATGTTGTAGAGAATTCAATTTCATGTGGTTTTGGCTTTTGTTTCGCTTGATTTCGACTTCGGATGAGGAAGTTATGGCCAAAAGCATTTTGGTCAAACTTCTATGTTCATCTGCAGCATGATGCACATGTCGCAGTTGGCCGCATATGATGTCGCTGTTGAACCGCATGAGCCACATGTCGCAGTTGGCCGCATATGATGTCGCTGTTGAACCGCATGAGCCGTATGTCGCAGTTGGCCGCATATAATGTCGCAGTTGAGCCGCATAGGCCGCATGTCGCAGTTGGCCGTATATGATGTCGCTGTTGAACCGCATGAGCCGCATGTCGCAGGTGGCCGCATATGATGTCGATGTTGAGCCGCATAAGGCACATGTCGCAGTTGGCCGCATATGATGTCGCAGTTGAGCCGCATAGGCCGCATGTCGCAGTTGGCCGTATATGATGTCGATGTTGACCCGCATGAGCCGCATATCGCAGTTGGCCGCATATGATGTCGCTGTTGAACCGCATGAGCCGCATGTCGCAGTTGGCCGCATATGATGTCGTTGTTGAGCCGCATGAGCCGCATGTCGCAGTTGGCCGCATATGGTGTCGCAGAGTAGGCCGCATAATGCATATTTTGACTATTTCTAACTGTTATATATCCTAATTGACTGAATTATGGCTCGAATTTCTTCCAACTCCCAACGTGAAAGTTGTAGATCTTTTTCTTGGCATCAAGAATATGTCACTAGTTATTTTATGCAAGTTTCTCTTCTTCATGATATTGTAAGAATAGAACACGATAGTGGCCCGCTGTGGCGCACTCTTGACAAGTAAACTGACATAATATATCTCGGCATGCTGTTACGACAGCTAGCATGACATGACAAGTATGAAAAACTTGGACACCGTGGATGATTATGTATGTACAAATAAACTGGTACTGTCTTGCATCATGTCTAGGATGGGGATCCCTGAGTACCACGGTCAGGGGTACCTACTGAAATTGACAAAGGCTAATTAACTAGAATAATTCAGTAATCATGAAGAGATTCCCAGCTACAGGCAATTCCGTTATCTGGGCGCATTCAGTGGACTTGTAGCCTACCGACGAGTATGGCACATTTCCAGCACACAGTCACGTGTTGCATTCTTCCTAAACGGACATTCGACCTGGATAACCGGATGGTCTGCATGGCTTGTGGCTGTTGGGATAATCTTATTGCATCTTGCTAGTAACTAGGCCTGTGATAACCCTAGTTAGTTAAAAGTATCAAGTCGTACTCTTGATTGGCCGTGATTGATTGGATGTAGTTTATTCCAGCTTAGTCCTATCCTGATCCTGTGCAAGATTATGACATGACATGATTATTGATGCTTGCCTTAACAATAACGATCGGGGGTCCAGTTCTGTTCAGGCGAAGGGTTACAACCCCGGTCCTTGTTTGGTTTAAGGGTTGTAACCTGGCTCCCGGAGCAGTTCTGTGTCCTCTCTTCGTTTATTGTCTTATTGCACCCCATGTCATGCTCGTCATATTTTACCTTACTTTAAAAAGCATGATTAATTATTTATACCAGCCTTAACAATAAAGATCAGGGGTCCAGTTCTGTTCAGGCGAAGGGTTACAACCCCGGTCCTTGTTTGGTTTAAGGGTTGTAACCTGGCTCCCGGAGCAGTTCTGTGTCCTCTCTTCGTTTATTGTCTTCACTGTACCAATAGTACTTGAGACGGATTTCTATTCAGGTGAAGGGCTGCAACCCCGGTCCTTGTTTGGTTTAAGGGTTGTGACCTGGCTACTTGAATAGTTTTCTCGTACTCAGTTTACTGTTGTTATCTCTATTCTTATCAGTTCTTATTTATTATCTTTAATATTCTATTGTGATATGCTGGTTTTAGTTCCTAAGTGAAGCCTCCTTTGTGGCACTTGCTCTTTCTGGGGTCTGATCCAGCTGGTTTTGTGTGGCCAGATATCGGAGCAGCAACAGAGGATCCACCTGTCTTCCAGCCCGATGGTGACCACCAGGCGTAACCAGGGCAACGAGTGGTTTTTTTTTGTCCTCCCACTCTATTTGTAAAATTATTCTTTTGAGACGTTTAGCCGGCGAGCACGTGTTAGCTCGTATTGCACCTTTATTTACTGTCTGCCTACGGGCTGTAACATGATTGACAAATCCTAGGGTTGATCATGTATGACTGAAACTCTTGCTAGTCCTGACATTTTGTACGACTAGCTTCATGATCATCCGAATATGTAATGTATGGGACTCCTTACTATTGTATATTTGGTGTTCTAACATCTTGTAACTGTTATTACATTGCTTGAGATTGAGACAATAGGCTTGTTCTTGACCATAGGAGACTGGTGGCTTGTAGTTAAATCCTCATATATCTAGACAGCCGTGACCGTATAGTGACGTGGATTCCATTTCATTATACGTAGCTGGCTATGTCTGCCCCCCTCTCCAGTATTCTGGTTCTGGCACTACAAAAAAAGTTGGCTTTTGGGACAACACTTTTAAGAACTCTAGTTTTAAACGTCCTAAAAATTATTATTTGGGACTGCTATATTTTTTTGTAACAAAAAACGAATTTATTGGTGACAGATTGAAAAATGGATCTCTTATTTGGGACTATTAATAATTTTCGTTCCAAATAAATTTTGAGACCGTCTCAAATAATCTCAGCGGGTATGCATATGTTTGAAGTTTGACTTATTATGTCATACTTTAATCTTTATCTTCTACTTGAATCATTAAAGCCAAAAATTTCTAGTATACCTCACTACCCAAAATGGCTAATTAGGAACACTAGGGGCTTGTTTGGAAAATGGATTTGGATTTTGGATTTGGATTTGGAAATCCAAAATTCAAATACAAATCCAAATCATGGTTTCAAAATCCAAATCCAAGTCCAAATCCAACTCCAACCAAAAATAGGATTTGGATTTATGATTAATAACTAAATTATAGTCATGATCAATAATTAAGCTATTAATTAATTATAGTTATTATTAATTATAAAATTAGTAATTAACGATTAATAATTAATAATTAATGATTAGTTATTATTAATTATAAAATTAATAATTAACAATTAGTTAATTTTTAAATAAATAACGATTAATAAATAACGATTAGAAATTATAATTAACGATTAATAATTAACGATTAATAATTTTTAATTAACGATTAATAATTAATGATTAGTAATTATAAAATTAATAATTAACGATTAGTTAATTTTTAAATAAATAACGATTAATAATTAACGATTAATAATAATAATTAATAATTATAAATTATAATTAATTTTTAAATAAATAACGATTATTATAATTATAAATTTAATAATTATTAAGAATTAATAATTAACGATTAGTTAATTTTTAAATAAATATTAGTTATTTTTTAATTAACTATAAATTAAATATTTTAAAAATAATAATTATAAATTAATATAATGATGATTAGTAAATTATTAATTAAATTATCATAAAATATGATTCTAGTCGTGATTAAAATATTATTAATTAATATTATAATAAAATAGTTATTAACAAATTATTAATTATATTATAATAATACTAATAGATTATTAATTATGATCATAATTGGATATTAATTAATAAATTATTAATTAAGATTATGGTTATGATTAATAAAATTATTATAATTATGATTAATAAATTAATAAATTATTAATTAGGATTATTATAAATTATTAAATAATAAAATTATTAATTAGGATTATTAATTAGGATTATTATAAATTACTAAAACATGTCGTGATAACGAGATATTTATCATCATTTTTGACACTTTTTAAAAATGTCTTAGATATAAATTCAACGATACTATTGAAATATCATATAATATAAAATAGTAAAGACATTTTTATAGTGTCATGGCGAAAATTATTTTCCCCCCAATTTTTTTTATTTTGGCGCCCAGCACCTCTCATCCCGGTTAAAAGTGTTTTTCCCCTTCCTCCTTTACTACTCACACACAAAGACTCTTTCTCCTCTCTCTCTCTCTCTCTCTCTCTCTTTCCTCTTCTTAAAGACGATTATTGGAAACATCGAACGCGATCAACTCAGGCAGCGGCGCCAGAAAATTCGGTAGCTCTCCGTCGACAGTCCTCCGCCACCACAACCTCACCCTCATCATTATTACGGAGACAGCGCCATCACTATCCTGGCCTCCTGTAGTCTCCTTCTCCATCAAGCCTCCTACATCCCACACAAACCCTAGCTAGAGGAGGGACACGACCACGGGTGAGCTATATGCTAGATAGTTAGGTTTTTACTTATTTTCTTTCGATTTCAAAACTTAGGGGTAGGGTTCTGATTTTTGTGTGCTTGTTTGTGAAATTTCTAGGGATGTACATGTGTTAAAGCTACCAAGGAAGAAGCAAACGTAATGCGGTACATAATATCTCTCAAATCTCCTAAAATTTCTCTTTTTTCCCTCAATTTCAATAGGATTCTTTGGTCAATTCGATCAATTTTTAGGGTTTCGATGATCAAAAGCTTCGCATGTTACTTTTTTGATATTTGTAGATTTTTAATCGATGGCTCTGAAGCCGGAGCAACTGCTATTCTCCATCCTATGCCTTATTCAAGTTTTTTGTTTGGTTCCTATAACACTCCTCCCCGAATTCTATGGTGCAGGTTTCATTTGCTTTCTCTGATTTGTGGTATAAAGATCTAATATTTGGGAGATTGAACCATATTCTCATGCTCTCATAATCTTTGTTCAAAATTGATTTTGGCATCTACTGAAGTATTGATGCAACAAGTAATCAGGAGTAGTGATAGTTGCCACATAGTTAAGAAATTTGTTTACCAAGGAAAAAAAGGAATTTTTTTATTTTTCCATGGTTTAGATATTTTGTGACAAAAATTGCAACCTTCTGTTGAGCTCACAAGCTTCTTTGTACATTTGCAGGCTTGCAACCATATATTTTAACAATACCATACAAAGTCAAATAACCTGAACGAAGTGCATATTTATCATTTAGCATAGATAGGCTAGTTGTGGGTATTCTTAGAAACAAATTCACATGATAATTTTTTCGTATAGTAATTTCTGGATTTATTACTCTCTAGGGATGATTTTTTTTTCTAAATTACGGGTTCTAAACTTTTAATGTCTTAATATTAATCTTATATAACCCCCCTCTCTCTCAATCTTTTCTGTCCCCAGGGTATTGTAAGTGCTTTTGCGCAATATCTTTTCTCACTCTGTTCTATAGACATTTGCCACAATAATAGAGGTTCCCTAAAATCAAGTTGTGTTTGTACATAGTAGTTAGGCATTTTTTTAGTTGACTATCAAATGCCTCAAGGGAGAAATCTCTTCTTAAACATGCTTGATACAATCTACACTTCATAATTTTTGACTTGCTGTAGTATGAAAATCCTGCATAAATGTAGTCAAACATAAAATAATAATCCCCAATCCATACCTGAATTAAGCTTTTATGACATTTAACTTATAAGCTAATTTTCTACCAGTCAATGCATAATTTGAATGGCATTTTAAAAACATCATCTGTGTTACTTCCTTGGAAGTTTCTATATACAACTATTCACATTTTACCCATTATCTTCTTTGTAATGTTATAGACATTGTTATTTGCATTTACATGGTTTTGCAAGCTCATTTAACATCCATTTATTCTTTGTGGAAATGCCATAACATGGTAGCAAGTTTCATTCCAAGAGAAGTTCAGATGAATTAACATGCTGCCAAATGCTCTTATATGGACTTTTCTTTCAGTCCTTTGTAGGCCATCATATTTATTCTTTTTGAATGCCAATTGCATTGAAATATATATCAGCCTTGTTTCAAATATATATATATATATATATATATATATATATATATATATATATATATATATATATATATATAATTTAAATTTTCTTCTAGTAATAATTTTCTTCTAGTCCAAAAGGTCGAGAAAGGGGTGTGTATGTGTGTTGCACTATTTAAATTATTTATGTTGGCGACTCTTGCTTTAACTCCATAATTTTACTTTATGAATGTTTTAATTTATGGCTCGAGTTTGCCGTAATTGAGCAAACTTGTGACTTTTCTAGTATCCGTTTGTTAAACACTGAAAAAGAATATATAGGGTTGAAACCTGTGTCCATTTGCAGCCTTGACAAGTTACATACAGTATTTCTTGCAGTTTCTAATGCCGTAGCTCTACTTGTTAGACCTACAGATAGACTACACAATTGATGACATCAGAATTTTTGCCAGTGATCAAGCAATAGAGATTTGTAAAGGAAACCTAGAGATTTTTTTCTCCCTTAGCTAACTGATTAGGAATTTCTAGTTGGAAGGAACAATTGGGAAAATTTTGCTTTAAATATCGGTGTCCGTAGTAACACAAATGGCTCTCCTCCTACCTTCATAGATGCTATGATGAAGCAATGGTCGTATCAACCATATAGAAAGTGGAGCAATCTCTCATAGTTCGAGGTGTTTCCTTTCATGTTATATTGGGGAGGCACAAGCCCAACATATACTCCAAGATGGTCAAGTATGTATCTTCCACTTTTTATTTTTCATGTGACACATGCTTTAGTGTTAAGTTCTAGAGCAAATTTAGTATCCTGAAGTTGAAACTCTGTTATATTTTTTCTTTCAATGTTTGAAGTTCTAGAGCAAATTTAATATATTGAAGATGTAATCGTCTATAAATATAAGAGATTCATGTGTTCTTCCACTGGTTTTGATAGTGGTTCTTAGTGATGAACTCACAATCAATTATTTTCCAGATAAGTCAAACTTCAATATTTGATGATTCTTGATATCTATAAATGAGAAGTTTTAGTGAAGTTTTAGAACAAAGATCATTGTATATTGTTTATACAAATGCATAAAGATGATATATCTTTGTTACAAATTTGCCTCTTTTTCATTTTGGTACACTCGACGGTTTGTTAGTGTTGAAAATTTGAAGTGAAAATTTTAATTTGAGTGTTCATTATGTACTTTTGCTCGTGTTTTTTTCTGAAACCATTCATCAATGGTAGAAAAGATTTGATTTTGTGTCTAAGAAGGAATAAAAAAGGGCACACTACAAAAAAGCGTCTTTTTGAAGCATCTATTGCATTTTCACCTTCTCAATCCATCAATATGGTCGTCTTTTCCATGTAGTACATTCTCACTCAAAACAATGGTGGTACATGTTTATAGTTTTGCATTATTTTGTTATTGTTGATGACAACTAGATTAACATTTTTCTTTGGATCATTCCTTCCTGGTATTTAACATGATATTTTACCTACTTAACAATAAATATTAACATGTCTCTATTGGTGCATCATTGCATGGTACTAGAGGTGCTCTTAGGGGAGTGCATCATTGCATGGTAATAGAAGCTGAAGGTACTATTGCAGGTGCGAGTTCTCTCTTCTTGTTCGATTTGCTTTCTTGCTATATATCAAAAATATTATTTAGCATGTATTTTGTTCAACTGATGTTGGAGTATGGTTGGAAGCAACTGTGGTGATTTAGTATTGGTAGATACATATTGCATCTATTTGTTGATGCCCTGAGTCTTTTTTTAATTAATTACTTTTCTTTTTGAGACAATGTTGATTATTTCTTCTCTTTAGACTTGTAGAAAAAGAAAAACCAGATGGCTTATTGGCAAAGCAATTAAGGTGAGGCAATTTTAATTTGAATAGCTTGTTATTGTCCCATCTTTTACCTTCAAATATTATCCCTTAACAATCTATCTCCTCCATCAGTCAGTCATGTATGGTGTGTCTAGAACCTAGTGTTATATGTCTATAACTTTAGTCCAAAAACTACAAATGTTGGCAGATTATTGACAGTTCTGATACTATATTGGCAAAAATTAATTATGAATTGCTGAAAATTGATTTTTAGGCACACTCAATAGCTAAATATGTTAGACAATGATATGTGCATGTGGCAGTTTTTTCCTTGATCCTACTCCTTTGGAACTTGACCATGCAATATATATGTTCACATAATCTAGTTAAAGCTGAAACACAAATCAAGAACAAAAACAAGAATGCAGATTACAAAGAACTTTTTTATGTGGAAATCAAATCAGGCAGCAACATGTTTTAGATATGCCCTATAGAAAATCCAAATCCCAAATTTTCCTACTATTTTACTTATGATTCGTTTCTAAGAACAAATTGCGACTTTAAATAAGCCCCACAGAAACCATAAATAACCCTTGGGGTAAATTGCAAGTAGAATTCCTGAAGTATTCCTCTACTAGTTATGGTTACAAAAGTACAACATACATTCAAAATAGCTTATGTCAAACTCAAGTTCCTTTGCAAAGGTCCTGAAGGTTTTGTGAACTGAACCAGTTTAGGGACCAATTTAGGATTCAAGACACCCAACTATACCTATGATACTAACGTAGTAAATTAACTTGAGTTGACAAAGTTGACAGCACGGTGTGATCTGTGTGGCCATCCTGCCTCATTTACCTTGAGGAAGACGGTAGAAAACACATAATTGTAGCTATGTTGATAATAGCCATAATTGAAGCAAATATTTTTATTAGGATGTGTTCATTATCGTCATCTCGACTGAAGAGTTAGACCATCTTCTTATTGCTTCATTAGTTTAAATATTGATAACATGAAAATTGAGTATTCACTGAAAGTTATCCATGTGTTTTACATATTTGGCACCCTAACAAATTTTTGATTATTTTCTTGTCATTCGTTTTTAATACTATTTGTACTTACTCCAGTCTTCCCGAGCAAATATTATCATTGCTTTGCCCATGTGTTTATATATTTGGCAAGACTAATAGTAAGAGATCGACCCAAATCTTTCTCCATCGTGTGTAATCTTATTGTGTCCTCTGTGTTTTTATGAGTGTTCAAAATCTTTTACTATATATTTCTGTGGAGAAAAACTATATGTTTCAACGCAGATTAGTGGTCTGGTCTGCTAGTTCTTTCATTGTTTCTCGGTCTTGTGTAGGTGTCATCCTAAAGAAAGCGAAAAAAAGGGAAATGAAGGCATGGAAGTTTTTTTACAAGAGGATGTCTTATAGACACTCTTGTTGTATTCTCAGATGACATTGTTCAGATTGCTGTAAAGGTAGTTTGGGGGACTTATGGTTATATAGTCTTCTCGAATTATTTTTCTATTTCTAATAATCTTAATGTATCAATTCCAGGATATTTTACTTCTAGAGAAATCTTGATGGTGATGGTACTAAGGTTGCCACCAGAAAAATTGAGTCTCATGCTTGTATTTTGGATTCAGAAAGAGATATAAAGCCATTGGGGTTTGGCATTAAGGCCATCCTTTTGCTGCATAGTCCTCAACAAGGTTTGTGCTTCTTTTTTCATTAGTTTCTATTCTTACTCTTGCTAAGTAGTACTCTCAAGAAAGTATAAATTTTTGTTGGAAAAGGATAATTTGAGACATGAACTGGAGATAGACGCCCCCCCCCCATTCTCCCTATGGTGCTATTGATGGGAGGCAGTGTGGGTGCTTTCCGCCTTCCTGATATACTCAAGTAAGTCTCTGTCGCAAATTACTTTTCCATGAATCTGAGGTCCCAATTAACTTATAACTAACCATATTTCTGGCTTATTCATTTGTTTCCAGGTAGCCAATGCTGCTGGCAGCTATGGATGTGTGGATCGGTTTGTCAATGGATGTGGAAAATAAATATATATGTTTTGGACTTGTGTAAAAAGTCGTAGATTTTATTTTGTAAATTAAGTGAATGCTTGCTGATGTAAAACTTGATGGGAACAGTGATGTAAGACTTGGATTTCGTTTTGTGAACAATGGGATATTGCCTTTAAATATGTTTTATAGAAATTGTTTTGTTAATGTTGCGGCTACGCTTTGTTAATGTTGCGGCTACCATATGCATTTCCGATTAAATAAAATAGTTCTGTATGAATTTTTGTTGTATATAAAATTCAATCATATATTTTATATATAAACAGGAAATTAGTAATTCCATAATAATTTAAACAATTGTTAAGTTTTTTCCGCACGATTACAGTACTTTTTAAAATTCGTCCCTTATTTATTAGGACGAAATATCTGTTACAAAAACTTGTTTTTTGGGACAAATTAATAAACCGTCACACAAAAGCATAAATTTGAAAACTTTTGAGACATTTTGCCTAACCGTCCTTTAACAGTAATTAGGACGGCAATATCCGTCCCTAAAGTTTTTGCCACGCCACCCTAATGGGACCGGCCATTCCCGTCCCAAAGGCCGTCCCAAATATTTGTTGGGACGGTAATCGCAGTTTTTAAGACGGTTTTTTGTTGTCCCCAAAGGTCACTTTTTTTGTAGTGTGGGGCGTGACATATTGCCTGATATAAATGAGAATATAGCACATGATTTTCACATATTGTTCGACTGATTTGTCCAGTATTTAAGGACTGAGCTTAGATACTTGGTTGGTGGTTCCTGGACTAAACTGCTGTTCAGAGAACCATGAGTTGATCACACATTTGAAGACTGAACTACTCTCAGGCCTGCTTAGGTTGAGGCAAGGATTATAGCTAGGTTCAAGTCTTTGAAACTTGTTGTTGGCTAATAACAAAACACTAGAGTGAGGAAGTTATGGTCCTATATGATTTATCCTTTTATTACAAATATTTTAAACCCTTGTTCAGCCTTATTGAACCTATTGAGGGCTGTTAACTGATTTTTCCTTGTGTTCTTATGTATTCACATTGGGCACTAGTTGGACTGATTTGGTTAACTGTTAAATGCAATGTGACTCTCTTATTCACTGTTAGCCATTACTTTATCACTGTTTTCATGTTCACTCACTCTCACACATGTTACACACGCACAAGCTTGTTATACCCT